>JZKD02S0060745.1:126682-157238 GCA_000966675.3 Picea glauca
GGAGAGAGTCTCATGTGTGTAGACTGAAGAAGGCATTGTATGGGCTGAAACAAGCTCCCAGAGCTTGGTATTTGAGGATAGATGCCTATTTGCAGCAGTTGGGTTTTGAGAAGAGCGAGGTGGACCCCAACCTATACTTCATTGTGGTTGGAGAGGATCCTCTCATTCTTCTGCTTTATGTGGATGATATTTTTATTATAGGGGCAGAGAGACTCATCAACAGCTGCAAGGAAAGCCTTGCTTCAGAGTTCAATATGACAGACATTGGACTAATGCATTACTTCTTGGGATTGGAGGTTTGGCAGGAGCCTGGACACATCTTCCTGGGACAGGGGAAGTATGTGTGTGATATTCTGAGTAGATTTTAGATGGGGGATAGCAGGCCCATGACCACTCCCATGATTACCAACTGGAAGAAGCTTCATGCTTCTGAGTCACAGTTGGTGGATCCCACTTTGTATCGTCAATTGATCGGGTCATTGATGTATTTGGTCAATACCAGGCCAGATATTTGTTTTGCTGTCAACACTCTCAGTCAGTTTATGGTGGAGCCTAGGAGAGTGCACTGGGTGGTAGCAAAACATGTGCTCAAGTATCTTTATGGTACGATAGATTATGGTTTGGACTATCACAGAGGAGATGGAGTTCGTCTGGTTGGCTATACAGACTTAGATTGGGTAGGATGTTTCAGTGACAGGAAAAGCACTTCAGGGTGCTGCTTCGGATTGGGATCAACAATTGTGTCTTGGTTCAGTCGGAAGCAGACGTCAGTGGCTTTGAGTTCGACAGAGGCTGAGTATATGGCAGCTAGTCAGGCTAGTTGTGAGGCTCTTTGGCTTCACAAGATGCTGGTGGGATTGTTCGGTGTGCAATTGAGGCCTACCATGATTTACTGTGATAATCAGAGTTGCATCAAACTCTCGGAGAATCCAATTTTTCATGACCAGTCTAAGCATATCGAGATTCGGTATCACTTCATCCATGATTATGTTCAGAGAGGAGCTGTGGAGCTATAGTACATATCTACATATGAGAAGGTTGCAGACATACTCACCAAGGCATTGAGCAGGGGCAAGTTTGTATTTTTTAGGGACAAGCTTGGAGTGGTGAGTAACACTTTCCTCGGTATGAGGGAGTGTTAAATTTTTAATTAAATAAAGTACCAAGGCAAGTGTTTCTCTTCCCTAGGTGCCTAAGGGGGAGAAAGTGCTTAATGTGGGTCCTAGTCAAATTAATTTGTGAGATGTAAATTAAAAGATAAATTTATGACTAAAGTGAGGGCAAGTGAAGAGACACCAAATCTCAGCCACCCATCTAATCTAATCTCAACCGTTAGATTAGAAAACCCCTCACCTTCCCTCATGAGGTCGATTAGGGCAAGAGGGCGCACCCATTGTGGGTAGTTCATTCATTTTCTTGTTCAGAGAGCAAGAGAGAGCTGGGAGAGGTTGCGCTTGAGAAGAGAGACAACATTTGTTGAAGGAGAGCACGTATCCCAAGGCAAAGAGAAGCACAGATTTCGAGGCAACAGACAATGAGGAAGAACAAGTTGTATCGTACGGATTTTTGAAGGTCGTACAACCATTAATGTGCATAGTTTTCGAGGGAGACAGCTGCAATACTTTCTGAGGGTATTGGCATGCATTCCAAGGCTATTGTACAATGTTTTTCAAGCACAGAAAACGAGGAGGGTGTTGGGCATGATTTTCTGGGCAAGAAAATCCGTACAGTCTGTACGGACCTGCACAGAAATCAAGAGGTCGTACTATCATAAAATATGGGCCCATTTTTCAAGGTATTGCTCTCCTGGAAATTTTCGTACAGTTGTAGCAGAAATTTAGCACGCAAACCGAGGATAATCCGTATAGCATTTAATGT
Organism: Picea glauca; assembly: GCA_000966675.3. Classification (NCBI taxonomy): domain Eukaryota; kingdom Viridiplantae; phylum Streptophyta; class Pinopsida; order Pinales; family Pinaceae; genus Picea; species Picea glauca. The sequence goes on from JZKD02S0060745.1 coordinate 128,561, forward strand.
TGTAATAGTCGTACAGTGGTACGGATTTCTGTTTCAGAAATTGAGAAGCAAAGCTACAGGAAGTCCAGATAAGTTTGTAAATTTTCTGAAGATGAATATGCTGTAGAAAAATTTCTCAGAAGCTCAATAATAATAAAAAGCCCTCTTTCACTGGTTTTCCCCTTGTGGGTTTTTCCAGGGTCGAAGTTAGACCGAAAATTCTTGTGTCTAAATTTTCTGAGTTTTGCATACTGTTGATATTTTATTTCTGCTTTGAAAACGATGTTCAAAATCCTCATGTTTCAGTTTTGAAGTTTATTTTCTGCTAAGTTTTTTTTTATATGCTGAAACTATGCTGAAACTGGGTTTGGGCATTTAACTTTAGTTGAAAAATCAGCGAGACTGAAACTGGGTTGGGGTCTGGAATTTTAACAATGTGCACATTTTTCTCTATGAGCTGCTTGACGAACATGTTTGATTGTTTTTGGTTCATTAGTATGTTGGATGGATGTGAATTGCAATTGGAATCATTCAAAGCATTTAATGCACATTCACATGCATGACATTTACATTGTCAAAAAATGACAAAAAATGAAACTCAAAGGTGGCAAACAATTATATCATGAAACAAAAATTCAAGAGATTGAGGTCTTGAAGCGATTCAGGTCCAGCTTCTACTAGAAACCCCAAATCCCCAGCTATCCTATTGTCACTTAAGATAAGCTTTTAGAGATGTGGTAAGCAAGGAAAATCACCTAGAGATGAAACTCAGACATTCACAATGGACAACAACTTTAACTATTTGATTTTTTTCTCGAGAGATGATAGTGGGAGGCGGTTGTGGATGCATTTACTTGCACCATCCAGAGTTAAATTGAAAGTTTAGGACAAGTCCCTCTGTCCATCCAAGGGTAATTCAACTTCTCTCTCCCACACCTCATTGATCCGGATTTAGGAGCGGAACGAACTGATTAACAGACTGAATATAATAAACACAAAGATATGAAGAATAACATAGATATCCAGTGAACAATATCTTCTATTGAATAATGAAATAGGATAAAACTGTAAAACTGCAAAACTGAAGCACTTGCTCGAATGATGGTAGCTATCTATGAGAAGAGATGTGGCTGCTACGCGCATCTGTCTAAGCAAACTGAATTACAATGAGGATCTAGAGGCCTTTTTTATATTACTCATGAATGCCAAAACCCTAGACATCCAAAAACCTAACCCTAGGAGGTGAAACATCAAAAGTCATGTGGGCCCTTATGGGTAAGTTGGTACCTCAACTTTCTGGGGTCGTAAATTTTGCATACAACCTCTGTTTTAGGCACGTGATAGCATGTTGGTAAGGTCTTTAAGAGAAATACACATTCCACGGTCAAACTCTGACTCTGTCTACAATTTGACTTTGGTGAGCCAAAAAAACACTGTTTAGGCCTCCAAAATGGCCCTGGAAGTACAACAAGATGTGCTGACATGAAAACATACAAAATAATCCAGTTGGATTAGGTGAGAGGCCACCAATATCCACCTAGAAGATGTGTAGGGCTTCAAACAACCCCAGAAGTGTGGAACCCACAATTACAAAGAAGTATAAAAGAACGTGTTGAACTAAAAACGGACAAGAGGAGCCAGTTGGAATAGGTGGGTGGCCACCAATAGCCAACTGGATCAATCCTCCCCCCTTAGGAAGCAATGGTCTCCATTGCATTGAGTTCCCCCATCAGGTGAGGAAACTTATGTTGGATTTGGCCCCGGTTGAGCCACTTGCCTTGGTGTAGGAGTTGCCATGCCTTGATAACCCGATAAAGTTGGATCCTCTGCTGGCAAGTGCCCTTGACCTATGTGTCCACTATCTTATCAGTGGATGCTTGTTCCATGTAGTCGGGGTTGAGATCTATGGGTTTTAGTTGTTCTCCGATCTTTGAGGTGTCCAATAATGGTGGAAAATATGGTCGAAGGAGGTCCACATTGAACACTGGGTGCAGACCAATATGGGTGGAGTGTTGAGCTCAAAAGAATTGCTACCCATAGCCTTAGTGATAGTGTAAGGCCCAAAGCGAAGTGGGAAGAGCTTTCGATGGGGCCTTGTGAGACGCTCCTTCTATAAATGAAACCAAACTTTTTTGCCAACCTGAAACTGGTGTGGTACCCTGTGTTGATCATGGCGCTGCTTGTACTTAGCATTGGATTTCTGCAAAGTTTCTTGGACCTCTTGGGGGATGTGCTAAATCCGCTCAATGAATCTGGTGGATTTTTCAATCACAGACTGATCATGGGAAGAGTATTTCTGGGTGGTGGCAAGAGGAAGTGCAACATCAACGGGTCCCAAGGGTTGGAATCCCAGACCCACCTGAAATGGGCTATGGTCAGTGGAGCTATGGAGAGCCCTATTGTAATTGTGTTGAACATAGGGGAGACTCTTGTCCCATGTACGTGGATTCTTAGAATTGTACATGCGCAGGATCTGCACAATCATCCGATTGACGACGTCTGTTTGGCCATATGTTTGGGGGTGGAAAGTAGTAGATTTTGTGAGCTTGGTGTCCAACAGTGACCAGAGACTCGACCAAAATGTGTTGAGGAACCTGTTGTCCCTGTCGGAGATGATGGTTTGTGGTATCCCAAAGTGGACCCACACTCATTTGAAGAAGATATTGGCAGTATCTTCCACTGTGATATTCTTCCTGCAGACTGTGAGGATGGCCATCTTCGAAAACCGATCAACGACCACAAATACACAATCATTTCCTTTCTTGGTGGATGGAAGGCCAGACATGTTCCCAAGGCTTCTCAGGAGTAGGAAGAGAGGTGTATACGCCTTGCTTCTTGATGGTTGGCTTGGCAATGGCACAAAAAATGCAAGATTTGATATACTTGGTGACGTCCTTTCGAACTTTTGGCCAATAAAAATGTTTCTGAACAATGACCACAATTTTCTCCACGCCAAAATGTCTTGCCATCCGTCTATAGTGGGCTTCCCAAATCAGCTTTGCACGCTCACTTGTAGGAACAGAGAGATGGCCCAGGTGGCATATGAGTTTGTCTTGAATGTGAAAATCGGTGACAATTGCGCATGTACCCAAGATCTAATAGGTGGTGGTGAAGTCTGGATCTTGTTGATAAAGTCGGGGCCACTCAGATGCTTCATGTCCACATGAATGGAGCATAGTGGTGAGTGCAACCACAGGAGGTCGATTGAGGCAATCATCGACACGATTTGAGATACTTTTCTTATACTTGATGTTGATATGAAACTGTTGCAAGTAGGTGGACCACTTTTGATGACGGTCGTTCTACAATTTCCCCTGTGTCTGTATGAACCGCAGAGGCTTGTGATCAGTGTGTATGATCGTTTCTTTTCCCAAAATGTAATGTTTCCATTGACGACAGGATTGTACAATGGAATACATTTCCTTTTCATAGGTGGGGTATTTACAGACAGTATCTGAGAGTGTCTCACTATGGTATGCCATCAGATGACCGTGTTGAGTGAGAATTGCACCCACAACATAGTCAGATGCATCCGTCTCAATCTCAAACGGTTGCTACAGATCGAGCAAGGAGAGTACTGGAACTGAGCACAAGCGATGCTTCAGATCATCGAATGCTCATTGTTGTTCCTTCCCCCACACGAACTTGGCTCTGCCACCTCCCTTGGTCACCTGGATGAGGGCCCATGCAATATGGGACAATCCCAACACGAACCGTCAGTAGAAGTTGGCTAGTCCCAAGAAGCTCTGAAGCTCGGTCAGTGTGGTTGTGGCTGGCCAGTCACGGATTACTTGGATCTTATCTGGATCAACATGTACCCCATTCTCATCAACAATGTAGCTCAAGTAGTGGACCCTGTTCATTCCAAAAGAGCATTTTTTCAAGTTGGCATATAGCTTGTGCTACCGTAGAGTGCTCAAAACCTGTTGAATATGTCGCATGTGCTCCTCCCATGTTCTGCTGAAGATGAGGATGTCATCCAAATATACCATCAAAAAGCAGTTGGTGAAGGGTCGCAATACATCATCCATCAACCTCATGAAAGTGGCTGGTGCATTTGTTAAGCCAAAGTGCATGACTAGCCATTCGAAGGGACCTTCTTTAGATTTGAAGGTTGTCTTCCATACATCAGTTGGTTTGATGGGAACCTGGTGGTAACACAAATTTAGTTCAATATTGTTGAATAACTTTTCCCCCTTGAGTTGGTCAAGAAGGTCATCAATCATGAGAATGGGGTACCGGTTTTTTACTGTGATTTTGTTTAAGGCTCTGTAATCAATGCAGAGTCGCCAAGTATCGTCCTTCTTTTCCACCAGTACAATCAGGCTTCTATAAGGGGAGGAGTTGGGTTTGATGTTCCCCTTTTGAAGAATCTCTTGGATCTGATGCTTGATTTCATCATTTTCCATCAGCGAGCAACGATAGACTGGTACATTAGGTAGAGGTGCATCGGGGATCAAATCAATTGGATGCTTGACTTGGTAGCGTGTTGGTACCCCTATAGGTGAGGAGAAGATGTATCTGTATTCTTCCACGATCCCACCCAATTGCTTCTGCTGCAAAGAGAGGCTATGTGTAGAGGCCACAAATGTGGTGATGACCTTCTACTTACCGTGAGCATGGATCACAAAGAAGACAAACTTCCTAGTCTATGAGATTACATAACTGCATTGCTTAGCAGATATTAAAGAAATAGCAGTAGGTGGCGCTACCTCTGGTATCTTGTACAATTGTCTACCCAAAGTAATAATAGCACTACAGGGTATAGACTCATACACAACATGACGCTTCCACAAATATGGTTGTCCTAAAAGAACATCACAAACTTAAAGGGGAGCAATATCACACAATACCTTATCTTTGAAAGGCTTGATGTTGTAAGGTAGACGACACTGTTGGCTAACACAAAGATCTCTTCCTTGGCGAAGCCAACCGATGGTGTAGGGTTGCGGGTGCGGTGTCGTTGACAAGCTCTGTTAAAATCAGGTTCTTCTGACTACCGCTATCAACAATGAAATGAAGTGGAGCCCCCTTTACCCACATCTGTGAGTGAAAGAGGCCTTCCCCTTCCTCTGGTTCTTCTGTTTCGCTTGGCCGAACTTTGGTGGTGGCGACAATGGCACTGGGTTCAACATCGATAATCCGCTTCCCCCCTTCAGGATTTGATTCAAAATCAGAATCGGCCTCTGACTTGGAAGCCTTCAGTTCGACCATGAGTGACTGCTTCGAGTGACATTCTTTGGTGTTGTGCCAAGGGATTTTATGGTACTGACACCATTTTCCCGTGTCCTTCTTTGTCTTCTCATTGTCGTTCTTGGGTTGCAGCTTGGACTGGTTGTCCTGAGGGCGACCATCTCAACTTGGTCCCTTGCTGTGTGGGTTGGGGCCGCCTTTTCCCTGCTTCAGTTGTGAGGGGTTTGCAGATCCAAACTCTCTTCTTTTTTGCTTAAATTTCTGCTCAATCTTGACCATGTATATATAAGCCGTGCCCAATGAGGCGATGTCCATAAAATCCATTTATGTTTGAATGTATCTATGAAAACAACCGTGGTATTTGAGCACCAAATGATGCTCAAAGTCTTTGATACCCAATTTGGTGCGCAGGGTATGGAAAATATTAGCGAAATCTGGTACTATCTGGTCCCTTTCTTAACGTAAGGTGGTCCATCTGGTGTACTGGTCCTCGTAGCTTCCAACAGGGTAGTACTATTCTTTAATGGCGTCCCTGAAGGAATCCCATGTAGGGGCCACCACAAACATTGCAGATTCCTCTATGTCCCTTTGCTCAAAGTAAGTATCCCACCAATCTTTAACATGGGGAACGACCTCGAGGAGTGCAAAAGTGATTTTTCCCTATCGAAAAAATTGTGGACCCAAAAATACCCTTCGAGCAGATTCAACCATTTATCTACAACATCTGCGTCTACCAGTGCTTCAAATAATGGAATATCAAAATTTACCTATACCTTGAAGGGGGTTGCATGGCCGCTTCATGAAGATGCTTCTCCTATGGGAAGCCATCGAAGGATCTACATGAAGTTGTCCATCATTTCGTTCCTTTATCGCACGAGGGATTCCTTGAGCAACATTTTAATAGGATCTCATGCTCCATCATCTTTCTTTTTGTCCCCCATGGGTTGTTGTTGGGCTCGGTGTGACCGATCTTGCAATGGCTCGATTGGTTCGATTCCCAACTTCTTGTACCCAGATCTTGTCGGGGACATGCACGAAAAAAAACAAATGAAGAGTAGACCACTCTGATACCACTGATCCGAATTTAGGAGCGGAACGAACTGATTAATAGACTGAATACAATAAACCCATAGATATGAAGAATAACACAGATATCCAGTGAACAATATCTTCTATTGAATAATGAAATAGGATGAAACTGTAAAACTGCAGAACTAAAGCACTTGCTTGAATGGTGGTGGCTATCTCTGAGAAGAGACGTGGTTGCTACGCACATCCGTCTAAGTAGAATGAATTACAATGAGCCTCTAGAGGCATTTTTTATATTACTCACAAATGCCAAAACCCTAGACATCCAAAAACCTAACCGTAGGAGGTGAAATGTCAAAAGTCATGTGGGCCCCTATGGGTAAGTTGGTACCTCAACTTCTCGGGGTCGTAACTTTTGCATACGACCTCCATTTTAGGCACGTGATAGCCCGTTGGAAAGGTCTTTAAGAGAACTACACATTTCACCATCAAAATCTGACTTCATCTACAATTTGACTATGGCGAGCCAAAAAAACATTGTTTAGGCCCCCAAAACGACCCTGGAAGTACAACAAGATGTGTTGACATGAAAACATACAAAATAAGTTAGTTGGATTAGGTGAGAGGCCACCAATATCCACTTGGAAGATGTGTAGGGCTTCAGACAACCCCAGAAGTGTAGAACCCACAATTACAAAGAAGTACAAAAGAATGTGCTGAACTAAAAACAGAAAAGAGGAGCTAGTTGGAATAGGTGGGTGGCCACCAATAGCCAACTCGATCACTCGTCCATTCGAATCAATTGCAAGCACTACAAATCTAATTATTTTTAGTAAATACTGGCCTAAACTCTATCAAATTTCAAAGCCAAAAAAAATTAAAATGTTATCCAAATCTTGATATGCAAAGCTTCTATTAGTCTTATTCGGGATATGAATAGCCTTGTTATGGTAGTAGCCCAAACAAATAACTTCCTTCTCAACCAAAACCTTGCCACCAATCACACTTCAAAATACCCGTCCTCTGCATGTAGACGTCACTTTCCCAAACATATAAAGAATGTGTGTCGTTTGCATGCATACAACAATTTCATTGCATGAGAATGAGGAATATGAAATTAATTGGGTGGCAAGCAAGTGCCTTATAAAAGTCATATCATATGAATAAATCAACAATAGATATAAGTCTTGTATAAACCATTGTGATGCCTTCAATCTTCTAAGTAGTCGTAATTAGTGAAACAAGTTGAAATCATGTGATTCTGTTACCTGCATTAGCATAGACGAGGTGGTTGCATTAGCTTATGTAAGGTGGTCGCCCAAATTACTTACTCAATGGCTTTTATCCTACTAAAAGAAAAAATTAAACATAATAGAATTTCTTATTCTAATTTTCAAGAAAAAGATAATAATTAAAAAGAAAAACACTTTTCGCACTAACCCTAATTACTATACCTTTAATTTAATGAATGATGATTATTGTAACCTTGTTCTATGTATGACTTCCAATCTCATTTAATAGGGATATTGATATCTCTTATATCTATCCCTCCTCTCAAATCATCCACAAATGCCCAAAACCCTAACAATAATATTATTCTAAAATCTTTGGTTTTTTTATTGCCTCATTGCACACTACATCACCTTAAGACCCAACAATAATATTATTCTCATATGATTATTGGTTCAAAATTAATTAAAAAAATTGGAAAAATTGCGGCCAAAGAAAAGTTCAATATTTGTAATGGAATCATAGTGTTCCATGGTTGTACACTTTCAACAAAAGAAAATTCAAATATTGGAGTGAAAATCATATTGTTACAAATGCCACTATATACGAATGACACCATTGCTCGCCGTGTGAAGGTACATGAAATGGCAAATTGTATAATCGAAGCAAAGATTTTTCTATAGCTTTAATACTATCTACTTTTGGTTTGACAAGTATTTGTTTATTGCATTAGAACTAGAGAAGCTTAGATTGCAAAGGTTAGGCTTGATTTTTCATATATGTTTCGTAGGTCCCCAAATACAGCGATATGACTCACCCCACTTTCGACTTTACTTCTATTGATTATGGATCATTCCATATTTTTTTATATTTTATGTGGTTATATGCCATATACATTTAATTTGAAATATCAGTTTTAACGTGATTCCAATTTTCGGTGAAAACTATTATATTAATCAGTATATATAACGTATTTTATATAAAATGTTATTTTTATTCAAAAAAATGTTCATAGGGGGAGCGTTTAAGTTATCTAATTATCAATTATGTGTTATTAACCCGGTAAAAAGATAGTTTTAAAATAAATTTGGATACTTAAATAAATTTTGTATTACTTATAATATTAATAAATTAATTAAAAAAATTAAAGCTAATGAGAATAAGTATTTGTGATAAGGATATAACGATCACATTTATTTATAACAAATAAGAGGTAATTCATTCCTACAATTATCTAGTTTATGAATTTGATTATAATTATAATCAGAATTATTGTGTGGAAAAATGGATAGTAGGAAGCATGAATGCCCGAAAATTTGCTATAGAGTTGGAAATTAAGGAAGTTGCTCTTTAGAACATTGATATAAACAATGATTATGTAAGGCATGGAGTAACCATTCTCTCTTCTTTTTTGCTTTTAGGCTATGCATAAGTAATACACTATTACAGACTTTAAGTGTTAATAATTATTTTAGCTTTTCACTTTGAATTACATACAACTATTGCAGTAAAACATTTCTAACCAACAAGTATAAACAACTTTGTTGCTAATTTCACTTGCTTAATTGTTATTTTTTAAATAGAATTATTTAAATTCCTATTAATCCTATTTTTATCATTGACGAAGAATAAAAAATAAAAATAAATAATATGTATGCTTGCATTAGTTAGGGTTCCAGTGGATGAAGGGGTAGCTTGAATGCGCTTTAACTTGGTCCATTTAATGCTCGTTGTACATGACAACTTTAATATGCTTCTGTAGGTTTCCTTTGATCGACCTTAAACATGTGGTTTTCTTCAGTGTTGTTGGAAATGCTACATTGCATTCCGAGTTTTATTCTATGTTATCCTTCCTAGTGCGCCCTTGAGGTCATGGTTTCCATAGAGAAATACATCTCAATGGTGGGTTTCAACCATATTTTGTGCTTGATGTGTGTTACAAGTAAATTGAGGGATTGTATGGTGATTTGGAANGGCCCTCAGCCAAGTAACTAGCGGTGGATGTAAGGAAAAAATTGTGTGGGGTCTGTCCCAACAACAAGCCTTCGATGACTTGAAGAATTGTTTGTGCTTATCCCCAGTACTTTCATTATCGGACCTGCAACATCCCTTTGAGATCGAGACAGATGCTTTAGACTATGCTATGGGCATCGTTCTAAATCAACAACCACCCCATGACATATCATAGTGAGACACTATCATATGATGTCTGTAAGTACCCTACTTACGACAAATAAATGTACTCCATTGTGAAAGAATTCCGCCAGTGAAGACATTACATTCTTGGGAAGGAGACAACCATCCACACTAATCACAAGCCACTACAGTTCATGCAGACCCAAGGAAAATTACAGAATGACCGCCATCAGATGTGGTCCACATACTTACAACAGTTCCACCTCAACATCAAGTATAAAACGAGAAGTACCAATCGAGTTATTGATTGCCTCAACCGACCTCCAGTCGCGACACTCACCACGGTGCTAGACTCTTGCGACCACGAGACCTCTGGATGGCCCCACCTCTACGAGCAGACCTTGACTTCTCCACCACCTACCAAATGTTGGGCGCGAACTTAGTGGTCGCTAATTTCCATCTTCAAGATGGGTTGTTGTGTCGTCTGTGCCATATTTGTGTTCCATCAAGCGAGCGCGAGAAGCTGATTTAGGAAGCTCACTACAGTCGGGTGGTAGGACACTTTGGCATCGAAAAGACAATGGCAGTGCTGTAGAAACATTTCTACTGGCCGGAACTTCAACAGGATGTCGACAAGTATATCAAGTCCTGCACTATTGCCAAACCAACCACTAAGAAACAGGGCATGTACACCCCTCTTCCTACTCCTGACAGGCCATGGGAATCCATCTCAATAGACTACATGTTGAGCCTCCCGTCCATCAATTTGTGGTTGTTGATCGCTTTTCCAAGATGGCAGTTTTAGTCGGCTGCAAGAAGACAATCACAACAGAAGCCACTGCCAAGCTCTTCTTTGAACGAGTATGGGTACATTTTGGGATCCCACAAATCAGTATCTCAGACCGTGACAGTCAGTTCCTCAGCACACTATGGTCAAGCCTCTGGTCACTGCTGGATACCAAGCTCACCAAATCCACTGCCTTCCACCCCCAGATAGATGACCAAACTTAGGTCGTCAATCGGATGATCGTACATCTCTTGTGCATGTAAAATTCAAAACACCCCCGCACATGGGATGAGAGTCTTCCCTATGTCCAACATAGCTTCAATCGAGCCCTGCATAGCTCAACTGGCCACAACCCCTTTCAGGTGGGCTTGAGATTCCAACCATTGGGCCCCATGGATGTTGCACTACCCCTGGTGACCACCTCGACCGACTCGTCCCCTGCTCCACCAGAAGCTGGAAAAGCCACCCGGTTCATTGAGTGGATCCAACACATCTGCCAATAGGTTCAAGATATTCTACAAAAGTCTGATTCCAAGTATAAGCAACGCCATGATCAACATTAGGGGCCACATAAGTTTCAGGTGGGAGAAAACGTTTAGTTGCACTTGCAGAAAGAACGCCTTATATGGCCCCATCGAAAGCTTCACCCACTCCATTATGGGTTGTACACCATCACCAAGGCAGTGGGTGACAATACTTTTGAGCTCAACATTGCCCCTTTCCTTGGCCTGCACCCAGTCTTCAACGTGGCTCTCCTTCAGCCATATTTCCCACCATTATTCGACACCTTGGAGATAGCAGAGCAGTTGACACCAACATAGGTCAACCCTGACTGCATGCAACAGACATCCAGTGATCAGATTGTGGACACACATATCAAGGGCACTCAACAACAAAGAATCCAACTGTATCGAGTTGTCAAAGCAGGGCAGCTCCTGCACCAAGGCAAGTGGCTCACCCAGGGCCAAATTCAGCAGAAATTTCCTCATCTGATGGGGGAAAGAAATGAAATGGAGACCATTGCTTCCTAAGGAGGGAGGATTGATCCAAGTGGATATCAGTAGCCACCCACCTTTTCCAACTCGCTCAAAACAATTTTCTAGCAATTTTGGAAAGTTACTATTTTTAGCAGTTTTAACTTCCGGGGCCATTTTGAGGGCCTAAATGAAGGTTTTTCGGGATTGAGCTTCTTAATGATAGTTGAAGGCATGATTGAGCAGCCAAAATGAATCTCCTCGATGATACATTTCCAACGGGATATCGTGTGCCTAAAACAAAGATTGTATGCAAAAGTTACGACCCTGGGAAGTTGATGTACTGAATTACCCAAACGGGGCCAACATGACTTTTGGCGCTTCATCTCCTAGGGTTAGGTTTTTGGATATCTAGGGTTTTGGGCATTCCTGTTTATTGTAAAAATTCCTCCAAAGCCTCATTGTAATCATCTTCTTGCAAATGAGCTCAGTCGTCACATCTCTTCTTAGAGATAAGCCGCCACCATTCCAACAAGTTTGTTTTCCACTGCATTTTACAGTTTCAATTTATTTCGTTATTGAATAGAAAACCAATTTTACTGTATCTCTTTTATTCCGTATTAAGCATATTTTAATAATATGTATTCATTTCGTTCTGCTCATAAAATCTGGATCAATGAATTTGTGGAGTTTCTCAGAGACTACAATCATTTCCATTCATCTTGGGGTTTCATATTGGAGGTAAAATCCTAAAAAACCTAAGTAAAATGGTATCGTTTGGCGAATTAAGTTCTCTTGGAAAGGGATTATGGAGAAAAACAAAATCGATCTCAATTTTTTTTTCATATTTCAATTCATAATTACTATGTATAAAACTTTCTTTTAAACTTCCATTCACAATTAGGAGGGATGCTCTTAGAGGCATTTTGAGTTTTGTGTGTTTAGTTTAGGTGTTCTTTGAGCAATATGGGCTACTTATTTATTGTAGGTTAGGCTGGTTATGGTTGTTGATTCTAGTGGTGCAGGCACAACTTAGCTTCTTATTAAATGTGAACCTATGTTAATGCTAGTGCTAGTGCTAGATTGAATTATGGAGAGGCTTTGAGCAAGTGCCTTTTTTTCTAGAAGATCAAAGATTTGGTAGGCTTCCTTGCAGCCAACATGTTACATGGTGTGATCATTCAGGACTTACAAATAGATGGAATACTATGGGGAGCAAATTTTCCATGTTTAGTTAAACTAAAACAAATCCATATTTTTTTTAAAAACAAAATTGACTTTGTATTATATATATAAAAAAGATGTGTTGCGTCAAAACTAGCAGTGAATACAATCCTTGAATTTTTGGGTTTCCCCAAAATAGAGCATATTCCAGAAGCAACAGCTACAAAAAATAGAGGACTTTCTAGTCGAGGATTCCAAGTATTTATCACTTCTTGTTTGCAAGAATAAATTCTTACAAACTGATTACAAAGGATAATGAAAAAACAAAAAATAATTAACTAAAATGTGGAACTCGCCCCTCATTGAATGCAAAGTCATCCAGGGTTCGCAGAGAACCTAATAAAATATTTGATTTTTCTTCTTTCTCTATGTGCTCTTTATTTGACTTCCTACCTCTAGTTAATGGAGGAGAAGGGCGTGAATCCCTTTTTAGAACATCTGCAAAAGAGGGAGAATTAAAATTGTCCTCACTGTCCCTTTCTTCACTGACCTCCTCCTCAACAATGACGTGGGGTTTTGCAGAGGCCTTTGGTTCTAGTTCTAAATCCTTCACCGATGGAGTTTCACAAACCCCAGATGAGGTCTCTTCTCCAATATTTGAAGTTGCTTCTTTTGTTGGTAGCTCAGACTTGCGCTCTAAGTTGTTATTTTAAGAATCTTCATCATATGAACCCTCTTTTTCTACATCATGAGTTTCCAAAGCTTCAAATATCATATGGGAGGGAATAGATGGATGTGCCCAAGGGTTGTCAGGATGAGTCCCTTTAGGCTATTGTTTCTTGTGCTTTCTTGAAACTTGTTTGAAACCTTGATTGACATTATGCTGAGGAGTTGGAGTCAACTTATAAGGTGGTTGAGTTACTTGGGATTTAGGGTAGCTTTTGGCAGAGTGCCCATACTCATGGCATAAATTACTTTTGAAAATAACCTACTCATAATCTAGGGACTGAAGGTGACTCATGTTCGACAACATAGGTATTCCAACAGAGGATGAACACCTTCAGTAACCACTCACAGAACTAGATCAAAGATCAACACACCGATGTTTTTACATGGTAAAACCCTTGCGAGGAAACATCCACAACCCCAATCAACGTGGCCACTTGAAGTAATTTATTAATCCAAAAGAAAAATATTACAAGAGAGTTTCTCAATATCAATCATTGACAAATGATCCTCCATGTTCTTTAAATAGAGATCATGGACCAATCGAGTGTTAATCCACATGTCAATGTAGCCATTAAGATCAAGGAGAATATGAGTTGTTATATAGATCTATGTCAAGAACATATCATGACCATCGGATTATGAATGCATACTAATGATTACTAAATAAACACACTTTAACCTAACGACACATTAGACCAAGTTGATCTTAACTAACTCCTAAGTGTCTAAATATCCTAACACCCCACCTTAAGAACAAATTGGGATAGGATTGAAGGATTTACAAAGGTGACACAATAGAAGAAGGTAGGAGACATTAGAGCCTATCCCCCCTTATTAACAACTTCTTGAACTCCTAACATAGATCAAGGTTTTGAAACTTCGCTTCTATAAGAGACTTTGTGAAAATGTATGCAACTTGATCTTCTATAGGAAAAAATAACACTTCAATAACTCAATCATAAATGAACTTTCTCATGAAGTGCATGCAAAGCCAGATGTGTTTGTTACGTTGATGTTGAACTAGTCTTTGGCAAGCTTGATGGCACTTTGATTGTCACACCAGAGGGTGGTCAGATGTTACTACTGGAATCCAAACTCTGAAAGGTTCTATCAACGACATATGCTTATTGAATCCCATTAACCACTACTCGATACTATGCTTTTGTTGAAGAAAGAGAAATAACCTATTGTTTCTTACAAGCCCAAGTGATAGGTCCATAACCAAGGCTGAAAACATAACTTGCAGTGGAATTCCAATCATCAGGGTTGCCATCCCAATCTGAATTAGTGAAACCAACCAACAAGGGAGTCCCCCCTGAACTGTAATATATCCCAAACTTAATTATACCCCCGACATACCGAAGTATCATTTTCGCTGCTTTCCAATGGATTTTTGCGGTGTTTGCATATATTGGGAAACAAGACCAACAACAACGGTTACCTTTGCATGCTCTTTTGACCCGGACTTTGCCTTACTACTTAGAGAAAGGAGATCCACTACCTTAACTAGCATAAAGGATGATGCAATAGAAATTGAAACCAGCATGATTGCATCAAGCAAATCTAGAGTTAGAAATGAATCAAGAGAGAGAGAAAGAGAAAGAGAAAGAAGAAAACAAAAAGAACAAGTCAGTACCTTTGGTACTAATAAATATTAGGAAGATACAATTGAAGAGATGTCAAGAATTATAAAATATTTATCAAATAAACTAGCTGGGATGGAAATAGAGAGAAGGATGCTTGATAATAGAAATCAAATCAGTTTAGAAGGCCTTTTAATCCTCCCCAAGTTTTGCAGAGAGAAAGGAGAAATGAAGATCAACCTATTCAAGCTCCTATAAAAAGTGAAAATTTGATTGATAGCTTTGAAGAAGATCAAATTGATGATATAGATGAGGATATTAATATGATGGAAAGTGATATTTTTGAAGTATATGTGACTTAGGATGACTATGCAAAATCTATAAGCTTCAACTCATATGTCAATGAAGATGATTAATAATAATAATCCTCTTGATTCACCATTGCCTCAATATAGATCCTTCTCTTATTCATTACAAGACAAATTACATAGAAAATATGACCTTAGACCAAGAACCAATGTAAATACAAAAATAAATAATCAAGGTCAACAATAAAAAACACAAAACAAAGACAAAGGGAAAGAAATCACAACTCCTAAACAAAAAGCTGATCCACAGATTGTAAATAAAATAGACACAAAACCAAAAGAAACTAAAAAAAAAACAATTCTTTCAATCTGGAACGCAAAATTAATAAGATCATAATTCCTATCCCTTTGTTAGAAATTGCAAAAAATCTAGTTTATCGAAAACAAGTGATGAAAATGATTGATTGTCCTGTTGCAGCAACCCAACCAGATACATTAAGCTTGCAATATGAAAAACCTACTGTCACGTTCGGTCCTCATATTGAGGAAAGAGGAGAATCGATAGCCCGATTTTATATCTATTTAACAATCCATGAACACCTTTTACATAATTGCATGCTAGATTTGGGAACTTCTCACAATTTAATGCCAAGAATAGTAATAATGGAGAAGTTAGGATTACAAATCACAAGACCATATCATGAATTGTATTCCTTTGATGAAACAAAGGTTAAGTGTTTAGGAATGATTAAATATCTGGTAGTTCACTTGGCCCAAATACCAGTAAAGAGTGTTTTGATGGATATAGTTGTGGTAGGTGTGCCTGTCAACTATGAGATGCTTTTATCTAGATCTTGGGAAAGTAAACTAGGTGGCTTGTTACAAATGGACATTACTTATGCCACCATCCCAGTCTTTGGTGGAGAGACCAGGAGAATTTATAGGGAAAACAAACTTGCTTACACCGTTAGCGATCCTAAACACCCTAATAATTATCCTGTCTACTCAAAAGATCAAGATTTTGGTTGTTTCACTTTATCTGTAAATGATGAACTAGAAAAATGTACAAAAATTGTAGATAGTTCTTTGAATGAAAATAATCCTGAAGAGGGAATGTGGAAAATTTACTTCGATGGAGCCTCCTCTTGGGAAGGTGATGGAGCATGTATTCTACTAATTTCACCTTCTGGATTTTTTTTTCCTTTTTCTTTTAGATTATAGTTTGAAATTGATTCGACTAATAATGTTTGTGAATATGAATCTTTAGTACTAGGTTTAGGAGTTGCCAAGAAAATGGAAATTTCAAATCTTATTGTTTATGGGAATTCATAACTAATTGGCAAATAAATAAAGAAAGTTTACCAAGATAAACATCCTAGGATGAGATCCTATAGAAATTATGCTTGGGAATTAATTGAGAATTTCTTCTTGACTTTTAATATTCATGCAATTCCGAGACAAGAAAATAAACAAGTTGATTCTTTAACTGTAGAAACAAGTACTTTCCAATCTCCTCAAGTGTCGAATCTTAAATATGAAATTGAAATGAAATACATACCTTCAATACCTGACAATGTCAAAAATTGGCAAGTGTTTGACAATTAATTTCAATAATGAAGAATACATAAATGTGTAAACTTGATTATAACCAATACTGTATATAGGAAAAATAATGAAATCTTTGTATTCCTTTCTACAATAATATAGATATTTTCTTTCCATGACCAATATTCAATAAAGAATACAAAAATAACAATACTTGGATTATAACTGGTATTACATCATTTACATTATTTTTCTCTACTGTAATTATTCATTAATCTTGACTAAAATGAATAAGATAAAAGCAAAGAAAACATATGAGTCTGCTTCAATAATTTTGGAAACAAAGCGAGTAGAGAACCAGTTCCTCCCAACCATAAACATGAACTACCACAATTACTTGTTCCTATCACCCCCGAGTCTAAATCATTATTCCATAGGGACTGGAAATTTTATAACCTTGTCAAGATAATTCATAGTTTGATTATTTCTCCAAACCATCAAACTCAATTCTTCCTCACAAGTACTCAACAATGTCTGACCTCCTCTATACTTGTATATATTAGCTTGCCTAGGTATTTTTCAAGTTAGCCTCATCCCTACTAACCCTAGAGAATCTTCTCGGCCTAACTTTGTGCTAGATTATTCCCTTACATCTCACACCTTTGGAGTAGGGTTCCACTTGTCCCATGGAAAATAATTACTCTGGTGGTTTTTTTTCTTTTTCACTCACCCATGGAATAATGATTTACTCTTTGTAACTGGATTCTCTAATCGATTTGTTTATTTTTAATAAAATAAATTAAAATAATATTTACAGAAATATTCATCCTCATCAATGTTCACAATGACATGATTCCACATAAGTCTTTTCCAATATCACATAAAAATAAAAATGTTAAGTGTTTGTAAACTGAGGGATATTACAAAGTATGAGTGACAACAAGTTTGTCTCTAGACTAGAAGGGAGAAGGGGTTGGCTTAGAATCATCCATGTGAAAGCGACGAAGAAGGTCACAAGCATACTTAGACTAGGAAATAAAGATTCCTTCCCTGGTTTGCAATACTTGGAGGCTAAGGAAATAGTGCAAATAGACTATGCTTTTCATTTCAAATTTCTTTTTAAGGCTAGATTTCACATGGGTTAAAATTTTAGTGTCATTGCCAGTGCAGATAAGGTCATACACACAAATCACATGTATTATGAGATGGCTTCCTACTTTCTTGGTATAGACAATAGGATCATAATGACATCTGAAAAAGTCGGTGTTAAGAAGAAATCTATCCATTTTGGCATACCAAGCTCAAGAAGCTTGCTTAAGACCATAAATATATTTCTTAAGGCGACAAACAAGGTTGGAGTCATTTTGGACCTAGCCAAGAGGTTGTTCCATGAAGATTTCTTCTTGCAAATCCCCATGCAAGAAGGTGGATTTTACATCCTTCTGATGGACCTCCCATTTATGCGAGGTAGCAAGGGATAGAACAAGGTGGCTAGAATTCATTTTGGCTACATCGACAAATGTTTCATTATAGTCAATGCCTTCAACTTGAGAGAACCCTTTGGAAACTAAATGGGCCTTGTGTCTTTAAACACTTGCATATGATGCATACTTAGTTATTTCCACCCATTTACATATGACAAGTTTTCTTCATTTTGGAAGAGGCACAAGATCCCAAGTATCATTCACCATTAAAGAGTTATACTCTTCATTCATTGTTGTGTCCCAATTTGGATGACTCAAACTTTCTGTAAATTTTCCTATATCACGACTCTCTGAAACTTGAGATAAAAGAGAAGAGGCTCACTGGAACTGTGAATGAGTATAGAGTTTATATGAAGGATCACTGAAAATATCACCAACTTCTTCTCATGTTGAACAAACCCATCTCAAAAGCGGTGGTACTAGTGCAAGTTCATGTTCAATGGACTGAACTAGAGGAACGTGAGTAGGTGGAGGTGGATTTTCATCCTCACTGTCATCATCTAAAGAATAAGAAACCAGGATAGGAACAAAAGATGACAAAAACATTGAAAATGGCTCGTGGGACGAAGATGCCACAAACGTCGAATTAGGCACGCAGGCCAAGATATTTTTATCAAATTTAACATGTCTTCTAATAATATTTTCATTAAAATATCCCCCGGGGGTAGCTCAATTGGCAAGTGCCATGATATGAAGTGTTATGTTCGATGAGGTTCCGAGTTCAAATCCCCCCGATTTACCCATGCCTATGGAAGGGGAATATGAATGGCACCTGGAGGTTATAGTGGTAGCGGTCGGAATCGATCATGTGTCACGCAAGTACGAGACCGACCCAATTGCCGATTCCGCCAGTCACTAAAAAAAAAATCATTGGAATGAGGTTGAAGAGCTCTATAACCTTTGACATCTTTGAAATATCGAACAAAAACACACTTCTCACATTTAGGATGCAAATATTTCCTTTTCTCATCAGGAATGTGAGTCCATGCTACACTGTCAAACACACAATAGTGGCTTACATTTGGCTTAATTTTGTTCCATGCTTCTTCTGGTGTTATATTTTTTAGAGCCTTTTGTGAGAGTGTGATTTACTATGTAATTTGTATAGGTTATGACTACCACCCAATAATCAAGACTTAATCCTATCGATTGGATCATACAATTAGCCATTTCTTTTAATGTGTGATTCTTTCTTTCAACAACACCATTTTACTATGGTGTATANCCCTGCTCCACAAGAAGCTAGAAAATCCATCCGATTCATTGAGTGGATCCAGCACATCCGCCAATAGGTTCAGGATATTCTACAAAAGTCTAATTCCAAGTATAAGCAACGCCATGATCAACATTGGGGGCCACATAAGTTTCAGGTGGGAGAAAAAGTTTGGTTTCACTTGCAGAAAGAACGCCTTATATGGCCCCATCGGAAGCTTCACTCACTCCATTATGGGTTGTACACCATCACCAAGGCAGTGGGTGACAATACTTTTGAGATCAACATTGCCCCTTTCCTTGGCCTGCACCCAGTCTTCAACGTGGCTCTCCTTCGGCCATATTTCCCACCATTATTCGACACCTCGGAGATAGCAGAGCAGTTGACACCAACATAGGTCAACCCTGACTGCATGCAACAGACATTCAGTGATCAGATTGTGGACACACATATCAAGGGCACTCAACAACAAAGGATCCAACTTTATCGAGTTGTCAAAGCAGGGTAGCTCCTGCACCAAGGCAAGTGGCTCACCTGGGGCCAAATTCAGCGGAAATTTCCTCATCTGATGGGGGTAATAAATGCAATGGAGACCATTTCTTCCTAAGGAGGGAGGATTGATCCAGGTGGATATCGGTAGCCACCCACCTTTTCCAACTTGCTCAAAACAGTTTTCTAGCAATTTTGGAAAGTTACTATTTTTAGCAGTTTTAACTTCCGGGGCTATTTTGAGGGCCTAAATGAAGGTTTTCGGGATTGAGCTTCTTAATGGTAGTTGAAGGCATGAGTGAGCCCCCAAAATGAATCTCCTTGATGATACATTTCCAACGGGATATCGTGCGCCTAAAACGAAGATCGTATGCAAAAGTTACGACCCTGGGAAGTTGATGTACTGACTTACCCAAACGGGACCAACATGACTTTTGGTGCTTCATCTCCTAGGGTTAGGTTTTTGGATATCTAGGGTTTTGGGCATTCCTGTTTATTGTAAAAATTCCTCCAAAGCCTCATTGTAATCATCTTCTTGCAAATGAGCTCAGTCGTCACATCTCTTCTTAGAGATAAGCCGCCACCATTCCAACAAGTTTGTTTTCCACTGCATTTTACAGTTTCAATTTATTTCGTTATTGAATAGAAAACCAATTTTACTGTATCTCTTTTATTCCGTATTAAGCATATTTTAATAATATGTATTCATTTCGTTCTGCTCATAAAATCTGGATCAATGAATTTGTGGAGTTTCTCAGAGACTACAATCATTTCCATTCATCTTGGGGTTTCATATTGGAGGTAAAATCCTAAAAAACCTAAGTAAAATGGTATCGTTTGGCGAATTAAGTTCTCTTGGAAAGGGATTATGGAGAAAAACAAAATCGATCTCAATTTTTTTTTCATATTTCAATTCATAATTACTATGTATAAAACTTTCTTTTAAACTTCCATTCACAATTAGGAGGGATGCTCTTAGAGGCATTTTGAGTTTTGTGTGTTTAGTTTAGGTGTTCTTTGAGCAATATGGGCTACTTATTTATTGTAGGTTAGGCTGGTTATGGTTGTTGATTCTAGTGGTGCAGGCACAACTTAGCTTCTTATTAAATGTGAACCTATGTTAATGCTAGTGCTAGTGCTAGATTGAATTATGGAGAGGCTTTGAGCAAGTGCCTTTTTTTCTAGAAGATCAAAGATTTGGTAGGCTTCCTTGCAGCCAACATGTTACATGGTGTGATCATTCAGGACTTACAAATAGATGGAATACTATGGGGAGCAAATTTTCCATGTTTAGTTAAACTAAAACAAATCCATATTTTTTTTAAAAACAAAATTGACTTTGTATTATATATATAAAAAAGATGTGTTGCGTCAAAACTAGCAGTGAATACAATCCTTGAATTTTTGGGTTTCCCCAAAATAGAGCATATTCCAGAAGCAACAGCTACAAAAAATAGAGGACTTTCTAGTCGAGGATTCCAAGTATTTATCACTTCTTGTTTGCAAGAATAAATTCTTACAAACTGATTACAAAGGATAATGAAAAAACAAAAAATAATTAACTAAAATGTGGAACTCGCCCCTCATTGAATGCAAAGTCATCCAGGGTTCGCAGAGAACCTAATAAAATATTTGATTTTTCTTCTTTCTCTATGTGCTCTTTATTTGACTTCCTACCTCTAGTTAATGGAGGAGAAGGGCGTGAATCCCTTTTTAGAACATCTGCAAAAGAGGGAGAATTAAAATTGTCCTCACTGTCCCTTTCTTCACTGACCTCCTCCTCAACAATGACGTGGGGTTTTGCAGAGGCCTTTGGTTCTAGTTCTAAATCCTTCACCGATGGAGTTTCACAAACCCCAGATGAGGTCTCTTCTCCAATATTTGAAGTTGCTTCTTTTGTTGGTAGCTCAGACTTGCGCTCTAAGTTGTTATTTTAAGAATCTTCATCATATGAACCCTCTTTTTCTACATCATGAGTTTCCAAAGCTTCAAATATCATATGGGAGGGAATAGATGGATGTGCCCAAGGGTTGTCAGGATGAGTCCCTTTAGGCTATTGTTTCTTGTGCTTTCTTGAAACTTGTTTGAAACCTTGATTGACATTATGCTGAGGAGTTGGAGTCAACTTATAAGGTGGTTGAGTTACTTGGGATTTAGGGTAGCTTTTGGCAGAGTGCCCATACTCATGGCATAAATTACTTTTGAAAATAACCTACTCATAATCTAGGGACTGAAGGTGACTCATGTTCGACAACATAGGTATTCCAACAGAGGATGAACACCTTCAGTAACCACTCACAGAACTAGATCAAAGATCAACACACCGATGTTTTTACATGGTAAAACCCTTGCGAGGAAACATCCACAACCCCAATCAACGTGGCCACTTGAAGTAATTTATTAATCCAAAAGAAAAATATTACAAGAGAGTTTCTCAATATCAATCATTGACAAATGATCCTCCATGTTCTTTAAATAGAGATCATGGACCAATCGAGTGTTAATCCACATGTCAATGTAGCCATTAAGATCAAGGAGAATATGAGTTGTTATATAGATCTATGTCAAGAACATATCATGACCATCGGATTATGAATGCATACTAATGATTACTAAATAAACACACTTTAACCTAACGACACATTAGACCAAGTTGATCTTAACTAACTCCTAAGTGTCTAAATATCCTAACACCCCACCTTAAGAACAAATTGGGATAGGATTGAAGGATTTACAAAGGTGACACAATAGAAGAAGGTAGGAGACATTAGAGCCTATCCCCCCTTATTAACAACTTCTTGAACTCCTAACATAGATCAAGGTTTTGAAACTTCGCTTCTATAAGAGACTTTGTGAAAATGTATGCAACTTGATCTTCTATAGGAAAAAATAACACTTCAATAACTCAATCATAAATGAACTTTCTCATGAAGTGCATGCAAAGCCAGATGTGTTTGTTACGTTGATGTTGAACTAGTCTTTGGCAAGCTTGATGGCACTTTGATTGTCACACCAGAGGGTGGTCAGATGTTACTACTGGAATCCAAACTCTGAAAGGTTCTATCAACGACATATGCTTATTGAATCCCATTAACCACTACTCGATACTATGCTTTTGTTGAAGAAAGAGAAATAACCTATTGTTTCTTACAAGCCCAAGTGATAGGTCCATAACCAAGGCTGAAAACATAACTTGCAGTGGAATTCCAATCATCAGGGTTGCCATCCCAATCTGAATTAGTGAAACCAACCAACAAGGGAGTCCCCCCTGAACTGTAATATATCCCAAACTTAATTATACCCCCGACATACCGAAGTATCATTTTCGCTGCTTTCCAATGGATTTTTGCGGTGTTTGCATATATTGGGAAACAAGACCAACAACAACGGTTACCTTTGCATGCTCTTTTGACCCGGACTTTGCCTTACTACTTAGAGAAAGGAGATCCACTACCTTAACTAGCATAAAGGATGATGCAATAGAAATTGAAACCAGCATGATTGCATCAAGCAAATCTAGAGTTAGAAATGAATCAAGAGAGAGAGAAAGAGAAAGAGAAAGAAGAAAACAAAAAGAACAAGTCAGTACCTTTGGTACTAATAAATATTAGGAAGATACAATTGAAGAGATGTCAAGAATTATAAAATATTTATCAAATAAACTAGCTGGGATGGAAATAGAGAGAAGGATGCTTGATAATAGAAATCAAATCAGTTTAGAAGGCCTTTTAATCCTCCCCAAGTTTTGCAGAGAGAAAGGAGAAATGAAGATCAACCTATTCAAGCTCCTATAAAAAGTGAAAATTTGATTGATAGCTTTGAAGAAGATCAAATTGATGATATAGATGAGGATATTAATATGATGGAAAGTGATATTTTTGAAGTATATGTGACTTAGGATGACTATGCAAAATCTATAAGCTTCAACTCATATGTCAATGAAGATGATTAATAATAATAATCCTCTTGATTCACCATTGCCTCAATATAGATCCTTCTCTTATTCATTACAAGACAAATTACATAGAAAATATGACCTTAGACCAAGAACCAATGTAAATACAAAAATAAATAATCAAGGTCAACAATAAAAAACACAAAACAAAGACAAAGGGAAAGAAATCACAACTCCTAAACAAAAAGCTGATCCACAGATTGTAAATAAAATAGACACAAAACCAAAAGAAACTAAAAAAAAAACAATTCTTTCAATCTGGAACGCAAAATTAATAAGATCATAATTCCTATCCCTTTGTTAGAAATTGCAAAAAATCTAGTTTATCGAAAACAAGTGATGAAAATGATTGATTGTCCTGTTGCAGCAACCCAACCAGATACATTAAGCTTGCAATATGAAAAACCTACTGTCACGTTCGGTCCTCATATTGAGGAAAGAGGAGAATCGATAGCCCGATTTTATATCTATTTAACAATCCATGAACACCTTTTACATAATTGCATGCTAGATTTGGGAACTTCTCACAATTTAATGCCAAGAATAGTAATAATGGAGAAGTTAGGATTACAAATCACAAGACCATATCATGAATTGTATTCCTTTGATGAAACAAAGGTTAAGTGTTTAGGAATGATTAAATATCTGGTAGTTCACTTGGCCCAAATACCAGTAAAGAGTGTTTTGATGGATATAGTTGTGGTAGGTGTGCCTGTCAACTATGAGATGCTTTTATCTAGATCTTGGGAAAGTAAACTAGGTGGCTTGTTACAAATGGACATTACTTATGCCACCATCCCAGTCTTTGGTGGAGAGACCAGGAGAATTTATAGGGAAAACAAACTTGCTTACACCGTTAGCGATCCTAAACACCCTAATAATTATCCTGTCTACTCAAAAGATCAAGATTTTGGTTGTTTCACTTTATCTGTAAATGATGAACTAGAAAAATGTACAAAAATTGTAGATAGTTCTTTGAATGAAAATAATCCTGAAGAGGGAATGTGGAAAATTTACTTCGATGGAGCCTCCTCTTGGGAAGGTGATGGAGCATGTATTCTACTAATTTCACCTTCTGGATTTTTTTTTCCTTTTTCTTTTAGATTATAGTTTGAAATTGATTCGACTAATAATGTTTGTGAATATGAATCTTTAGTACTAGGTTTAGGAGTTGCCAAGAAAATGGAAATTTCAAATCTTATTGTTTATGGGAATTCATAACTAATTGGCAAATAAATAAAGAAAGTTTACCAAGATAAACATCCTAGGATGAGATCCTATAGAAATTATGCTTGGGAATTAATTGAGAATTTCTTCTTGACTTTTAATATTCATGCAATTCCGAGACAAGAAAATAAACAAGTTGATTCTTTAACTGTAGAAACAAGTACTTTCCAATCTCCTCAAGTGTCGAATCTTAAATATGAAATTGAAATGAAATACATACCTTCAATACCTGACAATGTCAAAAATTGGCAAGTGTTTGACAATTAATTTCAATAATGAAGAATACATAAATGTGTAAACTTGATTATAACCAATACTGTATATAGGAAAAATAATGAAATCTTTGTATTCCTTTCTACAATAATATAGATATTTTCTTTCCATGACCAATATTCAATAAAGAATACAAAAATAACAATACTTGGATTATAACTGGTATTACATCATTTACATTATTTTTCTCTACTGTAATTATTCATTAATCTTGACTAAAATGAATAAGATAAAAGCAAAGAAAACATATGAGTCTGCTTCAATAATTTTGGAAACAAAGCGAGTAGAGAACCAGTTCCTCCCAACCATAAACATGAACTACCACAATTACTTGTTCCTATCACCCCCGAGTCTAAATCATTATTCCATAGGGACTGGAAATTTTATAACCTTGTCAAGATAATTCATAGTTTGATTATTTCTCCAAACCATCAAACTCAATTCTTCCTCACAAGTACTCAACAATGTCTGACCTCCTCTATACTTGTATATATTAGCTTGCCTAGGTATTTTTCAAGTTAGCCTCATCCCTACTAACCCTAGAGAATCTTCTCGGCCTAACTTTGTGCTAGATTATTCCCTTACATCTCACACCTTTGGAGTAGGGTTCCACTTGTCCCATGGAAAATAATTACTCTGGTGGTTTTTTTTCTTTTTCACTCACCCATGGAATAATGATTTACTCTTTGTAACTGGATTCTCTAATCGATTTGTTTATTTTTAATAAAATAAATTAAAATAATATTTACAGAAATATTCATCCTCATCAATGTTCACAATGACATGATTCCACATAAGTCTTTTCCAATATCACATAAAAATAAAAATGTTAAGTGTTTGTAAACTGAGGGATATTACAAAGTATGAGTGACAACAAGTTTGTCTCTAGACTAGAAGGGAGAAGGGGTTGGCTTAGAATCATCCATGTGAAAGCGACGAAGAAGGTCACAAGCATACTTAGACTAGGAAATAAAGATTCCTTCCCTGGTTTGCAATACTTGGAGGCTAAGGAAATAGTGCAAATAGACTATGCTTTTCATTTCAAATTTCTTTTTAAGGCTAGATTTCACATGGGTTAAAATTTTAGTGTCATTGCCAGTGCAGATAAGGTCATACACACAAATCACATGTATTATGAGATGGCTTCCTACTTTCTTGGTATAGACAATAGGATCATAATGACATCTGAAAAAGTCGGTGTTAAGAAGAAATCTATCCATTTTGGCATACCAAGCTCAAGAAGCTTGCTTAAGACCATAAATATATTTCTTAAGGCGACAAACAAGGTTGGAGTCATTTTGGACCTAGCCAAGAGGTTGTTCCATGAAGATTTCTTCTTGCAAATCCCCATGCAAGAAGGTGGATTTTACATCCTTCTGATGGACCTCCCATTTATGCGAGGTAGCAAGGGATAGAACAAGGTGGCTAGAATTCATTTTGGCTACATCGACAAATGTTTCATTATAGTCAATGCCTTCAACTTGAGAGAACCCTTTGGAAACTAAATGGGCCTTGTGTCTTTAAACACTTGCATATGATGCATACTTAGTTATTTCCACCCATTTACATATGACAAGTTTTCTTCATTTTGGAAGAGGCACAAGATCCCAAGTATCATTCACCATTAAAGAGTTATACTCTTCATTCATTGTTGTGTCCCAATTTGGATGACTCAAACTTTCTGTAAATTTTCCTATATCACGACTCTCTGAAACTTGAGATAAAAGAGAAGAGGCTCACTGGAACTGTGAATGAGTATAGAGTTTATATGAAGGATCACTGAAAATATCACCAACTTCTTCTCATGTTGAACAAACCCATCTCAAAAGCGGTGGTACTAGTGCAAGTTCATGTTCAATGGACTGAACTAGAGGAACGTGAGTAGGTGGAGGTGGATTTTCATCCTCACTGTCATCATCTAAAGAATAAGAAACCAGGATAGGAACAAAAGATGACAAAAACATTGAAAATGGCTCGTGGGACGAAGATGCCACAAACGTCGAATTAGGCACGCAGGCCAAGATATTTTTATCAAATTTAACATGTCTTCTAATAATATTTTCATTAAAATATCCCCCGGGGGTAGCTCAATTGGCAAGTGCCATGATATGAAGTGTTATGTTCGATGAGGTTCCGAGTTCAAATCCCCCCGATTTACCCATGCCTATGGAAGGGGAATATGAATGGCACCTGGAGGTTATAGTGGTAGCGGTCGGAATCGATCATGTGTCACGCAAGTACGAGACCGACCCAATTGCCGATTCCGCCAGTCACTAAAAAAAAAATCATTGGAATGAGGTTGAAGAGCTCTATAACCTTTGACATCTTTGAAATATCGAACAAAAACACACTTCTCACATTTAGGATGCAAATATTTCCTTTTCTCATCAGGAATGTGAGTCCATGCTACACTGTCAAACACACAATAGTGGCTTACATTTGGCTTAATTTTGTTCCATGCTTCTTCTGGTGTTATATTTTTTAGAGCCTTTTGTGAGAGTGTGATTTACTATGTAATTTGTATAGGTTATGACTACCACCCAATAATCAAGACTTAATCCTATCGATTGGATCATACAATTAGCCATTTCTTTTAATGTGTGATTCTTTCTTTCAACAACACCATTTTACTATGGTGTATATGGAACAATAGGTTGCATTTGAATGCCCTATGCAGTGCAGTAACTTGTAAATTTATTGTTCACATATTCAACTCCATTATATGTTCTTGACCTTTGAAGTTGATGTCCAAATTGTTTTTCTACAAGGGCCTTGTAGGGCAAAAACTTATCAAAAACTTCACTCTTAAGGTTTAAGAAGTAAACCCAAGTGTGTCTAGAGAAGTCATCAATGAAAGTTAAGAAACACTTGCACCAAGAGAAAGAAGGAGAAGAAAGCAGACCACACAAATTGTTGTGAAAAATATGCAAAGGGGCAAAGGCATGCCAAGATGCACGTTTTTCAAAATAGTCCCAATGTTGTTTGCAGAGAATGAAACTGACACAAACATCATCTCTACAAGAAACAAGATGAAGACCAATCACCATGTGTTGATTACATAGTTGTTGCAATAAGTGATAGTTTAGATGACCAAACCACCCATCCCAAAGTTTGCTCAAGTCATTTCTATGAGTAACAAAAACTGATGGAAAAGATGATGACCCAAAGTTGTCAAATTTGTACAATCTGGTAATATCATCAACAATTCCAGTTGTGGGGACATGCTTAGGATAATTTAAGTCATTGATTACAACTTGGTGAGGTAAAAACTCTACGTTACCTTCACCTGAATGAGTGCTTTGATATACTAAGAGAAAGTTGCAAGAAATACTTTGAAGACATAATACATCATTGAAATGACCATTATCTACCTGTTTCAA
>JZKD02S0060745.1:157248-170860 GCA_000966675.3 Picea glauca
AGAGGAGCCAGTTGGAATAGGTGGGTGGCCACCAATAGCCAACTGGATCAATCCTCCCCCCTTAGGAAGCAATGGTCTCCATTGCATTGAGTTCCCCCATCAGGTGAGGAAACTTATGTTGGATTTGGCCCCGGTTGAGCCACTTGCCTTGGTGTAGGAGTTGCCATGCCTTGATAACCCGATAAAGTTGGATCCTCTGCTGGCAAGTGCCCTTGACCTATGTGTCCACTATCTTATCAGTGGATGCTTGTTCCATGTAGTCGGGGTTGAGATCTATGGGTTTTAGTTGTTCTCCGATCTTTGAGGTGTCCAATAATGGTGGAAAATATGGTCGAAGGAGGTCCACATTGAACACTGGGTGCAGACCAATATGGGTGGAGTGTTGAGCTCAAAAGAATTGCTACCCATAGCCTTAGTGATAGTGTAAGGCCCAAAGCGAAGTGGGAAGAGCTTTCGATGGGGCCTTGTGAGACGCTCCTTCTATAAATGAAACCAAACTTTTTTGCCAACCTGAAACTGGTGTGGTACCCTGTGTTGATCATGGCGCTGCTTGTACTTAGCATTGGATTTCTGCAAAGTTTCTTGGACCTCTTGGGGGATGTGCTAAATCCGCTCAATGAATCTGGTGGATTTTTCAATCACAGACTGATCATGGGAAGAGTATTTCTGGGTGGTGGCAAGAGGAAGTGCAACATCAACGGGTCCCAAGGGTTGGAATCCCAGACCCACCTGAAATGGGCTATGGTCAGTGGAGCTATGGAGAGCCCTATTGTAATTGTGTTGAACATAGGGGAGACTCTTGTCCCATGTACGTGGATTCTTAGAATTGTACATGCGCAGGATCTGCACAATCATCCGATTGACGACGTCTGTTTGGCCATATGTTTGGGGGTGGAAAGTAGTAGATTTTGTGAGCTTGGTGTCCAACAGTGACCAGAGACTCGACCAAAATGTGTTGAGGAACCTGTTGTCCCTGTCGGAGATGATGGTTTGTGGTATCCCAAAGTGGACCCACACTCATTTGAAGAAGATATTGGCAGTATCTTCCACTGTGATATTCTTCCTGCAGACTGT
This sequence comes from Picea glauca, assembly GCA_000966675.3. Classification (NCBI taxonomy): domain Eukaryota; kingdom Viridiplantae; phylum Streptophyta; class Pinopsida; order Pinales; family Pinaceae; genus Picea; species Picea glauca. The sequence goes on from JZKD02S0060745.1 coordinate 158,323, forward strand.
GAGGATGGCCATCTTCGAAAACCGATCAACGACCACAAATACACAATCATTTCCTTTCTTGGTGGATGGAAGGCCAGACATGTTCCCAAGGCTTCTCAGGAGTAGGAAGAGAGGTGTATACGCCTTGCTTCTTGATGGTTGGCTTGGCAATGGCACAAAAAATGCAAGATTTGATATACTTGGTGACGTCCTTTCGAACTTTTGGCCAATAAAAATGTTTCTGAACAATGACCACAATTTTCTCCACGCCAAAATGTCTTGCCATCCGTCTATAGTGGGCTTCCCAAATCAGCTTTGCACGCTCACTTGTAGGAACAGAGAGATGGCCCAGGTGGCATATGAGTTTGTCTTGAATGTGAAAATCGGTGACAATTGCGCATGTACCCAAGATCTAATAGGTGGTGGTGAAGTCTGGATCTTGTTGATAAAGTCGGGGCCACTCAGATGCTTCATGTCCACATGAATGGAGCATAGTGGTGAGTGCAACCACAGGAGGTCGATTGAGGCAATCATCGACACGATTTGAGATACTTTTCTTATACTTGATGTTGATATGAAACTGTTGCAAGTAGGTGGACCACTTTTGATGACGGTCGTTCTACAATTTCCCCTGTGTCTGTATGAACCGCAGAGGCTTGTGATCAGTGTGTATGATCGTTTCTTTTCCCAAAATGTAATGTTTCCATTGACGACAGGATTGTACAATGGAATACATTTCCTTTTCATAGGTGGGGTATTTACAGACAGTATCTGAGAGTGTCTCACTATGGTATGCCATCAGATGACCGTGTTGAGTGAGAATTGCACCCACAACATAGTCAGATGCATCCGTCTCAATCTCAAACGGTTGCTACAGATCGAGCAAGGAGAGTACTGGAACTGAGCACAAGCGATGCTTCAGATCATCGAATGCTCATTGTTGTTCCTTCCCCCACACGAACTTGGCTCTGCCACCTCCCTTGGTCACCTGGATGAGGGCCCATGCAATATGGGACAATCCCAACACGAACCGTCAGTAGAAGTTGGCTAGTCCCAAGAAGCTCTGAAGCTCGGTCAGTGTGGTTGTGGCTGGCCAGTCACGGATTACTTGGATCTTATCTGGATCAACATGTACCCCATTCTCATCAACAATGTAGCTCAAGTAGTGGACCCTGTTCATTCCAAAAGAGCATTTTTTCAAGTTGGCATATAGCTTGTGCTACCGTAGAGTGCTCAAAACCTGTTGAATATGTCGCATGTGCTCCTCCCATGTTCTGCTGAAGATGAGGATGTCATCCAAATATACCATCAAAAAGCAGTTGGTGAAGGGTCGCAATACATCATCCATCAACCTCATGAAAGTGGCTGGTGCATTTGTTAAGCCAAAGTGCATGACTAGCCATTCGAAGGGACCTTCTTTAGATTTGAAGGTTGTCTTCCATACATCAGTTGGTTTGATGGGAACCTGGTGGTAACACAAATTTAGTTCAATATTGTTGAATAACTTTTCCCCCTTGAGTTGGTCAAGAAGGTCATCAATCATGAGAATGGGGTACCGGTTTTTTACTGTGATTTTGTTTAAGGCTCTGTAATCAATGCAGAGTCGCCAAGTATCGTCCTTCTTTTCCACCAGTACAATCAGGCTTCTATAAGGGGAGGAGTTGGGTTTGATGTTCCCCTTTTGAAGAATCTCTTGGATCTGATGCTTGATTTCATCATTTTCCATCAGCGAGCAACGATAGACTGGTACATTAGGTAGAGGTGCATCGGGGATCAAATCAATTGGATGCTTGACTTGGTAGCGTGTTGGTACCCCTATAGGTGAGGAGAAGATGTATCTGTATTCTTCCACGATCCCACCCAATTGCTTCTGCTGCAAAGAGAGGCTATGTGTAGAGGCCACAAATGTGGTGATGACCTTCTACTTACCGTGAGCATGGATCACAAAGAAGACAAACTTCCTAGTCTATGAGATTACATAACTGCATTGCTTAGCAGATATTAAAGAAATAGCAGTAGGTGGCGCTACCTCTGGTATCTTGTACAATTGTCTACCCAAAGTAATAATAGCACTACAGGGTATAGACTCATACACAACATGACGCTTCCACAAATATGGTTGTCCTAAAAGAACATCACAAACTTAAAGGGGAGCAATATCACACAATACCTTATCTTTGAAAGGCTTGATGTTGTAAGGTAGACGACACTGTTGGCTAACACAAAGATCTCTTCCTTGGCGAAGCCAACCGATGGTGTAGGGTTGCGGGTGCGGTGTCGTTGACAAGCTCTGTTAAAATCAGGTTCTTCTGACTACCGCTATCAACAATGAAATGAAGTGGAGCCCCCTTTACCCACATCTGTGAGTGAAAGAGGCCTTCCCCTTCCTCTGGTTCTTCTGTTTCGCTTGGCCGAACTTTGGTGGTGGCGACAATGGCACTGGGTTCAACATCGATAATCCGCTTCCCCCCTTCAGGATTTGATTCAAAATCAGAATCGGCCTCTGACTTGGAAGCCTTCAGTTCGACCATGAGTGACTGCTTCGAGTGACATTCTTTGGTGTTGTGCCAAGGGATTTTATGGTACTGACACCATTTTCCCGTGTCCTTCTTTGTCTTCTCATTGTCGTTCTTGGGTTGCAGCTTGGACTGGTTGTCCTGAGGGCGACCATCTCAACTTGGTCCCTTGCTGTGTGGGTTGGGGCCGCCTTTTCCCTGCTTCAGTTGTGAGGGGTTTGCAGATCCAAACTCTCTTCTTTTTTGCTTAAATTTCTGCTCAATCTTGACCATGTATATATAAGCCGTGCCCAATGAGGCGATGTCCATAAAATCCATTTATGTTTGAATGTATCTATGAAAACAACCGTGGTATTTGAGCACCAAATGATGCTCAAAGTCTTTGATACCCAATTTGGTGCGCAGGGTATGGAAAATATTAGCGAAATCTGGTACTATCTGGTCCCTTTCTTAACGTAAGGTGGTCCATCTGGTGTACTGGTCCTCGTAGCTTCCAACAGGGTAGTACTATTCTTTAATGGCGTCCCTGAAGGAATCCCATGTAGGGGCCACCACAAACATTGCAGATTCCTCTATGTCCCTTTGCTCAAAGTAAGTATCCCACCAATCTTTAACATGGGGAACGACCTCGAGGAGTGCAAAAGTGATTTTTCCCTATCGAAAAAATTGTGGACCCAAAAATACCCTTCGAGCAGATTCAACCATTTATCTACAACATCTGCGTCTACCAGTGCTTCAAATAATGGAATATCAAAATTTACCTATACCTTGAAGGGGGTTGCATGGCCGCTTCATGAAGATGCTTCTCCTATGGGAAGCCATCGAAGGATCTACATGAAGTTGTCCATCATTTCGTTCCTTTATCGCACGAGGGATTCCTTGAGCAACATTTTAATAGGATCTCATGCTCCATCATCTTTCTTTTTGTCCCCCATGGGTTGTTGTTGGGCTCGGTGTGACCGATCTTGCAATGGCTCGATTGGTTCGATTCCCAACTTCTTGTACCCAGATCTTGTCGGGGACATGCACGAAAAAAAACAAATGAAGAGTAGACCACTCTGATACCACTGATCCGAATTTAGGAGCGGAACGAACTGATTAATAGACTGAATACAATAAACCCATAGATATGAAGAATAACACAGATATCCAGTGAACAATATCTTCTATTGAATAATGAAATAGGATGAAACTGTAAAACTGCAGAACTAAAGCACTTGCTTGAATGGTGGTGGCTATCTCTGAGAAGAGACGTGGTTGCTACGCACATCCGTCTAAGTAGAATGAATTACAATGAGCCTCTAGAGGCATTTTTTATATTACTCACAAATGCCAAAACCCTAGACATCCAAAAACCTAACCGTAGGAGGTGAAATGTCAAAAGTCATGTGGGCCCCTATGGGTAAGTTGGTACCTCAACTTCTCGGGGTCGTAACTTTTGCATACGACCTCCATTTTAGGCACGTGATAGCCCGTTGGAAAGGTCTTTAAGAGAACTACACATTTCACCATCAAAATCTGACTTCATCTACAATTTGACTATGGCGAGCCAAAAAAACATTGTTTAGGCCCCCAAAACGACCCTGGAAGTACAACAAGATGTGTTGACATGAAAACATACAAAATAAGTTAGTTGGATTAGGTGAGAGGCCACCAATATCCACTTGGAAGATGTGTAGGGCTTCAGACAACCCCAGAAGTGTAGAACCCACAATTACAAAGAAGTACAAAAGAATGTGCTGAACTAAAAACAGAAAAGAGGAGCTAGTTGGAATAGGTGGGTGGCCACCAATAGCCAACTCGATCACTCGTCCATTCGAATCAATTGCAAGCACTACAAATCTAATTATTTTTAGTAAATACTGGCCTAAACTCTATCAAATTTCAAAGCCAAAAAAAATTAAAATGTTATCCAAATCTTGATATGCAAAGCTTCTATTAGTCTTATTCGGGATATGAATAGCCTTGTTATGGTAGTAGCCCAAACAAATAACTTCCTTCTCAACCAAAACCTTGCCACCAATCACACTTCAAAATACCCGTCCTCTGCATGTAGACGTCACTTTCCCAAACATATAAAGAATGTGTGTCGTTTGCATGCATACAACAATTTCATTGCATGAGAATGAGGAATATGAAATTAATTGGGTGGCAAGCAAGTGCCTTATAAAAGTCATATCATATGAATAAATCAACAATAGATATAAGTCTTGTATAAACCATTGTGATGCCTTCAATCTTCTAAGTAGTCGTAATTAGTGAAACAAGTTGAAATCATGTGATTCTGTTACCTGCATTAGCATAGACGAGGTGGTTGCATTAGCTTATGTAAGGTGGTCGCCCAAATTACTTACTCAATGGCTTTTATCCTACTAAAAGAAAAAATTAAACATAATAGAATTTCTTATTCTAATTTTCAAGAAAAAGATAATAATTAAAAAGAAAAACACTTTTCGCACTAACCCTAATTACTATACCTTTAATTTAATGAATGATGATTATTGTAACCTTGTTCTATGTATGACTTCCAATCTCATTTAATAGGGATATTGATATCTCTTATATCTATCCCTCCTCTCAAATCATCCACAAATGCCCAAAACCCTAACAATAATATTATTCTAAAATCTTTGGTTTTTTTATTGCCTCATTGCACACTACATCACCTTAAGACCCAACAATAATATTATTCTCATATGATTATTGGTTCAAAATTAATTAAAAAAATTGGAAAAATTGCGGCCAAAGAAAAGTTCAATATTTGTAATGGAATCATAGTGTTCCATGGTTGTACACTTTCAACAAAAGAAAATTCAAATATTGGAGTGAAAATCATATTGTTACAAATGCCACTATATACGAATGACACCATTGCTCGCCGTGTGAAGGTACATGAAATGGCAAATTGTATAATCGAAGCAAAGATTTTTCTATAGCTTTAATACTATCTACTTTTGGTTTGACAAGTATTTGTTTATTGCATTAGAACTAGAGAAGCTTAGATTGCAAAGGTTAGGCTTGATTTTTCATATATGTTTCGTAGGTCCCCAAATACAGCGATATGACTCACCCCACTTTCGACTTTACTTCTATTGATTATGGATCATTCCATATTTTTTTATATTTTATGTGGTTATATGCCATATACATTTAATTTGAAATATCAGTTTTAACGTGATTCCAATTTTCGGTGAAAACTATTATATTAATCAGTATATATAACGTATTTTATATAAAATGTTATTTTTATTCAAAAAAATGTTCATAGGGGGAGCGTTTAAGTTATCTAATTATCAATTATGTGTTATTAACCCGGTAAAAAGATAGTTTTAAAATAAATTTGGATACTTAAATAAATTTTGTATTACTTATAATATTAATAAATTAATTAAAAAAATTAAAGCTAATGAGAATAAGTATTTGTGATAAGGATATAACGATCACATTTATTTATAACAAATAAGAGGTAATTCATTCCTACAATTATCTAGTTTATGAATTTGATTATAATTATAATCAGAATTATTGTGTGGAAAAATGGATAGTAGGAAGCATGAATGCCCGAAAATTTGCTATAGAGTTGGAAATTAAGGAAGTTGCTCTTTAGAACATTGATATAAACAATGATTATGTAAGGCATGGAGTAACCATTCTCTCTTCTTTTTTGCTTTTAGGCTATGCATAAGTAATACACTATTACAGACTTTAAGTGTTAATAATTATTTTAGCTTTTCACTTTGAATTACATACAACTATTGCAGTAAAACATTTCTAACCAACAAGTATAAACAACTTTGTTGCTAATTTCACTTGCTTAATTGTTATTTTTTAAATAGAATTATTTAAATTCCTATTAATCCTATTTTTATCATTGACGAAGAATAAAAAATAAAAATAAATAATATGTATGCTTGCATTAGTTAGGGTTCCAGTGGATGAAGGGGTAGCTTGAATGCGCTTTAACTTGGTCCATTTAATGCTCGTTGTACATGACAACTTTAATATGCTTCTGTAGGTTTCCTTTGATCGACCTTAAACATGTGGTTTTCTTCAGTGTTGTTGGAAATGCTACATTGCATTCCGAGTTTTATTCTATGTTATCCTTCCTAGTGCGCCCTTGAGGTCATGGTTTCCATAGAGAAATACATCTCAATGGTGGGTTTCAACCATATTTTGTGCTTGATGTGTGTTACAAGTAAATTGAGGGATTGTATGGTGATTTGGAACTCAATCTTCTTGATAAATTTACTAATGTAGGTGCCAAGACTCACCGAGCATTCTCTAGAGATGTTAGTGACTCTCTTCATCAAGACTTTGCTCATGTAGTACATGTGGTTCTTCTGCAAGAGAAAGTAGTAGAGCCCTTTGGGTTTCATGTCAAACCCTTCACTTGAAAGGTGCTTCACTATGTGCTTGAGGTTTGTGCCCATGAATGATCCAGGTGGATATCGGTTGCCACCCACCTTTTCCAACTCGCTCAAAACAATTTTGGCAATTTACTCTTTTTAGCAGTTTTAACTTTCGAGGCCATTTTGAGGGCCTAATTGAAGGTTTTTTGGGATCGAGCTTCTCAATGATAGTTGAAGGCATGATTGAGCCCCCAAAATGAATCTGCTCAATGATACCTTTCCAACGGGCTATCGTGCGCCTAAAACGAAGATCGTCTGCAAAAGTTACGACCCCGGGAAGTTGATGTACCGACTTACCCAAACAAGGCCCACATGACTTTTGGTGCTTCATCTCCTAGGGTTAGGTTTTTGGATGTCTAGGGTTTTTGAAATTCCTGTTTATTTTAAAAAGGACTTCAGTGCCTCATTGTAATCATCTTCTTGCGAATGAGCGCAACCGTCACATCTCTTCTCAGAGATAAGCCGCCACCATTCCAACAAACTTGTTTTTCGTTGCATTTTACAGTTTCAACTTTTTTCGTTATTGAATAGAAAACCAATTTTACTGTATCTCTGTTATTCTGTGTTAATCATATTTTAATAATCTGTATTCATTTCATTTTGCTCATAAAATCCGGATCAGTGGTATAAGAGCGGTATGCTCCTTGTCGTCTTAATGCATGTCCCCAATGAGGTCAAGGTACAAATAATTGGGTCTCGAGCTTGTTTTTCTTGACGAAAAAAGCTCTTGCACGCCCAAGAAACCTCTCGTGGAAGGAGAAAATAAATATGACAAGACATGAGATCCTTTCAAAATGTTGCTTGAGGAATCCCTCACGCAATAGAGGAACGAGATGAGGGATAGTTTCGCGCAAATCCTTCGGCGGCTACCAACAGGTGACACATCTTTCTCGAGTGGAGGCACCACCCCCTTCAAGGTGCAAATCAACTTAGATATTCCTATATTTGAAGGTCAGATAGACGCAGATGTTGTAGACAAGTGGTTGAATCTACATAAGGGTATTTTTCTGTCCATAACTTTTCGAATAGAGAAAATATTACTTTTGCACTCCTCAAAGTTGTTCCCCATGTCAAAGATTGGTGGGAAATTTTATGTGAGCAAAAGGAAACAAAGGAACCCTCATTATTTACAGTCGCGGCCACTTGAGAATCCTTCAGGGATGCTATTAAGGAACAAGACTACCCTGTCGAAAGTTATGACAATTGTATACCAAATGGACCACACTACGACAAGAAAGAGACCAAGCAGTGCTAGAGTTCAAAAATATCTTCCATACATTGTGCACCAAGTTGGGTATAAAAAATTCAGAGAAACATCTGTTGCTCAAGTATCGTGGTGCTCTGCATAGATACATCCAGACCGAAATGGAATTTCTGGACATCTCGTCCTTGGGCGCGGCCTACTGATATGTTGTCAAAATCGAGCAGAAGCTCAAACAAAAGACGTGACAATTTGGGCCTGGGAACCCCTCACAACAAAATCCATGAAGGGGCAGCCCCAACCCATAGAACAAAGGACAAAGAAAAGATGGACAATATCAAGACAACCAGTCCAAGCCGCAAGCAAAGAAGGACACCAAAAAGACAAAGAAAGATATCGGAAAGTGGTGTGACTTCCATAAGAGCCCTTGGCATGACACTACTGACTACCGCTCAAAGTAGTCGTTGGTGGCCGAAGTGAAAGCCTATGAATAAGATGCGGGTTCTGACTCTGAGTCAGAATCAGAAAGGGGAAGAAAGATCATTGATGTGGAACCCAGTGCCACCATTGCTACCACCAAGCTCCAGCCTGGTGAACTAGACGAGCTAGAAGAAGGCGAGCGCCTCTTCCATTCACAAATGTGGGTAAAAGGCACCCTGCTGCACTTCATCGTTGATAGCGGTAGCCAGAAGAACATCATCTCAACAGAGGTCGTCAAGCGCCTGGCCATGCCGACAACGCCGCACCCACAACCCTACACCATTGGATGGCTCCGCCAAGGAAGCAATCTCTGTGTCAGCCAACAGTGTCGACTGGCATACGACATCAAGCCCTTCAAAGATGAGGTATTGTGTGATGTTGCTCCTCTCGAAGTTTGTAATGTTCTTTTGGCCCCCAACCTTATTTATGGAAACGTCATGTTGTATATGAGTCTAGGCCTTGTAGTGTTATTATTACTTTAAACAGGAAATTGTATAGGATACTTGAGGTAGTCCCTCCTAGTGATATTTCCTTGATCTCTGCCAAGCAATGTAGGAAGGTCATCTCTCAGACCAACAAATTTGTCTTCTTCGTGATTCACTCTCAGAGTGAGCGAAAGATCGTAGCCACATCCAGGGCCTCCGTGACCGATCTCTCCACACAACAGAAGCAAGTGGATAAGGTTGTGGAAGAATACTCAGATATCTTCTCCTCTCCTACCTGGGTACCTCTGCACTACCAGGTCAAGCATCCCATCGATCTGACCCCAGGCGCACCACTACCCAATGGGCCAGTCTACCGCCGCCCTCTGTTAGAAAATGAGGAGATCAAGAGGCATATCCAATAACTTATCCACAAGGGGCACATATGTCCCATCTCATCACCTTGTGGGAGCCCAATCGTGCTGGTGCAGAATAAAGATGGGACCTGGTGACTTTGCATTGATTACCGAGTTGTGAATAAAATCACAGTCTGAAACCGGTACCTAATTCCCCGAATTGACGACCTCCTTGATCAGCTCACGAGGTCCAAATACTTTAGTAAGATTGATATGAAGTCTGGCTACCACCAGGTCCCAATAGAATAGACAGATGTATGCAAGACCGCCTTCAAGTCAAAAGAAGGTATTTTTGAATGACTGGTCATGCCCTTTGGTTTGAAAAATGCTCCAACAACTTTTATGAGGATGATGGACAATATCCTATGACCTTTCACCAATAATTTTGTAGTGGTGTATTTGGATGACATCCTCATCTACAACAAGACTTGGGTGGAACACTTTCAACATATTCAGCAGGTTCTACACACCCTGCGACAACACAAACTATATGCAAACTTGGAAAAATGCTCCTTCGGCATGGACATGGTTCATTACTTAGGCCACATCATTGATTGACATGGTGTGCATGTGGATCTATCCAAGATCCATTTCATCCGTGTCTGGCCAACCCCAAACACACTCACTGAAATTCAGAGGTTCTTGGGCCTTGCCAATTTCTATCACAGGTTCGTGTTGAGATTATCTCATATTGCGCAGGCCCTCAGCCAAGTAACTAGCGGTGGATGTAAGGAAAAAATTGTGTGGGGTCTGTCCCAACAACAAGCCTTCGATGACTTGAAGAATTGTTTGTGCTTATCCCCAGTACTTTCATTATCGGACCTGCAACATCCCTTTGAGATCGAGACAGATGCTTTAGACTATGCTATGGGCATCGTTCTAAATCAACAACCACCCCATGACATATCATAGTGAGACACTATCATATGATGTCTGTAAGTACCCTACTTACGACAAATAAATGTACTCCATTGTGAAAGAATTCCGCCAGTGAAGACATTACATTCTTGGGAAGGAGACAACCATCCACACTAATCACAAGCCACTACAGTTCATGCAGACCCAAGGAAAATTACAGAATGACCGCCATCAGATGTGGTCCACATACTTACAACAGTTCCACCTCAACATCAAGTATAAAACGAGAAGTACCAATCGAGTTATTGATTGCCTCAACCGACCTCCAGTCGCGACACTCACCACGGTGCTAGACTCTTGCGACCACGAGACCTCTGGATGGCCCCACCTCTACGAGCAGACCTTGACTTCTCCACCACCTACCAAATGTTGGGCGCGAACTTAGTGGTCGCTAATTTCCATCTTCAAGATGGGTTGTTGTGTCGTCTGTGCCATATTTGTGTTCCATCAAGCGAGCGCGAGAAGCTGATTTAGGAAGCTCACTACAGTCGGGTGGTAGGACACTTTGGCATCGAAAAGACAATGGCAGTGCTGTAGAAACATTTCTACTGGCCGGAACTTCAACAGGATGTCGACAAGTATATCAAGTCCTGCACTATTGCCAAACCAACCACTAAGAAACAGGGCATGTACACCCCTCTTCCTACTCCTGACAGGCCATGGGAATCCATCTCAATAGACTACATGTTGAGCCTCCCGTCCATCAATTTGTGGTTGTTGATCGCTTTTCCAAGATGGCAGTTTTAGTCGGCTGCAAGAAGACAATCACAACAGAAGCCACTGCCAAGCTCTTCTTTGAACGAGTATGGGTACATTTTGGGATCCCACAAATCAGTATCTCAGACCGTGACAGTCAGTTCCTCAGCACACTATGGTCAAGCCTCTGGTCACTGCTGGATACCAAGCTCACCAAATCCACTGCCTTCCACCCCCAGATAGATGACCAAACTTAGGTCGTCAATCGGATGATCGTACATCTCTTGTGCATGTAAAATTCAAAACACCCCCGCACATGGGATGAGAGTCTTCCCTATGTCCAACATAGCTTCAATCGAGCCCTGCATAGCTCAACTGGCCACAACCCCTTTCAGGTGGGCTTGAGATTCCAACCATTGGGCCCCATGGATGTTGCACTACCCCTGGTGACCACCTCGACCGACTCGTCCCCTGCTCCACCAGAAGCTGGAAAAGCCACCCGGTTCATTGAGTGGATCCAACACATCTGCCAATAGGTTCAAGATATTCTACAAAAGTCTGATTCCAAGTATAAGCAACGCCATGATCAACATTAGGGGCCACATAAGTTTCAGGTGGGAGAAAACGTTTAGTTGCACTTGCAGAAAGAACGCCTTATATGGCCCCATCGAAAGCTTCACCCACTCCATTATGGGTTGTACACCATCACCAAGGCAGTGGGTGACAATACTTTTGAGCTCAACATTGCCCCTTTCCTTGGCCTGCACCCAGTCTTCAACGTGGCTCTCCTTCAGCCATATTTCCCACCATTATTCGACACCTTGGAGATAGCAGAGCAGTTGACACCAACATAGGTCAACCCTGACTGCATGCAACAGACATCCAGTGATCAGATTGTGGACACACATATCAAGGGCACTCAACAACAAAGAATCCAACTGTATCGAGTTGTCAAAGCAGGGCAGCTCCTGCACCAAGGCAAGTGGCTCACCCAGGGCCAAATTCAGCAGAAATTTCCTCATCTGATGGGGGAAAGAAATGAAATGGAGACCATTGCTTCCTAAGGAGGGAGGATTGATCCAAGTGGATATCAGTAGCCACCCACCTTTTCCAACTCGCTCAAAACAATTTTCTAGCAATTTTGGAAAGTTACTATTTTTAGCAGTTTTAACTTCCGGGGCCATTTTGAGGGCCTAAATGAAGGTTTTTCGGGATTGAGCTTCTTAATGATAGTTGAAGGCATGATTGAGCAGCCAAAATGAATCTCCTCGATGATACATTTCCAACGGGATATCGTGTGCCTAAAACAAAGATTGTATGCAAAAGTTACGACCCTGGGAAGTTGATGTACTGAATTACCCAAACGGGGCCAACATGACTTTTGGCGCTTCATCTCCTAGGGTTAGGTTTTTGGATATCTAGGGTTTTGGGCATTCCTGTTTATTGTAAAAATTCCTCCAAAGCCTCATTGTAATCATCTTCTTGCAAATGAGCTCAGTCG
>JZKD02S0060745.1:183117-198564 GCA_000966675.3 Picea glauca
TACAGACTGGGGGAAACAGGGTGTTACAATTCCCTCCCCCTTAAAGGAACATCGTCCTCGATGTTCTATCTATCATCATGACATGTATGTATAGAGGTAAACAAAATTGGATATGTTTGTTTCATGGCATCCTCCATTTCCCATGTAGCCTCATCTGGGCCAAAATGTGTCCACTGCACCTTGACCTATGCAATGGTTCGGTTCCGGAGCGGGGTTTCCTTTCTGTCCAGTATACATTGAGGTTCTGGTAGAAATTCTCCCTCCGGTTCCACCTGGATCATAGATCAGTCAAATATATGATTAGAATCATGTACATATTTCTTCAATAATAAAACATGGAAAACATTATGTGCTTTTATTGTGGGACGAAGTGCTATCCTGTAGGCTACGGGTCCCACTCTATCTATAACCTCAAAGGGTCCACAGTACCGAGGTGCCAACTTGGCACAAGCTCCCATTTTCAGGGAACTCTTCCTAGGCCTAACTCTGAGATATACATGGTCTCACGTCTTGAACTCTCTTGGAGTTCTCTTTTGGTCGGCGTAACTTTTCTGTCGGTTCTGAGCGACCTTCAAGTTTTGTTTTATCTGAGTCACTTGTTGTTCCATTTATTTCAACATGTCGGGTCCAAAAGAAATTATGTTTATGGGATTACTCCAACTAACAGGAGTGTTGCATGGTCTACCATAGAGGACTTCAAACAGACTCATCCTTAAGGATTCTTGGTAGTTGTTGTTGTAAGTGAATTCCACCAGTGGTAGGTAGTCTCCCCACTTCTTGGGTTGATGCATTACATGCATTCTTAGCATGTATTCTAGTATTTGGTTCACTCTTTCCCTCTGTCCATCGATTTGAGGGTGATAGGCGGTGCTAAACAACAACTTGGTCTCTAAACCCGCCATTAGTGATTTCCAAAAGTTGGAAGTAAATTTCATGTCTCTGTCAGACACGATCTCTTTCGGCATACCATGCAGTTTAAATATCTCCTTTAGGAATACGTTGGTGATGTCTATTGCCTTACAAGTTGACTTGACGGGGATAAAGTGAGCGGACTTGCTCAATTTATCCACCACTACCATGATGGCGTCATTCTGTTTGGTCAAGGTTGGTAATCCGGTGATGAAATCCATGGAGATGGTTTCCCATTTCCATTCCGGGATTGGTAGAGGTTGTAATAATCCTGCTAGGTGTTGGTGTTCAACTTTTACTTGTTGGCATTCTATGCATTTGGCTAGGTACTCAGCTATGTATTTCTTCAATCCAGGCTAATAGAATTGTTTCCTAGTGGCCGTGATCATTTTCTGGTATCCGGGATGACCATAATAGGGTCCTTTATGTAGTTCATCCAGTATGAACCTCTTCAAGTCGTCACAATATGGGATATACAATCTACTTCGGTAAGTGAGCAGACCTCCTTCCATCATCTGGTAGTCTCCGTACTTTACCCCGGTGGGCTCTTCTTGTAGGTACAAGGTCACGGTCTAGACAAAGGGATCTGTTTATTGTGCATTTCTGACTTTTTCTTTGACATCCGTCTCGCAGGTACTCACCGCGGCCAGGTGAATTGTTTTCATGCTTCTGCTAAGGGCATCAGCCACCCTATTTTTCTTTCCCCTAATATGTTTGATTTCAAAATCAAACTCGCTGAGGAGGGCCATCCACCTAGCTTGTCTGGAATTGATCTTTGGTTGGTCAAATAGATATCACAATCCACAGTGGTCTATCATAAGTACAATTTTTCTTCCCAGGAGGTAATGCCTCCACATTTTCAAGGCATGCACTATGGCAGCTAGCTCTAGATCATGGGTCACCTAGTTGACTTCGTGCTCATTCAATTTTCGGGATTCATAGAAGACCACACTTCCTCCTTGCATAAGGAATCCTCCGAGCCCTTCCTTATAGGCATCTGTGCACACGAGGAAGTCAGCTTCGGGATTGACGATCTTCAACACGGGTGCATGGGTCAGTAGATGTTTCAGGGTCTGAAATCTTTCTTCACATTTATGTGTCCACATGAATTTTGTCCCCTTCTTCTGGAGGGCAGTGATTGGACAACCAATCTTGGAGAATCCTTTTATAAATATCCTATAGTATCCTGCTAATCGCATAAAAGATCTGATATCTGAAACATCCTTTGGGGTAGGCCATTCCATGATAGACCTGATTTTGTCAGGGTTTACCGCTACTCCTTCTTCGGATAGAATAGGGCCTAAGTAATGTATTTTCTTCTGGAAGAATTCACATTTGTTGAATTTGGCATAGAGATGATGTTCTCTTAGCACTTCTAGCACAAGCCTAAGATGCTCTTCATGCTCTTCTCTATTCTTGGAGTAAACTAATATATCGTCAATAAAAACCAGCACAAATTTGTCTAGGAATTTGCTAAGTACATTGTTCATCAAGCACATGAAAGTGGCAGGGGCATTGGTTAACCCAAATGGCACTACCAAAAACTCATAGTGACCATACCTTGTCCGAAAGGCAGTTTTATGGATGTCTTCACCCTTAATTTGGACTTGATGGTATCCCGACCTCAAGTCAATCTTTGAGAAAATAGACACACCCCCCAATTGATCGAATAGGTCATCGATCCTGGGCAAGGGGTACTTGTTCTTTATGGATACCTTATTGAGTTGTCTATAATCTATACACAGTCTAAGGGTATCGTCCTTCTTTTTCACAAACAGGACTGGTGCTCCCCATGGAGACACGCTGGGCCGGATATAGCCCTTATCCATCATTTCTCTTAATTGCAATTTGAGTTCAACTAACTCGGGTGTGTTCATCCGGTAGGGTGTTCTAGACACGGGCACCACTCTCGGTGTAAGCTCTATCGAGAAGTCTATGTCTCTTCTCGGAGGTAGACCTGATGCCTCTTCCAGAAACACATCTCTGTTTTCTCTCAGGGTAGGGTGGTCTTCGAGGCTTGGTTTGTCGTCTTCAATAGTTTTCAACACCAATATTGCATATAGGGGACATCCTTTTCGGCAATACTTTCTCATTTGCAGAGCTGATATTTGTCTCACCGAGACAGGTTTTTGGATCCCTTGAAGGGTTATCATTTTCCCTTCTTTACTTACACATTCTAAGGTTTTATGGTAACTGTCCAATCTGGCTTTATGGGTGGCTAGCCAGTCCATACCAATCAATAGATCATACGATCCCAAGGGTAATGTGTTAAGGGTTGCTTGGGTGGGGAATTCACCCAACATTAATTGGCAGGCTGGTATGACCTTTGTTACCCTTCTTTTGGTGCCAGTGGCTAACTGTACCAACCATGGCTTGGTAGGTTTTTGTGGTTGTAGTTTACACTTATCAACAACCTTAGGGGCTATATAACTCAAATTTGAACCAAGGTAAATCAAAATAGACACTATATGGTTGGAAATCATACCTTCTATTTCCACCACTGAAGCTTGGTGGTCAGCTTAGTTATTATCCAAGGCTGCATAAATTTGCGGCACACTCCTGGCCACATCATTGACGATGGTAGCTTCCTGAATGTTATAAATTCTCCGACTATTCTATTGTCAGTGTGGGCAGTCTCTTAGTAGATGTTCTTCTCCACAACCCCAACATTTCAAAGGTTCTCTCTTTGGGTTATCAGTCTTTACTGGGGCAGATCTATAAAGTTTATTTCCGCTGAAGGAGGGAAAGTTCTATTGGTGTACACTTCGGGCTGGGAAGTTCATCCTTGAGTTCTTTTTATAGTCCTTAAATCTTGGGGATTCAAACCCCTTTTTCTGGAATCCTGAACTATTCTTCTACTTCCATCCTTCGCGAGGTTCTATTCGATGCCCAAGCTGTTCATAACAATATCTTACCTTTCAGATAGTATCTTCTAGGGTCTTTGGTTCGTCAAATTCAATCATGTTCTGATAGTCCTTAGGTAGTCCACTAATCAATCATTGCACCTTTGCCTTTTCTGCCTTTATGCAGGGTACATACCTCAGCAACTCGAGGAATCTGTTGACATATTCCTCTATGGCGAGTTCCCCAGCTTAAGTTCATAGAATTCTTTAGTCTTTTCGTCGAAGTATTTTTCCGACAGATACTTCTTCCTGAAGTATTTCTCAAACCGTTCCCAAGACAGGTCTTCTTTGTGAATCCCTTTTACATTCTTAAGGTCTTCCCACCAAATGGAAGCCTTTCCATTAAAGTTGAAGGTGGCTACTCGGGCCTTCAAGTTTTCTGAGAAGTCATGGACTCTGAAATACTTCTTTAGTCCGAGCAGCCAGGCCTCTGCTTCTTCTCCTTTCTTTATTTCACCGTCGAAGGAAGGTGGTTTGGCCTTCTTAAACTCTTCTAGGTTATGACTCTTGGAAAGTTTTTTCTTCTTTCATTTTCTTCAGGAATGAGAACTAGTTCTGCTGCTAGAAGATCCCTCTGGGTCGCCAGCTTCCTTTCCAGAAGAATTGTCCGACACTTGTCCCTTATCTCTGGGGTGGACCTTTCTCGAGGTGCTTCTTTCAGTGTGGCCACTAACATGACCATGTTTCTGTGTCTCAGGTTCATGATGCATTTGTCTTTGTAAGTCAGATAATATTTGCAGTAAAACTACATTAATTTTCGTTTGTTTCTCTTGTTCTTTCATCATCCTTTCATTGTCAACCTTGTAGCTTTGTAATTCGACCATGAGGCTCCTCACAGTCTCAGCCAGATCTAGAGGGGTCCCTACCGCCCTCCTTTCGTCATATTCTTCGTCTCTATTGTGGGAGCCCTCCCCCACTTCATGGTGAGTCACCATTCTATACGTCTGAAATTTCCCACTGTTAATCGTCCACTTGGGTGCAAAAGACAAATGCTGGTTATTAGTCAATATTTATATTTATTTATAACTAGTACATAATTCATATTTTTCACATGCACACATATCATAGGATTTTTTCATTCTTAACTTTGACTTTTAATTATGAAGGTTAAGACAGGGGGTTACTCCTTTTAACAGTACTCCGAGTGGAGTCTCTGCGCAACCCATTCATGAGCCCAAGTAGGCCAAGTGTTGTAACCATGCTCTGATACCAATTTGCAACACCCCACCATGGGGCTAGAAAAAATTTCGGCTTTTTCCTTCCTTTCGCCGAGGAACAGAATTCCCCGAATTCATATGGGGCTCGATGCAGTTCCTACCCTCTCCTATCCTTACTCATGTGATCGTGGGTTATGGCCACCGACCTTACCAGAGAGGTACTTCCGGCTTTCGTGATTCGGGAAATCGCGATGCATTTGTGTTCCCCTGCTCTCTTGTCTCTCGAAGTGCCGAAATCTGAAGGGGACCAATAGTTTTTCATAACTAAAATTGCCTCAGATTAAAACATGTCACTCCACCTTTCGGGGTTTACTCCATCGGGATTTTGGGATGTGCGACGACAGCAGGTCTCGCAACTGGGTTTCCTGGGAGCCGAAACTCTGAAACACCAAACTCTAACATGCTTCACTATTTCGGGGTTTCCTCCATCGGGATTTCGGGATGTGCGATGATAGGAGGTCTCGCACCTGGGTTTCCCGGGAGCTGAAACTCCGAAACACCAAACTCTAACATGCTTCACTATTTCGGGGTTTCCTCCATCGGGATTTCGGGATATGCGACGACAGGAGGTCTCGCACCTGGGTTTCCCGGGAGCCGAAACTCTGAAACACCAAACTCTGACATACTTCACTATTTCGAGATTTCGCGAGTCGGGGGTTTCGAGACTGGCGAACACGTGGGGCTCGCACTTAGGTACCCCGGGTGCCAAAATACTGAAATATGATAACTTTTCCACACTCTATCTTTCAGGATATCGCAAGTTAGGATTTTGGGACTTGCGAGTATAAGGGATCTTTCCCTTGGATATTCTGAATGTCGAAACACCGAAATATCACGATTTAGCCACATGTTGTTATTTCAGGATTTCGCATGTTGGGATTTCAGGACTTGCGAGTACAAGGGAACTTGCCTTTGGGTTTCCTGAATACTGAAAACTCTGAAATACCAACTCTTAAACCTGCTCATCTTATTTCGGGGTTTCTTTCATCGGGGTTTCACAAGTCGGGATTTCGGGACTTGTGAGTACAAGGAAACTCGCACTTAGATACCCCGGGTGTCGAAACACCAAGACATCAAGACTCAAATCCACGTTAGACCATTTCGGGGTTTCGCTAATCAAGATTTCAGGACTGGCGAGTACAAGGGAATTTACCCTTAGGTGTCCTAGGTACCAAAACACCGAAACATCACAACTCATCCACACACTGTCATTTTGGGTTTTCATGAATAGGGTTTTCGGGTCTTGCAAGTACAGGAGAACTTGCACTTAGGTACCTCGAGTGTCGAAACTCTGAAAACTCATAACTTACCCACACGCTAGCATTTTGGGATTTCATATGTTGGGATTTCACGAGTCGTGAGGACAAGGGTTCTTACCCTCTGATCTCTCGGGTGCCGAAAAGCCGAAATTCTTACCGGCCGCCACGTGTACTCTACAGCTGGATGGTCCTGATACTCTCATGGGTCTTGGAATCGATGACCCTAATTTTCTCGCTACTTACGAAGGTTAAAAAGGGGTCGAGGCATTAACGCATGTGTTCCTTCATTCAATTTAACGGTCGTAACAGACCTTAGATCCTCTGAAAGGATCTCATTCATGCATTTAGCAAGAGGAAGGGTATCCTGGGTACTGAACCACCGAAAGGTCCTTAATTCATTCACACATTGTCATTTCGGGATTTCGCGAGTCGGGGTTTCGGGACTCGTGAGTACAAGAGGACTCGCACCTAGATACCTCGGGTGCCAAAACGCCAAAATGTCCTAAGTCTAAGAGGACCATTCTCTCTCTCGTGCAGGGTTTTTCAGACTTATGCCATAAAATCCTCCGACAGATTCTTGGGTAAACTTTAAAAAGGGTGTCCCTGTGGGAAGATCTATCCAAGGCATTACTTGAGATAAAATAAGGGAATATATTTCCCGAGAACAGACTTGAATATTGAATCCGTTCAAAATATACATATATACAAATATATACGTAAGTCATATATGGTCTTTCCAATATAAGCATGCAGCCACCATTTCTGATCAAACACCATACAAACAGTCTTATACGGAAATCATTCATAATTTCACAAACCATGAGCATACATGTCAGAATATTTAAATTCAAGATACAAGATATAACACTTATCAGAAAACACCAGGTGTGATGCAACTGTTGAGAGGGGTGCTCGTTTCCACCCAACCGTAGGCTCAGCGACTCCGAATGGATTTACCACTAGCCACCCCCAAGCTAGACCACAATGCTTGAGACTCTCTGTCTCTGTTCTTTAGCGATCAAGAACGAAGGTTACTCTCCTTCTTCTCTGTTGTTGCTCACTCTGTATTTTGTTCCAGAGTTCTTCTGATCTCTTTCTTGCGATCTCCCCCTCGCGTCCCTCCCTTCCACACCTTTTACCTGCCTTTTCTTTTTCGGGGAGTTTGCGTGTGGCACGAATTTCCCCGCGGTGGTCAAGTATGAGGCCTCCACGGATGGGCGGTTCACCCCCATCCCTCATTAACTCATGAGGAGCCTCTTCACCTACCAACCTGGCGAGTAATTCATCTCGGGGCCAACGAGCCGCTCTTGGTTCTCCGAGCCAGTGAAGACCAAATACGGTATTGGTTTTCGGTGGAAGTTAGCACCACCATTCTAGGTGCCTTCCACCACCTTTCTTTAGCCATCGTGGTCTCTTTTTCAGCACATCCCCCTCCCAGTAGTCATGCAACATATATATATATTCATAATGTTAATTTTCATTCGTCGAACTTGTATACTAAGGTCCATTCAAAATCACACATTCACATCTTTGATTTTTCCACAGTTCTTGGCCAGCATAATTATTTTTACAGACTGGGGGAAACAGGGTGTTACAGTGGTTGTGAAAGATGACCGTGAAGTGTGTGCTAAAAAAAAAAATTGCATTTGTTCACACAAAAAAAATAATATCGCTTCTCAATAGCAACAAAGGTTAGATCTTGGAACGCTTACCCGAAAAAATGCAAGTTTTGCCTCTGTTATTGATTTGTTGAGATTGCAAAGATCCCTCAACAAAGATCATACACGTGAAAAAAAACACTTTCCACTCTATTTCTGATTTTCCAAGATCACATAGAGTGCAAGAAAAAGAGCATACACAAATCGAAAAGAGTAGCAACCTGAAAATAAATAAATAAATTGAAATAACATCTCTCTTAAAATTTAAAAGGGGCGTATCTAGGCTTTATACCTTTGGATTTAACAAAAATGACCGTATCTTTGGGGAAAAAAAACCTTTTCTAGTAAAATGAAAAGTGTTTCTAAATGAAATGAGTGTTGAGTGCTCTAGATGTAATGGAATAGTCCTATCGGCCCAGAAGTGTATGAAAATAGCAGAAATTGTAAGTGCGGCAACATGACTTCCAGATCTAGACTACAACGGGAGCGTGTCTTCAAATAGACTCTATTACCATGTTCGACAAAGGTATTCCAACAGAGGAAAAAAACCTTCAGTAACCACTCACACAACCAGATCAAAAATCAACACACCGATGTTTTTACGTGGCAAAACGCGTGTGGGGAAACATCCACGACCCCAACCAACATGGCCATTGATGCAATTTATTATGCAAAAAAAAATATTGCAAGAGATTTTCTCACAATCGGTCATCAACAAATGACCCTCCATGATCTTTAAATAGAGATAATGGACCAATCAGGTGCTAAGCCATGGATCAATGTAGCTCTATGCAGTTTCCTGTAAACCTACAATTCTGCAGAGGTATCATGTTTCCCATTATTTCTCTTTCAATTGCATCGATTCTAGTTGATTATAACTATTTATTTACAAGATATGATATTTTGGAACCTAGAGAATGAAAAATACTTTGCATGCTTCTATATTAATAATTCAAAGGTCTTTGTATGCATTATGGTATCGAGAATGATGAAAATGATGGGGACTTGTATCGAGACAGAAGTAGTGAAATTAGCAATAATGGTCCTCAATTAAAAACTCATAGAGGCATTGATTTGTTACCAACAAATTGGATGTCTATGGCATGGTATATCTTTGATTTAAATTAGAACACTTTTTATTTTTTTACAATAATACATAAATTTAAGGCATGGGGATTTTTCGCTTGGTAAATTAACAAGGAGGAGGAATACATCGACGTGGGTGAAATTCCCTTCAACAGACATGGGTACTCCCTGATTTGATGTCCCAATTAGACTTCCAATCGTTTGGGATAGGAGTTCCATCTGGATTCTGGCACGACAACCATTACTGGTATGAGGGAGGATGAGTGATCAATGGAATGCAAAAATGCAAGTGTGTGTAGGTATTGAGCAATAACGAGTGAAAAAATTAAATCTAAAATATCCTATCCTAGCTAGGATTAATAAATCTATTAAATGAACATGTATCAATGTCACCAATCATTGCATATAACCCCTACACAATTAGTTGTAACAAGGGACAAAGACTAATAACTTATATACATGAATAAATGCATGCACAATTTTTTTTGCTACAATAACCCATTCACGCCTATCTATTCATCATCTCAAACATTAATAATAAAGAAGAAAATACACTGTAAGAGAGACAAAATTCACATAAGAAAAATCTATAAATGAATAACGTAACCTTATAACATTCACAATAACTAGAAGTCCATTAGAAGCAATTCACAGTAAACAGTTATGAGCAAAATGTCTCCTCTCCATCAAATGACCCCGAAGGCTTCTTGCTATTAAGATATCAAAAAAATAGTTCTCCAAAATTACAGAATGGAAGAGGCCATTTTAAGTGGGTACTCTTTGGATTATATAGATAAGTTTGGTAATTGTTTCTTTGGACTGCTTGAATTCCCAGGCAACAATCACAAAATCTTCATCTTCCGCATTTCATTTCTTCCTACTTTAAAAAATAAGACTAAAATCCACAAATCAAATTTTGTTTCATGATTGCCCCTTGTCCTTTTCTCCAATGTATACTTCCCATACTCCATGATAATTTGAAATTGATATTATCCTATAGAACAACAAAGATTCCAAAGAAGCTTCATGGGCTGTCGGGTTTTTCAATAGGGTTTGCATGTCCCTTTTTAGGGAGACTAAGAAAGAGTGAATTAGACTTTGATCCTTTGCATGTTTTATTAGATGTTCATTCATTATGGAACTGTTTATCCTCTATGGGATCCCTGCAAGCAGTTCTTTGGAACACACAACCTCTTCTAGTTCTGCCTATATTTTTTCATTTGGCCTAGGTTCGCCCAACTCACCAATTTGGGGAAAATGACATTTGATTTATAGTATTGTGGTTGCCTTGTGTAGCCTTGCACATATACCAATGGAATTCTTCAAATATCTTTCAAGTTTTTCCCTTGTTTGCTGACAGTTAGAAATGGCATCACAATTTAATTCGCTTTCCCAACTAGTCATCCTTAGGAGGACTTCGAGGGCATCTGGTTTGTCCTCTGCCCATTTTTTCATCTCATCCAAGCCCATCATTATCCAAACAAACTCAATGTTTTTTTATCTTGGTTTTTTCCAATTGTGATAGGATTTGAGTAACTTTCTTATGGAAATCTCGCACTCCAGTATACATTTGTTTGGCCAAGTTATAGATTTATTTCCTTACTTATTTGACACTTATCCTAAACTCTTGGATGTTCATTTTGTCACCCTTGTAGAATTGTACTTTGTATTCCAAGGTTCTGATTCTTTCCTTATACTCTTCAATCTCTTGCATCATGTTCTTAAGGTTTTGCTCAGACTCTTGAGTAAAATCTACACTAGTTGAAGTGATGGCTAAGGGGTCTTCCTTGATATTCTCAACCATAACCTTCTATGTGGTGAATGAAAGTGGAGCAACTTTGGAGACAAGAAATCTTTTGATGCTTTGTTAAACTATCTTTCCTAAATATTTAGCAAATCTAAAGGAGTTCAGATTTGCCACTTTTCGGGCCTTAGACAATGTGAACGCCCCTAGTCCCAATTCTCATAGGGGAAAGTCTCCTCTCGTTAGAGGCATGTTTGAAGATGGTCCTGGTATGTTGGTTTCCATTGGGTTAATGTCTTGTGCTTCTTCATGTGATTTCTTATTTTCTTCTTCTTTTCTCTTCATTTTTCCTCTTATCTTTTTTGCTTTTCTTCTTGCTCTTTAAGGGATTTTTCTTTTTCCATTTGTTCTTCCTCCTTTCTTTTCTTTTTTGTTTATCCTTCTTCTACTAATATTGCTTCTTCAATTCTGCTTCTGCTACTGCTACAATTGTTGCAACCTCTTTTTCTCTTCTTTTCTTTTGTTTTGCCTCATCTTTTGCCTTGTTTTTTGCTTCTAATTTCTTCCTTTTTTTCTTTTGCAGCTATGGTTTCTTTTTTGTTTTGAACTTTTCCTTTTTGTTGGGAGTTTTCTCCCCTCTCGAAAATCACCTTGTCATAAGTCCTTGCTCTTTTGTGAATTTCCTCTTCTTCCTAGAATTCAGATTCATGACTCCACTTGTACTTGCAGGTCTGGCAATGTCTATTGATGGTCCTCGGGGAGTCGTGCTTGCAAAATATTTATTCTCCAAAGTGGAAGGTGGATAGAGTGTTAGATTCTCCCTGATACTATTTAACGTATATGAAAAAATAAGCACCAACCTAGAGGGGTAGTGGTGGCTAGATCATCTTTTTTTTCTCTATTAAGATCTACACCTGCCCCATTTACCAGAGTTTGGTATGTTATTTCCTGCAAAACATGTTTTTCAAGACTAAAATTGGGGAGTAGATTAGGGGATTTGGTGGCACCATATACTCTAATGTAAGTTTCATGCTCCATCAAGTACCAATACCCTACCATGCCTACTACAACTAGAGATTTATTAGACATACAAAGTGTAAGGGCACATAACAATACTTGAAATAAAGGAATAAGAAATTTATGGCAGATCTTCTAGTAATTTGAGTGGTACTTGTGCTCCCAGAGGTCTTTGTAGTAGACATGGATGAGGAGATCACTTGGCTACCAAGCCCAACCCATCTTTGGGTAAGCATGGATTATGCACATTACATCTAATAGATAATATGCCATGTGAAAATTTGGGTGCTTCCCTAGAGCCATGTGTTTTATTGTTCATATTGCCTCTGTCAATGTAGAGGATAACATGTCAACCCAATTGAATGTTGATCCAATAGTGGTGATGGAGTGTATCAGAGGCACGCATGATACCATGAATTTTTTAGTGTTTGGTTCTCCATATAGTCTGCACAACATTGCTACCACATATTAGTAAGGAACCATGAGTATGTTGGTTGGATAGTCATCTAATGCTATCTCCTTGAATTTCTTGCCTGGCACCTACCGATTATTCATAACTTCTTTGGGTTTATAGTGGTATTCCTTCATCCAATCCTCATCTAGTGAGATTTCTTTAGTCGACAATTTATAGCATGCTATGAGCATTGATGGTTGGAAAAAAGAAACTTTTCCTTATGCACTAATTATCTACTTGTTGTCTACATTGGTATGTTTGATGATTCAGGATATTACTTCAATACAAGGGAGCATTGTTGAATGTGTGGCTATTATGTGCAGTCTAGAGTGCCTGATGGATCAATATATGTTTGGGTCTAGATCTCCTTTTGGTAGTTGTGGGAAGATTTAGTTGGTAAACATCTGATATATCTCTCCCCAGTAGAATGTGGTTTCCTTGTCGATGACACATAGGGTGTCATATTATATAGGACATGGGGTGTCTATTTTTTCCTCTTCTTCTTTCTTCCCCAATGAAACCTTGATAACAAGGTCCTTGTCAAATTTTCTTCTATATGTAGCCATGATTGGTTTTGTGAACAATCCATATTATCAATAACAAAGTATTATTTTGGTTAGAACATAGAAAACCAAGTAGGGAAATAAAACGAATGAAAACCATTAAAACAAAATCCTTATGTGTAAATTCCAAGCATAGTGGCCATGACAATCCTAAAATCAATGGGAAAGGATTCCAGGGTACAAGTGTGAAAAGACCTATTTGTTTTCTTTGAATCTAAGAATAGGGCTCGAAACCTACGCAATGAGTAGTGATTCCATAATTGTGGGCTATGAGGAGTGTTGTTCGCAGCTTCGTATCGAGGCATTAACAATCTCAGAGAGGCAGGTGATTCCTTAATGGAAAAATATGAGAGATGGAAGTGTGAGGGAGGGGCAATTAAAACATGACTTGTGTATTGGTTGAAAACCCTCCCATGCAATTAATGGTTTAGAAAAAAGGGGTCGTAGGTGTAGGTTGGTGGGCGAAGGGGAAAAAGGAAATCAGTATTATCTGTGTGGAAAATTAAGGAAAACCCCCCTATGAACGAATCAATCAAAAGGAAAAAGAAGTGAGGGAAATGGGGTTTCGAACGCTTGTGTGTGGCCTAATGGGGAAAGGGATTTACACGACATAATGTTTTTTTTTATCTTTCTGATTCTACACATAATTTCACTCTAAACGATTTCTTTACCCATAATTTCAATTAAATGATTTCCCTTTTAGCTATTTAAAACAGGGTTCACATAGTTACGAAAGGGGTTTTGAACAATACATACTTTCTCACCATGCATGAGGTGTCCGAAACATTATTTTTTGTGGGTGACAACAGCAGTATTCTGTCACTCCCAACAAATTTTGGGCAAACATGGGTCTTTGGCATGTGAAACAATGTAGAATGGTGTATGAAACATACTCTTGAGCTTTATCACATGCATTTCAACATGAAAAATGATCAAGGTAATCATACAAGGCTTTCAGTTATGCCATGTCACTTCACATGTGCATGATTAAGAACTTGGGTCCTACTGTATCGACGATCAAATGTCTTTTCCTCACCAGTGTATTGGCGAGGAAAGAAAATATTTCACCGATGTATCGGCAAGAGAAGGAAATCTTGGAGCGCCAACGTATTGAGGCCAAAGAAGTGAATCTTTTTCCGGTGTATCAAAGAGAATATAATATTTTGGAGCAATGATGTATTGGCTAGTAAAGCAGATCTTTCCCCGGTGTATTGACAAGGGAAGCAAATCCTTGGTTGGTGTATCAACTTCAGAAGAAAATCTTGGAGCATCGATGTATCAGTGGAGAAAGGAAATGTCTCGTTAATGCATCGACGAAGAAGGAAAATTTTTAAACCGTCGATGTATCGACACGAAAAAAAGCTCATGCTGATGTATTGGTGCAGAAAGTGGATCTTACACTGATGTAATAATGGAGGAAGAAAATATCTTAGGGCCAATGTATAAACGTGGGATGTGAATCTTCCTTCGACAATTGAACAATGTGGATATTATGTCGACATGCCCTGCATTGACGAACAATGGAAATCTTCACTTCAAATTCGGTTTGGTTTGGTGATAAAGAAAGTATGGGGATGATAACTTTGAAGGAAATTTGCAAGTGCAAAGCATGAAGATTTGATAAAAAGGGGCCCTGAAAGCTGAGAGAAACTAAGGTTTTTTTTTTTTTTTTTCGGGGGGGGGGCATGATTCCTTCACTTAGAGAAAGGGCATTAGAGGAAAAGTGAAGAATTTATGGGGAGGGGTTGTTGCTAGCACAACAAAATCAAAATCTAGGGTTCAGTCAACTTGTTGTGAGATAAAATAAACTATGTTGACAACCACATATGTTGTTGACTTGTGTTAAGTGGAAAATAGTTATATATTACTATTGTTGTGGCATTGGTCTATGTATTGAAGTAGTATATATTTTCATTTTCTATTGTCATACGTTGTCTTGGTTTATTTATTCATCTAGGTGTTAGAATATATTAAAGATGTGTGCTCATTTTACCATTGACAATACCCTTGTCACCCAACCATAGGCCGAAGCCACCCTCCGAGCACCTTGACCTTGACAGAGAATCATTCCGGAATCAATCCCTAGGCTAGATATCCAAACAAAGGGTAGCTCACCTTTCCCCAAGGATAACACACCAACAAGAGTTGATCAAATAGTCCAAACCCTAACCAAGAGATAGTCCAAGACAAACGTGATCTGCTAGCTGCAGCAGCTGCAATGGAAGCTCTCCTCAAAACTGCGCACAAGACTGGGCACTGCAGTGTGCACAAGACTGGGCACTGCAATTCTGAGACTACCTACCAGAATGAGAACTGGCCTCCTGTATTTATACTAATTCCGGCTAACTGCCTAGGCTGACTTCTCATTCTGGGTATCTGTTTGTTCAGTATATATTAATATTTCTGGCCGACTTCTTCTCTTGGAGGCTAATAACCTAATATAAATTATTTTCTTGAGCCGACAAGTCTTCTAGGGTTATTAGCCAACTCATTAAGGTTTCTTCTTGCTTCCTGAAGTATTTTATCCTTGTCAGGTTTACACGTGGAGGTAAATACCTCTTGCAGCTACCATAATATCAACACTCCCTCCTAGCTAGGGAGGTATTACAGGTAATGGTCTTGAGCACAAAACATACC
>JZKD02S0060745.1:335475-357093 GCA_000966675.3 Picea glauca
AATTTTATCCTATAGAATTTGGGCGAATCATTTTTAAAATAGCGAATCTCGTTTTTGGAAAAACCATGGAAAATTAGCCCATGAGCAAAATTTAGCCCCTAAAATCATCCATGCCCGTGGGAGGAGGAGAGTAACCTCCGTCCCTGATTGTCATTGAGCAAGAAGAAAGATTCTCTCTTAGAGCATCGTGGTCTAGCTCGGGGGTGGCCAACGATAAATTCGTAAGGAGTGGTTGTGCCTATGGTTGGGTGGAAACATGCACCCCTTTCAACAGTCGCTTCACGAACTCTGGTTTTTTTTCTGATAAGTATTTTCATACTCTGTGTGTTGAAATGGAAATGGTGATTAAATACATATATATGTTTATGATTGAGTTTTGTGTTGAATGATTAAGATAGAAATGTGTAATATTTTTCCGTGAACCCATGTTTGAATGGTCTTCATCCTGCCTCCGCTTAGAGGCTAGAGAGCTATGGGGTGTAAGTTTGCAATAGCGTCGGGGAAGAACTTACTGGGATACTTGAGTCCTGTCGGCCTCTAAAATCTACCTTCACGAGAATACTAAGTTCAAACAGATGGAAAGGCTCATGCCCATGTCCTTAACCAATTCACAACTAAGAGATTAGTGCGTAGCCCACAAGAGTTTTCAAAGGACCCATATGGCCAAGGTCTGGGAACCCTACGCTAGGATCAAAAGGAGCTAACCCCTTTTGGCTTCGAAATTCCGAGAGTTCAGAGCTCCGGAGTATTACGACCTTACCAATTGTACATAGGTCGAGGGAAATTGTTAGTTACGGTTACCCTAAGGTTCAATGGAGCCTAACGGTCTCCCTAACCGTGGCAGATAAACCTGCCCCACCATTAAACCTTGATCCATTTACCCATCACGAAGTAATGCGAGCCACTGATTTGAGGGTATTTAGGAGTCCCCTTGACCATTGGATCTACGCCGAGATAACTTCGGCGAAGTACTACTTTGGGGGAATAGGGATATTAAAGAACCAAACTCCCTGAATACTAAAGTCACAAAGTGACGAGAGCTGTGAATCTAGGGAGTTCATTAGAAACCCCTCTTAATTGTACGATCATCCAGTGGAGGGACCCGCGTACGATACTTCGACAGAGTCCTGCTTCGGGAGAGTGGAGCAACCACAATGTCGAAACTTTTGAAGGTCGGAGCTGCGAAGTGACAAGGACCGTAGTTCTAGAGACCCTTCGAGATCTCCCCTGACCATTAGATCTAGACTATGGTCAACCCAACCCTGACCACTCCAGGAACAAGGAGGAAGTCACACTACGGATCCCTTGAACGTCAAAGTTACGAAGTAACAAAGGCCGTCGATCTAGAGGTTATGTGGACACATCTTGACCATGAGAACAAAGGGCTTGGAAAGCTACCGATATGGGGTGACATGGCACATTGACGTCACCTAGGGTGACATGGACCCACGTTTGACGTGCCACATGTCACCTGGATTCATGCGTTTCACAGGCCCTATGTGCCTATTAACACGTGACATGTGTCACCCACTATAGG
Source organism: Picea glauca (assembly GCA_000966675.3). NCBI lineage: Eukaryota > Viridiplantae > Streptophyta > Pinopsida > Pinales > Pinaceae > Picea > Picea glauca. The sequence goes on from JZKD02S0060745.1 coordinate 337,013, forward strand.
GGCCACATGTCATCTCTACCTTTCCGCGTGCAACACCTGACACTTACTTGCTTGGTCCATTTGGCAAGAGGAGTATGCGGGACCCACCTGTATTTGCCTCTGCATCTAGTACGTCACCACGTGCGAGGGTGGACCCTTCGAGAATCCGGGACTTCGGGACTCCGAAGGTTTGGAATGCAGTGTTAAGGGTAAGTTGAAAGACCTGGAGTCCAGATCCACGTGGTGAGATTTCAGGAATTCGAGAGTTCGGGACTCCGAAGGATAGGCGTTTAGAAAGGAGAAGGGACGTTCAGCGCCGAACGTCGAACTTCCCTCTAGCCTGTGTGTTAGATGAGGGACAAGTTTTGTAGTTGGATTGGGCGGTGGATGGACCTCCCCCGCGGGAGGTAGGAACCTCTAGATGGAACCACGTGGGTGCCATGTGGCCCTCAACTAATAATGCCCAACAAACTTCGGGAGGCCATATCTAACAAACCAAAGGTTGGATTAGAGCCCGATAATAGTCGTTAGGAAGCTACGGGTGAGTAGAAGAGGATGAATACCTCAGAGAGATGATTCGAGGTGAGTAGATTAGGCAAAATTTTGATTCCCCACCCCTAGAAAGGGTACTTATGGGTCGGGTGTGTTACATGTATACAGTGAGATTTTGCAAAATGGTGGCCAGCCATGATTTGATGGTTCAAAAACTTGATGAAACTTCTTATATAACCTATTACAATCCTTCCAAAACTGAGTAGAAGCCCAGTATTTTGTAGTCACATACAAGAGTTTTGATAAGACTATAAACATAAAGTAAACTAAAGAGAACATGGTTGACATAGAATTAGATAGATGAGAAAATAGTACTATATTCCCTTATCTGTTTGTTCCGGGGATCCTTTCTGTTGCGGAGGGTGCTTCTGGTTCTGAATGCCTGGAAAGGTAGGGGAAAATTCAGCTGGAGCCAAGGAGGTCCTAAGGAAGAAGTAGTTGCAGTCACATCCTGTTGTTGTCCAGAGGTTGAAGTTTCCTATTGTCACCTTGTTTCTTTGACCTATGCATCGAATGTGTCTAGTTGCTCCTTCTAAGTGGCCATCGTTCCCATGAGTAATTCAAATTTGAAATTGTTACTGCGATCAATTTTCTGATGCTCCTGAATGTGGATATGGAGGGCGGTAAACAATTTGGTAAGTGTTCTCTAATACCACAAAAGGGAGGAATAAATAAGACGAAGCTCATTAGGGTCCATAATCTCCAAACATGAACCCACAAATCGAAGATTCCAATACCAATTTGTTGTGTGTAACAAACACCAACAATGAGAACTTCCCTCTAGATATTTGGTTACTGTATCTTTTAGAGCACAAGATTCAAAGAACAAAAGGGACGATTCCCAGATGAAGAGAGGCTCCAAACTCAACAAAGAAATGAGGAGTGACAAACTAGAATTGAGAGAACAAAAGCCAGAGAAGACCCACACCAGGAAATGGAAAAGGGGCCGATACAAAATTGCAGATAGAGACAAGAAAGCCCTATCTAACCATAGGAGATGAAGGAGCCAGGGAGGGAGCCGAGGTATACAGTGAGATTTTACAAAATGGTGGCCAGTCATGATGTGACTACTCAAAAACTTGATGAAACTTCCTAGATAACCTATTACAAACGTTCCAACACTGAGTAAAAGTGTTAAGTACCTGAATAGATATGAAGATAAATCTCAAAACAGCCAAGAGTCTCAACAAGAATAATCCAAACCATTCACCAAATACTGAACACAAGAAATAGAGAAAACCCTTGAGGTAGGGTAACGCCATATATTAATCCTTAAGGAAGGATAACACTCCTCAAGCAATGCTTGATACATTCACAATATTCTTCACTATGTTTCATTACATTGCTTACACTTCTTTATATAGCTCTCTCTATCTTCTAGGAACCTTCTAGAGAGCCTTCTCACATTTATTACATCTGACTACCATAGTGGGCCTTTATTAATATAGTGGACCTAGTCCACCTTACATTGAATGACCACATTTTCATATATTAAATGACTTCCACTAATAATACATAACCACATTCTCATTGGGTACCTCCCTGGGTACCCCATATTACCTCCCTAGGTATACTACATTCCATCCCCTTCACGTGTTTCGTCCTTGAAACACGAGAAAAAACCATACAATATGACCAAGTAAGCAATGTATCCAACTGGTACCAAGTACGACCATCCATCCATCCCAATGGAAGTCGAACATGATGTCCATCTGCTGCTTTGCAACCTTGATCTTGCTCTGCATCATGTCGGGGTTGCCATGGGATTGTTTCTATAGCCTGATCTCTTCCTGTAGTGTCGGTAGTCCTCCATGCACTTCTTGATCGGTTTCCTGCCTGGTGCCCTGCTGGTGCATAAATGTGTTGAAGCTCACACCCTTGTTGTAATGTTCTGAAGCCAAGATGCTAGGAACATTTCATTTTCAGTGATTTTTAAATGTTTTTTGGTTGTGGCATTTCGTCAAACACTTGTACGTTTAGGTCTCATGAGTTGCGCTATGGTTGATACTGATGGTTTTAATGTGTGTTTGCAACAACAATAAAGCATATATAGCAATGAAACATACCTCAACAACATACAAGATCAATCAACACAAGAAATGGCCATAAATACCTTAGATCTGATTTATTAATAATAGTAGAAGATCTCGATACAATGAGTCTACAGATATGGTGCAATAGAGCTAAGATCTAGTAGCAAAATGATGAGATCCCTCAAGAGGAGAAGATACAAGCCTCCAAAGGTCAAATAGATACAACATATGGATAACAAGATGAGATCCTTTCCCTCTGACTTGCCAACCCTCAAACTGGATAAGTTGCGCCTTGTTGGAAAACTAAATACACCCAATAATTCAACCTTGCTGCCAGAGGCCTCCAAACACTCTGAAAATGCTTGGAAGAGTAGATCAGGCCAAGACCAAACCCCTGGTGAAGTCTCATGCTGAACAGTGAAGTTATGACCATCCAAATGAACATACCCCTGATTGGCTTGCGGCCACCTGGATGACTGAAGACCCAATAATTCTGCCTTTATCCTAGAGACCTCCAAAGGCTCTCAAAATACATGGAACTATAGATCGGGGCAAGATGACCCCCCTAGGAAAAACCTCAAGTCATGGTGAAGATCTGGGTCACCAAACAATTGAATCTTCAATCTGCAATGCGCCCTCTTTCTCTACAATTCGTGCCCAGCTCTAGTAAATCAGATAACATGTAAACCTCCTCCGAAATATGCTAGAAATGATGGTCTAGGACATACAGAGAAAACCCATGAGTTATTTTACCTAAACTCCTTCTCCAATCTCCAGATTGAGCTATTATCCTCAAGGTGGTGCGCCCTAGCTCTCTTTGAACATGTGGCTGATGTAGAAACCATCTATAACTGAGTAGATATGATGTAGAATGGAGGGGGAGGAATATTTCACCTCCGTGACCAAGCTTGGATCAAGATGGGTGGGATCTTTCACCACCGAGTTGATCTCTAGGGTTTGTTAAGTCAAAACCCTCAAAACCCCCAAGTACATGGGCTCACTAGCAAGAAGTCAGATATCAAATGATAATCGACATAACAGAAGAATAGAGGCCCCTATCTCTCTTTTATCCTCCCTGCTCACCTTGTATCTCTAAGTTACTTTTACTTTATTTAATTATTAATTAAGTAATTAAATCATTTTAATTAATTAATTAACCATTTTACCTCTGAAAAGTAGTTTATCCTTCCTTGTGGCTTCCCTGGCCACTGAAAGTCACTTTTCATCATCCTATCCTATAGTGTTAATCCTCCCGATTCCAATGAGCTATTACACTAAGAGGTTCCTCCAAGTATTATGCCCAATATGACCTCCTTAGTGATTTTAATTAACATATAGCCCAAAATAACTCAAAATTACGGAAATCGTCGGAATGCAATGAAACCAAAGCCAAGCTGTGCGAAATGCATCATGATGATGAAATAAGATGAACGATGCAAGTCGGACCCACAAAACCCCTCAGTAGTTCCTGTACTCTCTATAACCTCCATTTGGCTACTCTGAGTACTCTGGTCATCATAACACTCCACAATATAATGATGTCCCAAAGTGAGGACATTACACTTGCCTTGATGACTGTTGTTTCTCTATATGATGGGGATGACGATATACAACAACTGTAGGAATATGTTCCTTTTTCTTCAAATATGCAACACATTGTGTCTTTGACTCAATGACTTCCTTAGCTTTCTGGTTGTGTCCTTCATGTGGTTTTGCTTCATCTCCTTTTGTAGACTTTGCCTCCGATTCGACTTCGGACTTGACAATAGCTGTTTTGCTGGCCTTCGTGGGCCCATCTTTATTATTAAGAGACACGTCCTACAATGTGATTTTCTTTTTCTTGTACCACAACTTCAAAAACTTCTTTTGCACATTAATATTAATGGTACTCACTGATTCTATCCAAGGATATCCCAAAACAATTTCATCCATATCCATAAGCATAAAAGACTGAATGCAACACATATTTATCCATACTGAGCTTCAAATCTTTAAAATTTTTAACATTTTCACCCTCAACCTGTGTGCTTTGAATATTCTTTGCAGGACTTTGCAATCTATTAACCAACTGAACATTGATAAAATTTTGTTGGCAATTAGGGTTAATAGAAACAATGACATTTTCTTTATGAATACAACCATGAACCTGTAATATAGATTTGCCACCTGAAAATAAACTCTTGTTTCTCCCTTTAGCGGCATGAGACCATTTTTTTAAAATAAAATTTTCAAGTGCTTCATTAGAAAGTGCCATCAATTGGCTATAGCTACGTGAATTCCACCAAATCGCCGCATCACCTTTTACATTACACCATACCCATTGTTTCAAATTCTCTTTCGCAAATGACTTCAAAGTATTTTATGAATTCTTCAATGTTAGGGCCATCATCTTTTCCAGTAAAAAACATCTTTATTGGGATAAATCTTCAACAAAAACTAGGGTTAAAAATTTCTTACTGCAGAAAATCGCGCATTTTTCCGGAAAAACCTTGAAAAACTGTTGAATTTAAAATGCTCATAACTTTAATTACTCGACTCCGTTTTGGCTGATTGTTTTTTTGAAATTGGGTAATTTTTCGAGAGGAATTCAAATATCCATTTTGTGTGACCAAATTCTGCTAAAAAATTTTCAGATCTGAACCCGAAGTGCGGCACCCCTTTTTTTTCGTAGAAAAAATCTGCAAAAAAGAGCCAAAAAATTCTCCCATTCTTTGGCCAAGGAAAGTGCTTTGATACCAATTGTTTCATACCTAAATAGATATGCAAATATACTTCATAAATAACCAAGAATAAACTAAACTATTCACCAAAATACTAAACACAAGAAATAGTCAAAACCCTTGAGGTAGGGTAACACCATATATTATTCCTTAAGGAATGAATGCACTCCTCAAACAATGTTTGATACATTCACAATATTCTTCAGCGTGTTCCATTACATTGCTTACACATCTTTATATAGCTCTCTATATCTCATAGGAACCTTCCAGAGAGCCTTCTCACATCTATTATATCTAACTACCATAGTGGGCCTTTATTAATATAGTGGACCTAGTCCACCTTACATTGAATGTCCATATTCTCATATATTAAATGACTTCCACTAATAATACATAACCACATTCCCATTGGGTACCTCCCTAGGTACCCCATATTACCTCCCTAGGTATACTACACTTTCCATAATCGAGGTAAGATGGATGTCAGAGGGAATTGAGCTCGAGATCATGTGCTGAATAATTAAACGGGAGTCCCCCAAAATTATGAGCTTCTTGATTTGTATGGAGATAGCTAAATTGACTCCTTTCAACAATGCACATGCTTCTGCTTGATTGTTGGTCATGACTCCAAGATGCCATTCCTGGCACTGTAGATAGCCCCACTCGCACTTGCCTCCTTGATCATTGACACATGTAATAAAATTAGCCATTTTCAAATAATTAATAATTTACATATAACTTTTTTCCTTTAAAATTTGAGAATTTACTTAAAATTTTTAAATTTCACAGTTATATATTGTTTGAAAAAAGTTTTTTTTTTTTTTGTTTCCTAGCATGTTCGCGACTTGCGAGACTAGCATGTGGCTGATAAATTGCGACCCAGGGACATCTAAGTCGTCAAAATCACTCGGGGATCACACTCGGCCTAGGCCACACCAACCCTTATCATTGCTGGATTTTTTGGTGTCTCCTCCCGATAGGGTCATTTTGAACTTGGGTTGCCATACATAATAAAGGCTCATAAAAAATGATCACTCTATCCAAATTTGACTTAAAAAAAGTATTAATCTAAAACATAATTTCATATATATAAATATAAATAAGAAAAATATTAGATTATTAATATAATACAATTTATATTATAAACCAATACAAATATTTATATTTTACAAGGAATTGATTCTTTATAAATATTATGGAAATAATTAAGAAGTATAACTAATCACGAGAATTAAATATTTCTATTTTATAAAGAATTGATACTTTATAAATATTATGGAAATCCCAAATAAGAAGTATAACTAATCACCACAATTTTTTTTTAGGTAATATGAAGTCATAAAAATCGTGTAAACTAAATTGTAATTCAAATTTTAATATAAAAATTGATACATGAGTGGATCTAATGGTTAAGAACATATGCTTTCTCCTAAGAAATTACAAGTTCAAATCTAGAGTAGATAGGGTATGTATACCTACATAGACTTTAGATGCCAAGCAAAAAGTATGATTTAAATACGAAGTATAATTAATCACTAAGAAATTACAAGTTCAAATCTAGAGTAGATAGGGTATGTATACCTACATAGACTTTAAATGTGAAGCAAAAAGTATGATTTAAATACGAAGTATAATTAATCATTGTAAAATATTTTTAAGAAGTAAATATAAAATCATAAACATTATGAAAATCCAAAAAATAATGATATAAAGTTATAACATAAGGAAATCCGAAATCCTTTGAGAATTACAATTTCTCGTAAAAAAAAATAAAATCAATTTTTTTTTCCAATGAATAGAATAAAATATACATTAAATACGTGACATTAAGTTTGTAAATGCGGTGTACACATGAAAATTAGAGCTCCTATTCGAATTTTTGAATAAAAAGAACAATTTTTACTTTCGAAAAACACAACCACCACAAACCATTGGAATAATAAAATATCATGAAAATTTGCTAATAAAAAGGTGAGGTTCCACGACCTCTAATATAGAACCACTCCCACCTGCTTGAAACCTCGAGGAGGAGCCAAAAAAGACTTTAATGCCTAGACTTTTTCAGAGTTCAAATATTTTTTACTCTATTTCTATTCATCCATATCAACATACATGCCTTTTCATTCTCATTTGCAGCGTTTTTGCCTGCCCTCTTCCTGCCCAAGAGCACATCCCACCGTGAAAGAAGCCGAGGTATATGCCCTCCTTCTCATATGGTTGACTGGAGCTCTCAGGCCGTGTCTCACCCCTACCCCACACGTACAGGGAGATTTCATTTCCAGGTACATTACTCTCTACAATAATTTATTTCCGGCGTTTTGGATTTGGATTGGCTGCACACCATAAACAAGTGCTGTATAATTAGTATGCAAGTACAATTTTAATAATTATTTTCAGCCTGGATTTCCTTTTTTTGGCATCTGCAATTGGGTTTGAGTTTCTGATAAACTAGGGTTTTGGAGTGAGCCCAGGAACAATCCAAACACTTGAAAACACTCTTGAAGATTTTTAACTAGATTAAAGTCCTCTATTTTTTTTTTCCCTATAGTAATTCTTCATTTTTTTGATTCAGTCCAAAGACCAGGACTAGGGCATCACGATAGCCTAAAATCCCCTGCAGGCCACCATAATGATGCTAGTTTGGAATGTCCATGGTGGGAGTTGAACCCGTGCCTTGTGTGTAATAGTGACGGCCTCTTCCGATGTTCCGTTTTCTGTGGCCCGTCTTAATCCCCAGCGTAGCCATATTTATGATGGGCACATATGATTTCCTCTCTGGGACTTATGCCTGCACTGTTTGAAGAAGTGTGCTGGCGCTTGGGTGGATTGTATAGGATGGCTTTCTTCCTTCAATGTTTTAAACGGATCTTATAACGTGTGGTGTTGTGTACGGCTCGCCTACATCTTGGCCAACATTGATTCTGATTCCTAAGACATTGAGAGTTTTGAATTGATGTCTCAATTGCAAAGCTGATATGGCATCGTGAATTGTTCCAAAACTTAACAGATCACAGAGTTGTGACTCCAATGACTTGACTCATATGGTTGGTTGTTTTCGGTCAAACGTGCAATGGCAGATGGGGGCACTGCCCTGAATCGTAATTTGTAATTTAGTGGGGGCGGAATGCTATAAGGGTTAAGTTGGTAGATTATGCTGAAATCCATCACATAAGTGCAAGAAGCGAAACCTGTTTGGAGACCAACTTTATGATCATTAGAACAAGTTCCCTGCACTGCAGAGATTTATGTGAAATAATCAAGGTTCATATGTTTGTGATTGTAAAACAGGTTCAAGACCATTGTTTTGCCTTCCCTATATAAAAACAAGGTGATTTTTTTCCAGTTAAAAACGAAAACTTCCAAGCAAAAAATAAGGTGCATTATATGCCTTTTTAATGTTGAATCTCAGTGAGATATATGTAGTCATCAAATCGAGTATAGGGCTTATCTACAAGACATTTTTTCAATTTGATATGTCCTTTCTCTGTCTTGCAGGTGTCAATGTCTTTTGGACGAAGTTTCTTATGATAGCTGTCCAGACCGATTCTGTCTTTCAGGATAAGCTTCACTGAGAAAGGTGGGATTGTTTGAGAAGATTTAAATCCCAAGCCCTGGAATGATCAACATATGATATGATAGTAAGCATTATGATTGGTCAAGGTGTGAATGAAAGGAACTTGTTTTTTAATCAACTTGTAGTATAGTTGAAGCTCTTTCGAGAGCTGTTTACAACTTTACACCTATTGAATTGTGCAAAAGACTTGTATTATGAAAAAGCGGTTCTACATAAATTAATTTGTAAGCACTAAAGTGGCCGATATACTATGTGCAAGAGAATCTTGTAGTGTTTTCATTGAATTCTTCATTGGGATTTTGGGGCTTTCAGTTACTCTTTCAACTTGTTCTCTCTTTGGACCGGCTTGAGAGTGGAATGTATTATATTGGGCTTAGGCAATTCGGTCTGCAAGAGAACAAAAGTCCCAGGTGCCTTTTCTTATTAATTCTAAACTGGTCTTCAGAATGGTAACTGTATCTACTAGAGCATGAGGTTAGATGAAAGATATGACTCCATCTTGGATACAGAATGCAAATGGACCATCAAGTACTTCAACTTCAGCTCCAGCTTCAACTTCAATTTCTGAAACTTCATATTCTCAGTTTCTGCCTAATACATGCGCAAGACACACGTAAGTTTAGTAATATATTCTATTTCTTGTAATTCATAAGAGTTGAATGGAAGGATATGTTAATTTTACCTCTGTGTTTCTTGTTTTCTGTGGATCATTGTGTTATATCTTTTTTGATAGCAAAAGGTTGCAAATTTAATAGATGCAATAATTGCAATCAAAGTGGGTAGCCACACTACCGAGGTCTACCATTTATTTTGAATTTTCTGTGTGCAATGGACCAACATTGCTGGACCATATTCATGCTTTTGTTGGCTTTAAAGAGTGATGGTTTTCATGTCCACTATTTGGTACTCTGATAAGAAAATATGACATTTATACTCTTTGTTCTACAATAAGCATGCCACCGATGGCAATTAATTACTTGCCTTTCCTCTGTTGTTTGTTTCTGTGACTATCTATCAGTCAATTATCTGGACATGAACAAAGGTCAACTGGCTTGAATTTGAAATAAAACAGCAGATCTTAAATTTTTGGCAGTTATAGCAAATTATATTGCTTTTTCTTCCTGGATTGTGGGAAACCATCAATTTATAGTGTTGTCTGCACCTTATCAATTCTTATGGAGATCATATATTTTTGTAGAAAACAAGAATGGCGCCATAGAGCTGATTATTATCTGCTACAACTTATTTGAGTTTTGGCTTCTGGTATTGGAGCCAAGCCGAAAAACATTCATTGTTGTTGCTCTTCTGTATTGTTCATGGAAATTTGCTCAGGAGTAATTATTTTTCAGTGTTCTACCAATTGTTAGGATGCTACAGTCACCAAAACATGTCTAGTTAAATACTGGTATTATACCATTGTTACCTTGGAATGAAGTATTATGTCTAATCCGACTAATTTAAACCAAGGGTCAAGTTTCTCTTGTAAAATATTCTTTTAGTTTCTTTGTACTTGTTAATCATGCATTCTCTATTTACTATACAATTTTCTCTGATTCTACCTATCCATCAATGCCGAGTTTACATCTGATTAGAAGGAACAGTGAACCAGGTCAGTTAGAATGAATGGAATTGGAAACCAATGGTTAGTATGCTAGTCACCAAAACATGTCTGGTTAAATACTTGTATTGCACCCTTGTTGCCTTGAAACAAAGTGTTACATCTAATCTGAGTAATTTAAACCAAGTGTCAAGTTTCTCTTATAAACTATTCGTTCAGTTTCTTTGTACTTGTTTATTGTGCATTCTTTGTTTACTAGACATTTTTCTCTGATTCTACCTATCCATCAACGCTGAGTTTACATCTGATTAGAAGGAACAGTGAACCAGGTCAGTTAGAATGAATGGAATTGGAAACCAATGGTTAGGATGCTAGTCACCAAAACATGTCTGGTTAAATACTTGTATTGCACCCTTGTTGCCTTGAAACAAAGTGTTACATCTAATCTGAGTAATTTAAACCAAGTGTCAAGTTTCTTTTATAAACTATTTGTTCAGTTTCTTTGTACTTGTTTATCGTGCATTCTTCGTTTACTAGACATTTTTCTCTGATTCTACCTATCCATCTACACTGAGTTCATCTGATTTGAAGGAATAGTGAACTAGGTCGATTAGAAGGAATTGGATGCAAGTAGAGTGTGGAAATTGTTAGGGAAAGTCATTCTATGTGAAAGCCCATTAGCTTTTCTTAATATTGTTATAGTGTTATGAGTGTTTGATAACAACTGTGTTTTAGATATGTGATTGTTTTATGTGCTTTTAACAGGGGGGAGAATGTCTTGCGATTGCTAGCATGGAGGGAGATCTCACCTCGAGTAAAACGACCTTCAAAGCGGCTGTGGGGCGAGGCAGCCAGATGGAGTGTTGATTGCTCTGGACGAAGGTGTGAAGTAACAGATGCTAAGAATGGCCTTATTGCATGGTAATCCTTCCCCATTCTTTGCAAATCTAATATGTTCAGCATGCAATGTAACAGATCCAGCTGTACTTACTTGTCTCTCTTTTATCATATAGCATGCAGGGCAAATTTGCACCTCCAAAGTTCTGGACATGAATGCATATAAATAATTTGCTCCCATCATTTATTGTCTGCTGCCCTGTTATTGTTGGAAGGAGATTCTGTAGAAAAAGATCATATTGAGCAAAAATCTTATCCAAACAAGGCATTACAATTTCAGATTGTGATCTTCTCATTAAATTCTAATCTATGTTTCTGTTATTTTAGGGTGGAAGCAGAATCTCTGAGGCATTTTTCTGCAAAGTATTGCCCTCTAGTTCCACCTCCTAGGTCAACCATTGCAGCTGCCTTCAGTCCTGATGGCCAAACACTTGCATCTACACAGTAAGATGTATTCTTGTATGATTTTCAGATAGGTGTGTACACATTAAATTACAACTGGGTTTGACATACTTTTTGTCTGACAGTGGTGATCACACAGTGAAAATAATCTATTGCCGGACTGGGTCATGTTTGAAGGTGTTGAGTGGGCATCGGCGAACTCCATGGGTGGTATGTCTCATTAGCTTTTCTTTTGACATGCAGGGTGTTTGGTCTTTGATATTGAATTTAGGATATCGAAGACAATGATGATTCACATTTTAATCTGACTTGTTGCAATGTTATTTGTTGTTATTTTAGTTATAGTATATAGGAATTACTTCAATTGAGAGAATCGGAAGTTGATAAAAGATCTTTTGGTAATTGTGAGAAGCCTGATCACCGTATGGCAGGATATTATGTATTAGTCACTTCTACTTTATACCATGGCTGTGGACCTTAATTTTGAAGAAAACTGAGGTACTATGAGGCTGCCAAATCTGGTCTGTCTTTGACCAGAATTTAGCTCTAAGTTTCAATCTCCAAAACTGTCCTTTGCTGCGTTTTAGGATAGCAAACAGTTTAGTAACTTTATGCCCATAATTTTTATTGGTTAAGTGTTCTTTGAGGTGCCCTTGCAAGTGTTTTTGAACCAAAGGTTAGCACATACAATAATACTCAAAACACATAACACTCCTCACGATCTTTACAGCTCTAAATGCTGATCTACACTTCTAAGCATGCATGAAAATTGACACATAAGTTTTTGGTCAACATGACCCTAGAAAAACCCCATGGGGAAAACCAGTTTGGAGCTAGATGTATATAGAAGATTTCAAAGCAAAATGTACAACAAGGAAAACATATACAAGTGAACTTGGTACAATAGCAACCCTTTTCGGAAGCTTTGGAGTCCCTTGAAGATGTGCCTGCTAGCCTCTTGAAGCAAATCTCCCTTTGCCTTGGTGCGCCCTTCTTCCTTAGCTAATGCCTTGAACTCTTTCCTTGCCTCTTGCTTTTCCTTTGCCCTTTGCTTGTGCCTTTAAACCTTGCCTTGCCCTTGGTCTTGCACCCTCCTCTCAAGAGTGCCTCCCTCCAAGTCTAGGTGAGCACTATGCTCAAGTGCGCCCCTCCTCTAGCAAAACTCCACAAGTGTAGTGCACCCTCCTCCACCCTAGCACCCTCTACTCCTCTAGAGTGCGCCTAAGCATGGTGAAAGAGTCTCCTCCACAAGGTGCGCCCTCTTCTCAAGCTTGATGCGTCTCTCTCCCCAAGTGCGCCCCTCACAAGCTTGTGCGCCCCTCCTCTAGATGAATGCGTCCTCCTCCAAGATGTAGCCCATCATCCATGGTAGACTCTCCATGGTAGACTAGTACCAAGCTAAGGCTCCTCCCAAACCCTTGTCCTCATGTGCCTTCTCCTCCTCAAGATATGCACCCAAGAGCTCTTNTTTATAAAGAATTGTTACTTTATAAATATTATGGAAATTCCAAATAAGAAGTATAACTAATCACCACAATTTTTTTTAAGTAATATGAAGTCATAAAAATCGTGTAAATTAAATTGTAATTCAAATTTTAATATAAAAATTGATACATCTTGAGTGGATCTAATGATTAAGAACATATGCTTTCTCCTAAGAAATTACAAGTTCAAATCTAGAGTAGATAGGGTATGTATACCTACATAGACTTTAAATGCGAAGCAAAAAGTATGATTTAAATACGAAGTATAATTAATCACTAAGAAATTACAAGTTCAAATCTAAAGTAGATAGGGTATGTATACCTACATAGACTTTAAATGCGAAGCAAAAAGTATGATTTAAATACGAAGTATAATTAATCACTAGAAAATATTTTTAAAAAGTAAATATAAAATCATAAACATTATGAAAATCCAAAAAATAATGATATAAAGTTATAACATAAGGAAATCCGAAATCCTTTGAGAATTACAATTTCTCGTAAAAAAAATAAAATAATTTTTTTTTTCCAATGAATAGAATAAAATATACATTAAATACGTGACATTAAGTTTGTAAATGCGGTGTACACATGAAAATTAGAGCTCCTATTCGAATTTTTGAATAAAAAGAACAATTTTTACTTTCGAAAAACACAACCACCACAAACCATTGGAATAATAAAATATCATGAAAATTTGCTAATAAAAAGGTGAGGTTCCACGACCTCTAATATAGAACCACTCCCACCTGCTTGAAACCTCGAGGAGGAGCCAAAAAAGACTTTAATGCCTAGACTTTTTCAGAGTTCAAATATTTTTTACTCTATTTCTATTCATCCATATCAACATACATGCCTTTTCATTCTCATTTGCAGCGTTTTTGCCTGCCCTCTTCCTGCCCAAGAGCACATCCCACCGTGAAAGAAGCCGAGGTATATGCCCTCCTTCTCATATGGTTGACTGGAGCTCTCAGGCCGTGTCTCACCCCTACCCCACACGTACAGGGAGATTTCATTTCCAGGTACATTACTCTCTACAATAATTTATTTCCGGCGTTTTGGATTTGGATTGGCTGCACACCATAAACAAGTGCTGTATAATTAGTATGCAAGTACAATTTTAATAATTATTTTCAGCCTGGATTTCCTTTTTTTGGCATCTGCAATTGGGTTTGAGTTTCTGATAAACTAGGGTTTTGGAGTGAGCCCAGGAACAATCCAAACACTTGAAAACACTCTTGAAGATTTTTAACTAGATTAAAGTCCTCTATTTTTTTTTTCCCTATAGTAATTCTTCATTTTTTTGATTCAGTCCAAAGACCAGGACTAGGGCATCACGATAGCCTAAAATCCCCTGCAGGCCACCATAATGATGCTAGTTTGGAATGTCCATGGTGGGAGTTGAACCCGTGCCTTGTGTGTAATAGTGACGGCCTCTTCCGATGTTCCGTTTTCTGTGGCCCGTCTTAATCCCCAGCGTAGCCATATTTATGATGGGCACATATGATTTCCTCTCTGGGACTTATGCCTGCACTGTTTGAAGAAGTGTGCTGGCGCTTGGGTGGATTGTATAGGATGGCTTTCTTCCTTCAATGTTTTAAACGGATCTTATAACGTGTGGTGTTGTGTACGGCTCGCCTACATCTTGGCCAACATTGATTCTGATTCCTAAGACATTGAGAGTTTTGAATTGATGTCTCAATTGCAAAGCTGATATGGCATCGTGAATTGTTCCAAAACTTAACAGATCACAGAGTTGTGACTCCAATGACTTGACTCATATGGTTGGTTGTTTTCGGTCAAACGTGCAATGGCAGATGGGGGCACTGCCCTGAATCGTAATTTGTAATTTAGTGGGGGCGGAATGCTATAAGGGTTAAGTTGGTAGATTATGCTGAAATCCATCACATAAGTGCAAGAAGCGAAACCTGTTTGGAGACCAACTTTATGATCATTAGAACAAGTTCCCTGCACTGCAGAGATTTATGTGAAATAATCAAGGTTCATATGTTTGTGATTGTAAAACAGGTTCAAGACCATTGTTTTGCCTTCCCTATATAAAAACAAGGTGATTTTTTTCCAGTTAAAAACGAAAACTTCCAAGCAAAAAATAAGGTGCATTATATGCCTTTTTAATGTTGAATCTCAGTGAGATATATGTAGTCATCAAATCGAGTATAGGGCTTATCTACAAGACATTTTTTCAATTTGATATGTCCTTTCTCTGTCTTGCAGGTGTCAATGTCTTTTGGACGAAGTTTCTTATGATAGCTGTCCAGACCGATTCTGTCTTTCAGGATAAGCTTCACTGAGAAAGGTGGGATTGTTTGAGAAGATTTAAATCCCAAGCCCTGGAATGATCAACATATGATATGATAGTAAGCATTATGATTGGTCAAGGTGTGAATGAAAGGAACTTGTTTTTTAATCAACTTGTAGTATAGTTGAAGCTCTTTCGAGAGCTGTTTACAACTTTACACCTATTGAATTGTGCAAAAGACTTGTATTATGAAAAAGCGGTTCTACATAAATTAATTTGTAAGCACTAAAGTGGCCGATATACTATGTGCAAGAGAATCTTGTAGTGTTTTCATTGAATTCTTCATTGGGATTTTGGGGCTTTCAGTTACTCTTTCAACTTGTTCTCTCTTTGGACCGGCTTGAGAGTGGAATGTATTATATTGGGCTTAGGCAATTCGGTCTGCAAGAGAACAAAAGTCCCAGGTGCCTTTTCTTATTAATTCTAAACTGGTCTTCAGAATGGTAACTGTATCTACTAGAGCATGAGGTTAGATGAAAGATATGACTCCATCTTGGATACAGAATGCAAATGGACCATCAAGTACTTCAACTTCAGCTCCAGCTTCAACTTCAATTTCTGAAACTTCATATTCTCAGTTTCTGCCTAATACATGCGCAAGACACACGTAAGTTTAGTAATATATTCTATTTCTTGTAATTCATAAGAGTTGAATGGAAGGATATGTTAATTTTACCTCTGTGTTTCTTGTTTTCTGTGGATCATTGTGTTATATCTTTTTTGATAGCAAAAGGTTGCAAATTTAATAGATGCAATAATTGCAATCAAAGTGGGTAGCCACACTACCGAGGTCTACCATTTATTTTGAATTTTCTGTGTGCAATGGACCAACATTGCTGGACCATATTCATGCTTTTGTTGGCTTTAAAGAGTGATGGTTTTCATGTCCACTATTTGGTACTCTGATAAGAAAATATGACATTTATACTCTTTGTTCTACAATAAGCATGCCACCGATGGCAATTAATTACTTGCCTTTCCTCTGTTGTTTGTTTCTGTGACTATCTATCAGTCAATTATCTGGACATGAACAAAGGTCAACTGGCTTGAATTTGAAATAAAACAGCAGATCTTAAATTTTTGGCAGTTATAGCAAATTATATTGCTTTTTCTTCCTGGATTGTGGGAAACCATCAATTTATAGTGTTGTCTGCACCTTATCAATTCTTATGGAGATCATATATTTTTGTAGAAAACAAGAATGGCGCCATAGAGCTGATTATTATCTGCTACAACTTATTTGAGTTTTGGCTTCTGGTATTGGAGCCAAGCCGAAAAACATTCATTGTTGTTGCTCTTCTGTATTGTTCATGGAAATTTGCTCAGGAGTAATTATTTTTCAGTGTTCTACCAATTGTTAGGATGCTACAGTCACCAAAACATGTCTAGTTAAATACTGGTATTATACCATTGTTACCTTGGAATGAAGTATTATGTCTAATCCGACTAATTTAAACCAAGGGTCAAGTTTCTCTTGTAAAATATTCTTTTAGTTTCTTTGTACTTGTTAATCATGCATTCTCTATTTACTATACAATTTTCTCTGATTCTACCTATCCATCAATGCCGAGTTTACATCTGATTAGAAGGAACAGTGAACCAGGTCAGTTAGAATGAATGGAATTGGAAACCAATGGTTAGTATGCTAGTCACCAAAACATGTCTGGTTAAATACTTGTATTGCACCCTTGTTGCCTTGAAACAAAGTGTTACATCTAATCTGAGTAATTTAAACCAAGTGTCAAGTTTCTCTTATAAACTATTCGTTCAGTTTCTTTGTACTTGTTTATTGTGCATTCTTTGTTTACTAGACATTTTTCTCTGATTCTACCTATCCATCAACGCTGAGTTTACATCTGATTAGAAGGAACAGTGAACCAGGTCAGTTAGAATGAATGGAATTGGAAACCAATGGTTAGGATGCTAGTCACCAAAACATGTCTGGTTAAATACTTGTATTGCACCCTTGTTGCCTTGAAACAAAGTGTTACATCTAATCTGAGTAATTTAAACCAAGTGTCAAGTTTCTTTTATAAACTATTTGTTCAGTTTCTTTGTACTTGTTTATCGTGCATTCTTCGTTTACTAGACATTTTTCTCTGATTCTACCTATCCATCTACACTGAGTTCATCTGATTTGAAGGAATAGTGAACTAGGTCGATTAGAAGGAATTGGATGCAAGTAGAGTGTGGAAATTGTTAGGGAAAGTCATTCTATGTGAAAGCCCATTAGCTTTTCTTAATATTGTTATAGTGTTATGAGTGTTTGATAACAACTGTGTTTTAGATATGTGATTGTTTTATGTGCTTTTAACAGGGGGGAGAATGTCTTGCGATTGCTAGCATGGAGGGAGATCTCACCTCGAGTAAAACGACCTTCAAAGCGGCTGTGGGGCGAGGCAGCCAGATGGAGTGTTGATTGCTCTGGACGAAGGTGTGAAGTAACAGATGCTAAGAATGGCCTTATTGCATGGTAATCCTTCCCCATTCTTTGCAAATCTAATATGTTCAGCATGCAATGTAACAGATCCAGCTGTACTTACTTGTCTCTCTTTTATCATATAGCATGCAGGGCAAATTTGCACCTCCAAAGTTCTGGACATGAATGCATATAAATAATTTGCTCCCATCATTTATTGTCTGCTGCCCTGTTATTGTTGGAAGGAGATTCTGTAGAAAAAGATCATATTGAGCAAAAATCTTATCCAAACAAGGCATTACAATTTCAGATTGTGATCTTCTCATTAAATTCTAATCTATGTTTCTGTTATTTTAGGGTGGAAGCAGAATCTCTGAGGCATTTTTCTGCAAAGTATTGCCCTCTAGTTCCACCTCCTAGGTCAACCATTGCAGCTGCCTTCAGTCCTGATGGCCAAACACTTGCATCTACACAGTAAGATGTATTCTTGTATGATTTTCAGATAGGTGTGTACACATTAAATTACAACTGGGTTTGACATACTTTTTGTCTGACAGTGGTGATCACACAGTGAAAATAATCTATTGCCGGACTGGGTCATGTTTGAAGGTGTTGAGTGGGCATCGGCGAACTCCATGGGTGGTATGTCTCATTAGCTTTTCTTTTGACATGCAGGGTGTTTGGTCTTTGATATTGAATTTAGGATATCGAAGACAATGATGATTCACATTTTAATCTGACTTGTTGCAATGTTATTTGTTGTTATTTTAGTTATAGTATATAGGAATTACTTCAATTGAGAGAATCGGAAGTTGATAAAAGATCTTTTGGTAATTGTGAGAAGCCTGATCACCGTATGGCAGGATATTATGTATTAGTCACTTCTACTTTATACCATGGCTGTGGACCTTAATTTTGAAGAAAACTGAGGTACTATGAGGCTGCCAAATCTGGTCTGTCTTTGACCAGAATTTAGCTCTAAGTTTCAATCTCCAAAACTGTCCTTTGCTGCGTTTTAGGATAGCAAACAGTTTAGTAACTTTATGCCCATAATTTTTATTGGTTAAGTGTTCTTTGAGGTGCCCTTGCAAGTGTTTTTGAACCAAAGGTTAGCACATACAATAATACTCAAAACACATAACACTCCTCACGATCTTTACAGCTCTAAATGCTGATCTACACTTCTAAGCATGCATGAAAATTGACACATAAGTTTTTGGTCAACATGACCCTAGAAAAACCCCATGGGGAAAACCAGTTTGGAGCTAGATGTATATAGAAGATTTCAAAGCAAAATGTACAACAAGGAAAACATATACAAGTGAACTTGGTACAATAGCAACCCTTTTCGGAAGCTTTGGAGTCCCTTGAAGATGTGCCTGCTAGCCTCTTGAAGCAAATCTCCCTTTGCCTTGGTGCGCCCTTCTTCCTTAGCTAATGCCTTGAACTCTTTCCTTGCCTCTTGCTTTTCCTTTGCCCTTTGCTTGTGCCTTTAAACCTTGCCTTGCCCTTGGTCTTGCACCCTCCTCTCAAGAGTGCCTCCCTCCAAGTCTAGGTGAGCACTATGCTCAAGTGCGCCCCTCCTCTAGCAAAACTCCACAAGTGTAGTGCACCCTCCTCCACCCTAGCACCCTCTACTCCTCTAGAGTGCGCCTAAGCATGGTGAAAGAGTCTCCTCCACAAGGTGCGCCCTCTTCTCAAGCTTGATGCGTCTCTCTCCCCAAGTGCGCCCCTCACAAGCTTGTGCGCCCCTCCTCTAGATGAATGCGTCCTCCTCCAAGATGTAGCCCATCATCCATGGTAGACTCTCCATGGTAGACTAGTACCAAGCTAAGGCTCCTCCCAAACCCTTGTCCTCATGTGCCTTCTCCTCCTCAAGATATGCACCCAAGAGCTCTTNGAATGCGGCCTCCTCCAAGATGTAGCCCATCATCCATGGTAGACTCTCCATGGTAGACTAGTACCAAGCTAAGGCTCCTCCCAAACCCTTGTCCTCATGCGCCTTCTCCTCCTCAAGATATGCGCCCAAGAGCTCTTCTTCCCCTCCTCTCCTCTCAAATCTCTCTAGTGAAGAATGAGTCTCATCTTTGCCCCATTCCCTCCTTTAGCCTCTCTTTGGCCAAACCCTAAAAGATCAATGGCC
>JZKD02S0060746.1:0-25688 GCA_000966675.3 Picea glauca
CTAAATTTTCCTTTAGGGAACTTGTACTCTAACATGATTATGGATTCATTTTTTCCATATTGAAAAATGGTTAAACAATAATGCCTGATATACATGTTAAATGAGATAAATTATCTATTATTGTCTTTTGTTAATGATGCATTGAACCCATATAGTATGGTTTCCTAGGATATATCCATCAATGCTAACCTAATTGGAATATGTTTTATCTCACCCTTATTTTTTTTTGGTTTTGAAGATTTATTTGGAGGAATACTAGATCTATATTAGACAACATGGCAAGATACATAATCAATTATAATACCACTTATTGATTTCTTTCTGTCTAGCAATGGGAAATAGAATAAATTGATGACTCCTTGGAATCTTCAACTCAAAGATCAATCATCAAAAATTGTAGAAAACATATTAATCTACAAAATTCCAAGATATTAGAGTTTGAGTTTTAATTGTATCAGATATTTTAAAAATATACTCAAGGAAATCCTTTTGATTTCAAGACACAAACGAATATTAAATGGGATACTTTATTCAAATCATGAAAAAGGAATTTCTAAACTAAATTTGTAATTTGATAGTCATTATCAATTAGTCAAAGTTAGTTAGGTTTTTGACATTGACTCGTTGCTTGGATATTTTTTGAAACTCATAGTGTTCCTCTAAAATACCTAAATCCATATCCTCTACTTGGTGATATTCTTCAGGGCTAGGGGTAGGGCTAGGCCGGTGACACTTAACTTGAAACTTACACTTTCTCGTCATTTTACAAGAAAATCTTATGATATCAATTGTTTTGAAATTCTTTAGAATAATACTCACATTCCAAATATTAGCTTTAATTATTGCAAATATTTTCTACTAATCACCAAATATTTGGCAATAAATGTCGAGATTTGATGCCAATGGTTAGAAATGATACTTTGTGATAGGATTTTAAAAATCAACATTATGGATTGTTGTGAGTTCTCTTAACTCATTTGTGGTGATTCTTTCCAACTTTCTCCAATGAATCGTCAAAGAAATAGCCAACATGAATTTAAAAATAGTTCTATTATGTAAGTTATGCGACTCATTTCAAAAAAATTCTATGGGAATTCTTTTGAACCTGTACTACAAGATGAGTTGCAGGGTTCCACTACAATGAAATTTGGTAGAAAGTGTTCATAGAACGTTTTTAGAAATCACTTTAGAAGAACTTTCAACAAAACACTACAAGAGTTAAAAGTTACTAAAGTCTTCACAAACTTGGTTTGGATTTTAGGTTTTTGTTGTAATATTCTAGATTACATGCTTTCAGGAAGAGACTGACATTAGGGAAAACACATATAGACACACACAATACTCCAGAAGTATTTGTGGGAAGGTTAACCAACCGCCTTTCTATTCCATCTTCATGAGTCTTTATACATTGGATATATGGTTGGGACGGTTGTACCTGCTCCAACTAATCTTTCATTATGCTCTCTTTATACATTTACATATATTCATATATTCACTTATGTATAGTGTTTGATAATTTCTAATGTCTTATTATGTGATGACTATTACAAGGGCCTAAGAGGCCTCCCAACATCTTTGCCACACTCAATTCCTTGCTCGTCCCGAGAAAGTGTGAAACAACGTCCTAGGTATCTACTCTTGTAGAAGTATCCTTATTGTGCATTGACCATGCATACCGATATACATAGGTAAATAAACCGTAACAAATTCCATTTGTATAGGAGGATACATATATACAAGGTTTACTATGACTAGTTTCCAATGAATCATAATGACTATATATCAGATATCTTAAATCCTCGATCTCCATGCTTTCAACATTATTTACTAGTTGGAGAGTGCCTATTGCTCTCTTTAATACAAGTGCAAATTCTACTCTTGATAGGAACCATTAGGGAACACTCTATTTCTACTCCAATGAACTTTTCCTCTTAGGGGATCTTTTTATGGATTTGACGAGGGTCTGCACTACTATCCAATCCTACCATTTCTTTGCTTTCATTGTCATGACCCATGGAACCGTTCTGGAAATATTTTACCAAGGGGCTCAATTATTTCAACCATTCTTGCTACATTATCTTGTTTTACAGCTCTCATGTGTTTTTCTATTTGGCGATGTCTCTTTCTTGAATGCTTTCAACCCCTGCAACATTTTCATGTTCAATGCTCATCATGAATTCTCTCTGTAAGTGCTTTTCTTAATCAGCTGCTGCAAAATTTTCCTCCATCAATCCTCAATAAAGTTCTCAATGTCTATGTGCTCACTCTGTCAAATTGTTGCTTAGTCTAAAATCTATGCTTTTGCTCGGCTAATCATGAATTCTCTTACTGGATCCTACACCATGTATGTATTTTGTTTTGTTGTTGATATCAATCATGGCTATTATTTTCAAGTCTATGGAAATCTATGGAGTTTGCATGTCAAATTACATGAAAGATGAATGATTGACTCTACTACATGTGCATGAATTCAACAGACTCAATGGTAACTAGGACAAGAATCTATTGTTAGTAAAAATAACAATTTTTTTTCCTATAGGGCTTGAATTCATGTCCTAGACTAGGAATCAAATTATTTTAGTGAGGGACCAATCACAGAAGATCCTCTCCACATTACAAAAGAGGAGAGGATTTCCTGCCTTATAGACTCACATTTAATCCCCTCCTTTTGTTTAATCACCATATGACTTAATTGATTCAATTGTACACTTGAATCAATCAAGTGATTGTTGGAGATACTTCACACACACTGTTGGCAACAGGCTGAAGTGAAAATAAGGATGATCATGGGGAAAGAAAGCGTGTAGAGAACGAAGCAACAACTGGAGGGGAACACGACACGCGTGCATGCAAGAAATCGTGCACAAGGAAAGCAACATATGGAAGGAAGAACAACACATGCATGAGAGGAAGACCTAATGTTAGTAGTGTTAGGGTTTTGGTAATGTATTGTAATGGATGAAGAGTAAAATATGTATAAATACTGATACAAAGATATTATAAGTAGTTTTTGTTCACAGATTTTGTTGTTGTTCTGACTTAGTTAGTAACTGGGTGTGCATTTTGTTGTATGAACTGTTTTGTAAGATGTTGAGCTAGGGGAGACGAGAGAAAGTATATCTTGAGGATTAGATCGCAGGCCAAGGAGCCAAGTGTGATCTAGTTCACCTCATATAGATCTTACCCATCGGAGGAGATTTGTAAGCGCACGACGTGTAGATGTAGAACTTTCTTAATAAAAGATCCAAGAGGAAAATCTTTGTGGATGTAGCCCAGGAGGGGGTGAACCATGATAATATCTATGTAATGTGATGAATGCATGCATATATTTATCCTCTTTTCAATAGTTATTTGTTGAGAGTAATGAATGAATGAGTTATTATATTTCTTGTTTAAATACTGTCGGGATATTAAGGGAACACGCTGCTGAAATTAGTACATAGTTGTGAATAATAGTATGTTACAATTACCAGTTCTAATAACGGTTCAATGGTCGAGTTCTCATATCTCATAATAAATCCTAGGTTGTAAACACCTGAGTCTTGCAGCCACCCATTAAACATATCTCGGGTGAGACTGCAAAGTGCATTCTGTGTGTTGTGTTGCCTTCTGGTTTACCAGGAGGGCCTATAGTTTTACAGGCTTTGTTGGAAACCCAAAAGATATGAACCCTGGGTCAATAAATCATATGATAGAGAAGAAGATATAAAGAACACACACCTAGGATTGATTTTTCTAATATTTTCCCTATGTTTATTAGCCATTATTCAGACTCCTATAATTTAGGGAGAATATTCATGTTCCTACATTCTAGTAGAATATTCTCTTCAGTTCACACTTCAGTTTGATCAATTGAGTGGAGTCTAGACGACACATTGGTTTCATCACCATGCAACATTGGGATCATCACCACCCAATGCAAAGTTTCCTTGGGATTATCACCAGAATGATGAATTACTCATGATTCCATGATCTCCTCCTCACTTCACTCTGTTTCGATCAGTTAACTGAGGACTGAGAGACTAGTTAACTCATACAAGGTGGAAGTTCACTACCATAATTGTCGGTGTGTGTCCATATCACTCCAGAATACCACTATGGTGCATTGGTTTCTCCTCCAGTGTTCATTAGTTGAGTTATACATAGTATATCATGTGTAAATTATCATTCATTTATTTGGTTAATGCAATTCTTTGATTCTCACTTTCTCGTTTCTCTATTCTCTCATTTTTCTGCAAACTATGTATGTCATTTTCTAGCTAGATATTATCTATGCAAGTTCATTCACATTTACATGGTATCAGAGTGTACATATTTCTAGGAAAAATACACACCATATTCTTTCTGTAGGTACCGAAGATTTAAGACAACAAAAAAAAATGGAATCTCCAAAAGAATTCATTCTTACACTGTACAATTTCTTTGCATGGAAGGAAAAGATGATAGTTCATATTCAAAGAAAAGGATTATATAGGTTAAATATGAACACAAATACTGAACCCACATCATCCATAGAAAAATCCAAGTATCTGAATCAAATGGATGAAATGTTTGGAACTATTTGCAGTCTCATTTCTCCTAAGCTCCTCTTTCACATATCCTCCTGTAAAACCCTCAACAAATCCTGGACTACCATGGAAGGGATTTTTTGAAAATAGGACGATATGATGAGACACATGCTCAAGGTGGAAATTCTCACTTCTGATCCAAAAACCTTAAAAAATATCCAATATTTCTTTACCAAATATAAGGATTTGTTTTTGCAACTCAAGGCTTGCGAGGTTGATAAATATAAGGCAGAGAAACAAATGGTTCTTACCATTCTCTCCAAACTTGCTCCATAATACTCAATTTTTTTATCCACATTTCATTCAGTTAGGCTTACCTCTGGAGTTACCTGGACCATGCCCTCTCTTGAGGCCTTTATCGAGACTTTGTCGCAAGAGCAGACCAAGCTCATAAATATGGGAAAAATAAAAGGATCAAAGGTGCATGCACTTACGTTTCACGATGGTAGCAGTCACCAAAATCCAAAATCTAAAAAAAAAATTCAAAGGGAAGGGACATGCAAATCCAAAGAAGGAAGGGTACTAAAAAAACTTCAATGATTTTTTTGGATCCAAAGGTGGAAAGGGAAGAAAAGGGGACAAATTCACTTACTTCCATAAAGTATTCCATCCATAATCTGCATGTATGCATAAAAATATAGATCAAATATCCCAAATACTTCAATAAAAAAACCTTGGAGATTCCATCCCCGAGGGTGACAAGAAGAAAAAGCCAGAAGATCAAAATATCAAGAAAGGTAATTCTATCCATGCTTTGATTGCTAGAAAATCCTCTCCCAATGCTTGGATTGTATATTTAGGAGTATCACACCACATGGATGCCATAAAAGAAATCTACTCTTCATTGAATGCATGCAAAGGTCCTCCTATTATGATGGGGGACAACTCTTCAGTCGAGGTCATCGGCAAAGGAAGAATTGAAATCACAAATGAAACCTTCAAGATTGTGCTACATGTTCCAAATTTTTTTGTCAATCTTCTCTCCATGTATCAGATGACAAAATTTGACACTAGAAATAGAGTTTCATTCACACATGATGTTGTGGATATATATGACATGCAAACCAATTCCAAGGTTGCTATCAGTGAGGTAAATCATCAATCTAGACTCTTTACATTTTCTGAATTTATTGAACTAGATTTTACATTACTTCTTACCCATGCTAATGAAAACAGTATGATATGGTATGAAAGGTTCATGAATTTAAATTTCATATATATGCAACAAATTAGCAAGCAAGGAATGGTTGATGGTTTACCTAACATCCACTTCTCCAAAGTAATTTGTGAGGGATGTGATCTTGGAAAACACCCTCAAGATAAATTTGACAAAGGAAAGACTCAAAATTCCTCCTTTCCTTTGGATCTGATCCATAGTGACCTCATGGGCCCTTTTCCACATCCATCTATCAGTAAATCAAGGTACATTCTTATTTTTTTTGATGATTTCTCACACTTCAAATGGAATTTCTTTCCTAGGAAAAAATCAGAGGCCTTTCAACACCTCAAAGAATCAAATCCCTCTAAATAGATAATGGGGGGGGATATGTCAACCATGAGATACATAATCTTTGTCTTGAGGCCAAGATTCACTTGTAGCACACGATTCCCTATACTTTGCAATAAAATGAAGTTGATGAGTAAAAAAATAGATCTTTGAAAGAGATGGCATCTTGCATGCTACATGTAAAGTCACTTCCACAGAGATTATGGGATGAAGCACTTAATTGTACAAACTACATCCAAACAANTTTTTTTGGTTTTGAAGATTTATTTGGAGGAATACTAGATCTATATTAGACAACATGGCAAGATACATAATCAATTATAATACCACTTATTGATTTCTTTCTGTCTAGCAATGGGAAATAGAATAAATTGATGACTCCTTGGAATCTTCAACTCAAAGATCAATCATCAAAAATTGTAGAAAACATATTAATCTACAAAATTCCAAGATATTAGAGTTTGAGTTTTAATTGTATCAGATATTTTAAAAATATACTCAAGGAAATCCTTTTGATTTCAAGACACAAACGAATATTAAATGGGATACTTTATTCAAATCATGAAAAAGGAATTTCTAAACTAAATTTGTAATTTGATAGTCATTATCAATTAGTCAAAGTTAGTTAGGTTTTTGACATTGACTCGTTGCTTGGATATTTTTTGAAACTCATAGTGTTCCTCTAAAATACCTAAATCCATATCCTCTACTTGGTGATATTCTTCAGGGCTAGGGGTAGGGCTAGGCCGGTGACACTTAACTTGAAACTTACACTTTCTCGTCATTTTACAAGAAAATCTTATGATATCAATTGTTTTGAAATTCTTTAGAATAATACTCACATTCCAAATATTAGCTTTAATTATTGCAAATATTTTCTACTAATCACCAAATATTTGGCAATAAATGTCGAGATTTGATGCCAATGGTTAGAAATGATACTTTGTGATAGGATTTTAAAAATCAACATTATGGATTGTTGTGAGTTCTCTTAACTCATTTGTGGTGATTCTTTCCAACTTTCTCCAATGAATCGTCAAAGAAATAGCCAACATGAATTTAAAAATAGTTCTATTATGTAAGTTATGCGACTCATTTCAAAAAAATTCTATGGGAATTCTTTTGAACCTGTACTACAAGATGAGTTGCAGGGTTCCACTACAATGAAATTTGGTAGAAAGTGTTCATAGAACGTTTTTAGAAATCACTTTAGAAGAACTTTCAACAAAACACTACAAGAGTTAAAAGTTACTAAAGTCTTCACAAACTTGGTTTGGATTTTAGGTTTTTGTTGTAATATTCTAGATTACATGCTTTCAGGAAGAGACTGACATTAGGGAAAACACATATAGACACACACAATACTCCATAATTATTTGTGGGAAGGTTAACCAACCGCCTTTCTATTCCATCTTCATGAGTCTTTATACATTGGATATATGGTTGGGACAGTTGTACCTGCTCCAACTAATCTTTCATTATGCTCTCTTTATACATTTACATATATTCATATATTCAATTATGTATAGTGTTTGATAATTTCTAATGTCTTAGTATGTGATGACTATTACAAGGGCCTAAGAGGCCTCCCAACATCTTTTCCACACTCAATTCCTTGCTTGTCCCGAGAAAGTGTGAAACAACGTCCTAGGTATCTACTCTTGTAGAAGTATCCTTATTGTTCATTGACCATGCATACCGATATACATAGGTAAATAAACCGTAACAAATTCCATTTGTATAGGAAGATACATATATACAAGGTTTACTATGACTAGTTTCCAATGAATCATAATGACTATATATCAGATATCTTAAATCCTCGATCTCCATGCTTTCAACATTATTTACTAGTTGGAGAGTGCCTATTGCTCTCTTTAATACAAGTGCAAATTCTACTCTTGATAGGAACCATTAGGGAACACTCTATTTCTACTCCAATGAACTTTTCCTCTTAGGGGATCTTTTTATGGATTTGACGAGGGTCTGCACTACTATCCAATCCTACCATTTCTTTGCTTTCATTGTCATGACCCATGGAACCGTTCTGGAAATATTTTACCAAGGGGCTCAATTATTTCAACCATTCTTGCTACATTATCTTGTTTTACAGCTCTCATGTGTTTTTCTATTTGGCGATGTCTCTTTCTTGAATGCTTTCAACCCCTGCAACATTTTCATGTTCAATGCTCATCATGAATTCTCTCTGTAAGTGCTTTTCTTAATCAGCTGCTGCAAAATTTTCCTCCATCAATCCTCAATAAAGTTCTCAATGTCTATGTGCTCACTCTGTCAAATTGTTGCTTAGTCTAAAATCTATGCTTTTGCTCGGCTAATCATGAATTCTCTTACTGGATCCTACACCATGTATGTATTTTGTTTTGTTGTTGATATCAATCATGGCTATTATTTTCAAGTCTATGGAAATCTATGGAGTTTGCATGTCAAATTACATGAAAGATGAATGATTGACTCTACTACATGTGCATGAATTCAACAGACTCAATGGTAACTAGGACAAGAATCTATTGTTAGTAAAAATAACAATTTTTTTTCCTATAGGGCTTGAATTCATGTCCTAGACTAGGAATCAAATTATTTTAGTGAGGGACCAATCACAGAAGATCCTCTCCACATTACAAAAGAGGAGAGGATTTCCTGCCTTATAGACTCACATTTAATCCCCTCCTTTTGTTTAATCACCATATGACTTAATTGATTCAATTGTACACTTGAATCAATCAAGTGATTGTTGGAGATACTTCACACACACTGTTGGCAACAGGCTGAAGTGAAAATAAGGATGATCATGGGGAAAGAAAGCGTGTAGAGAACGAAGCAACAACTGGAGGGGAACACGACACGCGTGCATGCAAGAAATCGTGCACAAGGAAAGCAACATATGGAAGGAAGAACAACACATGCATGAGAGGAAGACCTAATGTTAGTAGTGTTAGGGTTTTGGTAATGTATTGTAATGGATGAAGAGTAAAATATGTATAAATACTGATACAAAGATATTATAAGTAGTTTTTGTTCACAGATTTTGTTGTTGTTCTGACTTAGTTAGTAACTGGGTGTGCATTTTGTTGTATGAACTGTTTTGTAAGATGTTGAGCTAGGGGAGACGAGAGAAAGTATATCTTGAGGATTAGATCGCAGGCCAAGGAGCCAAGTGTGATCTAGTTCACCTCATATAGATCTTACCCATCGGAGGAGATTTGTAAGCGCACGACGTGTAGATGTAGAACTTTCTTAATAAAAGATCCAAGAGGAAAATCTTTGTGGATGTAGCCCAGGAGGGGGTGAACCATGATAATATCTATGTAATGTGATGAATGCATGCATATATTTATCCTCTTTTCAATAGTTATTTGTTGAGAGTAATGAATGAATGAGTTATTATATTTCTTGTTTAAATACTGTCGGGATATTAAGGGAACACGCTGCTGAAATTAGTACATAGTTGTGAATAATAGTATGTTACAATTACCAGTTCTAATAACGGTTCAATGGTCGAGTTCTCATATCTCATAATAAATCCTAGGTTGTAAACACCTGAGTCTTGCAGCCACCCATTAAACATATCTCGGGTGAGACTGCAAAGTGCATTCTGTGTGTTGTGTTGCCTTCTGGTTTACCAGGAGGGCCTATAGTTTTACAGGCTTTGTTGGAAACCCAAAAGATATGAACCCTGGGTCAATAAATCATATGATAGAGAAGAAGATATAAAGAACACACACCTAGGATTGATTTTTCTAATATTTTCCCTATGTTTATTAGCCATTATTCAGACTCCTATAATTTAGGGAGAATATTCATGTTCCTACATTCTAGTAGAATATTCTCTTCAGTTCACACTTCAGTTTGATCAATTGAGTGGAGTCTAGACGACACATTGGTTTCATCACCATGCAACATTGGGATCATCACCACCCAATGCAAAGTTTCCTTGGGATTATCACCAGAATGATGAATTACTCATGATTCCATGATCTCCTCCTCACTTCACTCTGTTTCGATCAGTTAACTGAGGACTGAGAGACTAGTTAACTCATACAAGGTGGAAGTTCACTACCATAATTGTCGGTGTGTGTCCATATCACTCCAGAATACCACTATGGTGCATTGGTTTCTCCTCCAGTGTTCATTAGTTGAGTTATACATAGTATATCATGTGTAAATTATCATTCATTTATTTGGTTAATGCAATTCTTTGATTCTCACTTTCTCGTTTCTCTATTCTCTCATTTTTCTGCAAACTATGTATGTCATTTTCTAGCTAGATATTATCTATGCAAGTTCATTCACATTTACATGGTATCAGAGTGTACATATTTCTAGGAAAAATACACACCATATTCTTTCTGTAGGTACCGAAGATTTAAGACAACAAAAAAAAATGGAATCTCCAAAAGAATTCATTCTTACACTGTACAATTTCTTTGCATGGAAGGAAAAGATGATAGTTCATATTCAAAGAAAAGGATTATATAGGTTAAATATGAACACAAATACTGAACCCACATCATCCATAGAAAAATCCAAGTATCTGAATCAAATGGATGAAATGTTTGGAACTATTTGCAGTCTCATTTCTCCTAAGCTCCTCTTTCACATATCCTCCTGTAAAACCCTCAACAAATCCTGGACTACCATGGAAGGGATTTTTTGAAAATAGGACGATATGATGAGACACATGCTCAAGGTGGAAATTCTCACTTCTGATCCAAAAACCTTAAAAAATATCCAATATTTCTTTACCAAATATAAGGATTTGTTTTTGCAACTCAAGGCTTGCGAGGTTGATAAATATAAGGCAGAGAAACAAATGGTTCTTACCATTCTCTCCAAACTTGCTCCATAATACTCAATTTTTTTATCCACATTTCATTCAGTTAGGCTTACCTCTGGAGTTACCTGGACCATGCCCTCTCTTGAGGCCTTTATCGAGACTTTGTCGCAAGAGCAGACCAAGCTCATAAATATGGGAAAAATAAAAGGATCAAAGGTGCATGCACTTACGTTTCACGATGGTAGCAGTCACCAAAATCCAAAATCTAAAAAAAAAATTCAAAGGGAAGGGACATGCAAATCCAAAGAAGGAAGGGTACTAAAAAAACTTCAATGATTTTTTTGGATCCAAAGGTGGAAAGGGAAGAAAAGGGGACAAATTCACTTACTTCCATAAAGTATTCCATCCATAATCTGCATGTATGCATAAAAATATAGATCAAATATCCCAAATACTTCAATAAAAAAACCTTGGAGATTCCATCCCCGAGGGTGACAAGAAGAAAAAGCCAGAAGATCAAAATATCAAGAAAGGTAATTCTATCCATGCTTTGATTGCTAGAAAATCCTCTCCCAATGCTTGGATTGTATATTTAGGAGTATCACACCACATGGATGCCATAAAAGAAATCTACTCTTCATTGAATGCATGCAAAGGTCCTCCTATTATGATGGGGGACAACTCTTCAGTCGAGGTCATCGGCAAAGGAAGAATTGAAATCACAAATGAAACCTTCAAGATTGTGCTACATGTTCCAAATTTTTTTGTCAATCTTCTCTCCATGTATCAGATGACAAAATTTGACACTAGAAATAGAGTTTCATTCACACATGATGTTGTGGATATATATGACATGCAAACCAATTCCAAGGTTGCTATCAGTGAGGTAAATCATCAATCTAGACTCTTTACATTTTCTGAATTTATTGAACTAGATTTTACATTACTTCTTACCCATGCTAATGAAAACAGTATGATATGGTATGAAAGGTTCATGAATTTAAATTTCATATATATGCAACAAATTAGCAAGCAAGGAATGGTTGATGGTTTACCTAACATCCACTTCTCCAAAGTAATTTGTGAGGGATGTGATCTTGGAAAACACCCTCAAGATAAATTTGACAAAGGAAAGACTCAAAATTCCTCCTTTCCTTTGGATCTGATCCATAGTGACCTCATGGGCCCTTTTCCACATCCATCTATCAGTAAATCAAGGTACATTCTTATTTTTTTTGATGATTTCTCACACTTCAAATGGAATTTCTTTCCTAGGAAAAAATCAGAGGCCTTTCAACACCTCAAAGAATCAAATCCCTCTAAATAGATAATGGGGGGGGATATGTCAACCATGAGATACATAATCTTTGTCTTGAGGCCAAGATTCACTTGTAGCACACGATTCCCTATACTTTGCAATAAAATGAAGTTGATGAGTAAAAAAATAGATCTTTGAAAGAGATGGCATCTTGCATGCTACATGTAAAGTCACTTCCACAGAGATTATGGGATGAAGCACTTAATTGTACAAACTACATCCAAACAAAATATCCCCATGTATCTCTCAATGATAAGACTGTTGGATCATGTTGTCATTGATGCCAATGGTTTGATTATTTGGGAGATTGTTGGATCATATGTCATTGATGTAAATGTTTTGGTTTGATTGATGTCATTGATTGATGTCAAGTAATTGATTGATTGATGATTGATGAACAATGAATATGCCTTGATGAGAAAGATATAAGTCCAAGTGGAAACCATTTGATAAAGATGGATCGTTGATATGATGCCCTTGATGAGAATGATAGATGTCCAAGTGTAAACCAATTGATAAAGATGGATCATTGATATGATGCATTAATGAAGATGGATTAATGAGTTTTCATTGATACATGATGCATAGTTGACATATATGATGTAGTGGTGAATTGATGAAAAGATGAATCATTATTGTTTTATCATGATTGATAAGCTGCACAAATGGATGAACTCCAAAGTGGTTCCCTTATGGTGAAATCCCTCACGGGAAGACTGTTTACGAATTGAGTTATCCTAGAAGAACAGTTGGAGGACCCATGCTTGCATGTGGATTAGTGAGATGAAGATCAATGAAGTTGTTGGTGAAACTATCCTAGATGGATAGTGCTTGACATGCCATTTCCGGTGGTATGTGGAATGTCACATAACTCCTCACGGTTTGAGAGTTATGNGATACATATATACAAGGTTTACTATGACTAGTTTCCAATGAATCATAATGACTATATATCAGATATCTTAAATCCTCGATCTCCATGCTTTCAACATTATTTACTAGTTGGAGAGTGCCTATTGCTCTCTTTAATACAAGTGCAAATTCTACTCTTGATAGGAACCATTAGGGAACACTCTATTTCTACTCCAATGAACTTTTCCTCTTAGGGGATCTTTTTATGGATTTGACGAGGGTCTGCACTACTATCCAATCCTACCATTTCTTTGCTTTCATTGTCATGACCCATGGAACCGTTCTGGAAATATTTTACCAAGGGGCTCAATTATTTCAACCATTCTTGCTACATTATCTTGTTTTACAGCTCTCATGTGTTTTTCTATTTGGCGATGTCTCTTTCTTGAATGCTTTCAACCCCTGCAACATTTTCATGTTCAATGCTCATCATGAATTCTCTCTGTAAGTGCTTTTCTTAATCAGCTGCTGCAAAATTTTCCTCCATCAATCCTCAATAAAGTTCTCAATGTCTATGTGCTCACTCTGTCAAATTGTTGCTTAGTCTAAAATCTATGCTTTTGCTCGGCTAATCATGAATTCTCTTACTGGATCCTACACCATGTATGTATTTTGTTTTGTTGTTGATATCAATCATGGCTATTATTTTCAAGTCTATGGAAATCTATGGAGTTTGCATGTCAAATTACATGAAAGATGAATGATTGACTCTACTACATGTGCATGAATTCAACAGACTCAATGGTAACTAGGACAAGAATCTATTGTTAGTAAAAATAACAATTTTTTTTCCTATAGGGCTTGAATTCATGTCCTAGACTAGGAATCAAATTATTTTAGTGAGGGACCAATCACAGAAGATCCTCTCCACATTACAAAAGAGGAGAGGATTTCCTGCCTTATAGACTCACATTTAATCCCCTCCTTTTGTTTAATCACCATATGACTTAATTGATTCAATTGTACACTTGAATCAATCAAGTGATTGTTGGAGATACTTCACACACACTGTTGGCAACAGGCTGAAGTGAAAATAAGGATGATCATGGGGAAAGAAAGCGTGTAGAGAACGAAGCAACAACTGGAGGGGAACACGACACGCGTGCATGCAAGAAATCGTGCACAAGGAAAGCAACATATGGAAGGAAGAACAACACATGCATGAGAGGAAGACCTAATGTTAGTAGTGTTAGGGTTTTGGTAATGTATTGTAATGGATGAAGAGTAAAATATGTATAAATACTGATACAAAGATATTATAAGTAGTTTTTGTTCACAGATTTTGTTGTTGTTCTGACTTAGTTAGTAACTGGGTGTGCATTTTGTTGTATGAACTGTTTTGTAAGATGTTGAGCTAGGGGAGACGAGAGAAAGTATATCTTGAGGATTAGATCGCAGGCCAAGGAGCCAAGTGTGATCTAGTTCACCTCATATAGATCTTACCCATCGGAGGAGATTTGTAAGCGCACGACGTGTAGATGTAGAACTTTCTTAATAAAAGATCCAAGAGGAAAATCTTTGTGGATGTAGCCCAGGAGGGGGTGAACCATGATAATATCTATGTAATGTGATGAATGCATGCATATATTTATCCTCTTTTCAATAGTTATTTGTTGAGAGTAATGAATGAATGAGTTATTATATTTCTTGTTTAAATACTGTCGGGATATTAAGGGAACACGCTGCTGAAATTAGTACATAGTTGTGAATAATAGTATGTTACAATTACCAGTTCTAATAACGGTTCAATGGTCGAGTTCTCATATCTCATAATAAATCCTAGGTTGTAAACACCTGAGTCTTGCAGCCACCCATTAAACATATCTCGGGTGAGACTGCAAAGTGCATTCTGTGTGTTGTGTTGCCTTCTGGTTTACCAGGAGGGCCTATAGTTTTACAGGCTTTGTTGGAAACCCAAAAGATATGAACCCTGGGTCAATAAATCATATGATAGAGAAGAAGATATAAAGAACACACACCTAGGATTGATTTTTCTAATATTTTCCCTATGTTTATTAGCCATTATTCAGACTCCTATAATTTAGGGAGAATATTCATGTTCCTACATTCTAGTAGAATATTCTCTTCAGTTCACACTTCAGTTTGATCAATTGAGTGGAGTCTAGACGACACATTGGTTTCATCACCATGCAACATTGGGATCATCACCACCCAATGCAAAGTTTCCTTGGGATTATCACCAGAATGATGAATTACTCATGATTCCATGATCTCCTCCTCACTTCACTCTGTTTCGATCAGTTAACTGAGGACTGAGAGACTAGTTAACTCATACAAGGTGGAAGTTCACTACCATAATTGTCGGTGTGTGTCCATATCACTCCAGAATACCACTATGGTGCATTGGTTTCTCCTCCAGTGTTCATTAGTTGAGTTATACATAGTATATCATGTGTAAATTATCATTCATTTATTTGGTTAATGCAATTCTTTGATTCTCACTTTCTCGTTTCTCTATTCTCTCATTTTTCTGCAAACTATGTATGTCATTTTCTAGCTAGATATTATCTATGCAAGTTCATTCACATTTACATGGTATCAGAGTGTACATATTTCTAGGAAAAATACACACCATATTCTTTCTGTAGGTACCGAAGATTTAAGACAACAAAAAAAAATGGAATCTCCAAAAGAATTCATTCTTACACTGTACAATTTCTTTGCATGGAAGGAAAAGATGATAGTTCATATTCAAAGAAAAGGATTATATAGGTTAAATATGAACACAAATACTGAACCCACATCATCCATAGAAAAATCCAAGTATCTGAATCAAATGGATGAAATGTTTGGAACTATTTGCAGTCTCATTTCTCCTAAGCTCCTCTTTCACATATCCTCCTGTAAAACCCTCAACAAATCCTGGACTACCATGGAAGGGATTTTTTGAAAATAGGACGATATGATGAGACACATGCTCAAGGTGGAAATTCTCACTTCTGATCCAAAAACCTTAAAAAATATCCAATATTTCTTTACCAAATATAAGGATTTGTTTTTGCAACTCAAGGCTTGCGAGGTTGATAAATATAAGGCAGAGAAACAAATGGTTCTTACCATTCTCTCCAAACTTGCTCCATAATACTCAATTTTTTTATCCACATTTCATTCAGTTAGGCTTACCTCTGGAGTTACCTGGACCATGCCCTCTCTTGAGGCCTTTATCGAGACTTTGTCGCAAGAGCAGACCAAGCTCATAAATATGGGAAAAATAAAAGGATCAAAGGTGCATGCACTTACGTTTCACGATGGTAGCAGTCACCAAAATCCAAAATCTAAAAAAAAAATTCAAAGGGAAGGGACATGCAAATCCAAAGAAGGAAGGGTACTAAAAAAACTTCAATGATTTTTTTGGATCCAAAGGTGGAAAGGGAAGAAAAGGGGACAAATTCACTTACTTCCATAAAGTATTCCATCCATAATCTGCATGTATGCATAAAAATATAGATCAAATATCCCAAATACTTCAATAAAAAAACCTTGGAGATTCCATCCCCGAGGGTGACAAGAAGAAAAAGCCAGAAGATCAAAATATCAAGAAAGGTAATTCTATCCATGCTTTGATTGCTAGAAAATCCTCTCCCAATGCTTGGATTGTATATTTAGGAGTATCACACCACATGGATGCCATAAAAGAAATCTACTCTTCATTGAATGCATGCAAAGGTCCTCCTATTATGATGGGGGACAACTCTTCAGTCGAGGTCATCGGCAAAGGAAGAATTGAAATCACAAATGAAACCTTCAAGATTGTGCTACATGTTCCAAATTTTTTTGTCAATCTTCTCTCCATGTATCAGATGACAAAATTTGACACTAGAAATAGAGTTTCATTCACACATGATGTTGTGGATATATATGACATGCAAACCAATTCCAAGGTTGCTATCAGTGAGGTAAATCATCAATCTAGACTCTTTACATTTTCTGAATTTATTGAACTAGATTTTACATTACTTCTTACCCATGCTAATGAAAACAGTATGATATGGTATGAAAGGTTCATGAATTTAAATTTCATATATATGCAACAAATTAGCAAGCAAGGAATGGTTGATGGTTTACCTAACATCCACTTCTCCAAAGTAATTTGTGAGGGATGTGATCTTGGAAAACACCCTCAAGATAAATTTGACAAAGGAAAGACTCAAAATTCCTCCTTTCCTTTGGATCTGATCCATAGTGACCTCATGGGCCCTTTTCCACATCCATCTATCAGTAAATCAAGGTACATTCTTATTTTTTTTGATGATTTCTCACACTTCAAATGGAATTTCTTTCCTAGGAAAAAATCAGAGGCCTTTCAACACCTCAAAGAATCAAATCCCTCTAAATAGATAATGGGGGGGGATATGTCAACCATGAGATACATAATCTTTGTCTTGAGGCCAAGATTCACTTGTAGCACACGATTCCCTATACTTTGCAATAAAATGAAGTTGATGAGTAAAAAAATAGATCTTTGAAAGAGATGGCATCTTGCATGCTACATGTAAAGTCACTTCCACAGAGATTATGGGATGAAGCACTTAATTGTACAAACTACATCCAAACAAGATATCCCCATGTATCTCTCAAGGATAAGACTGTTGGATCATGTTGTCATTGATGCCAATGGTTTGATTATTTGGGAGATTGGTGGATCATATGTCATTGATGTAAATGTTTTGGTTTGATTGATGTCATTGATTGATGTCAAGTAATTGATTGATTGATGATTGATGAACAATGAATATGCCTTGATGAGAAAGATATAAGTCCAAGTGGAAACCATTTGATAAATATGGATCATTGATATGATGCCCTTTATGAGAATGATAGATGTCCAAGTGTAAACCAATTGATAAAGATGGATCATTGATATGATGCATTAATGAAGATGAATTAATGAGTTGTCATTGATACATGATGCATAGTTGACATATATGATGTAGTGGTGAATTGATGAAAAGATGAATCATTATTGTTTTATCATGGTTGATAAGCTTCACAAATGGATGAACTCCAAAGTGGTCCCCTTATGGTGAAATCCCTCATGGGAAGACTGCTTACGAATTGAGTTATCCTAGAAGAACAGTTGGAGGACCCATGATTGCATGTGTATTAGTGAGATGAATATCATTGAAGTTGTTGGTGAAACTATC
Source organism: Picea glauca (assembly GCA_000966675.3). Lineage (NCBI taxonomy): Eukaryota > Viridiplantae > Streptophyta > Pinopsida > Pinales > Pinaceae > Picea > Picea glauca. Next base: position 18,266 of record JZKD02S0060746.1, read on the forward strand.
CTAGATGGATAGTGCTTGACATGCCATTTCCGGTGGTATGTGGAATGTCACATAACTCCTCACGGTTTGAGAGTTATGGCTCTACGAANACCTAGAAATGGGTTAAGTAACCTAAAAATGGGTTAAGTGACCTAGAATATGAAAGTATAAATAAGAAGCTAGGATCTCTTGTAAAGTGCACATTTTGGTGATAATCCTTTTGTGGATCAATGCAGAGCTTCTTGTGAATATCTTGTGGAGTATTGATGGAGAGCGTCTTGTGAGAGCATCCTATTGGTGTGTATCTCTTAAGCATGATTGAAGATCTATTCTAAGGAAGAGAGCGAGAGGAGGATCTCATGGATGCATCAAAGTTTCGGCAATGTCAGAGATCTTGACGAAAAAAGTCTCGGATCCACAGAAAACGCAGGTTGGTCGTGTATAGAGTGAGTGTACATGCGGGATGACTATGTACAGGGAGAGTGGAGTGGATAAAATCATGGAGATTTGTGTTTGAGTTGGTGCCAAGATCTTGGATGATGAGGCAGGTTCCAGATTTGCATTCTATGGCCCCAGATATATCACTAAGACACTGGTATGGGTACATTATTGTCTTGATGGATACTATTATTTGATATGTTGTGAATGCTTNTTTGGGACACCAAAGAAAAGGTATGAAAGTATTTTTCATGAGAATTGTTATTCATGTAATGGATATGGTTAGAAAGATTTTGAATGTAGATATTATGAAAGGAGATATAATGGAAGATTCTATAACACTACAAGGTGTTTGAGATGTGATCAAGTAGGAGATATTTTCGTTCAATGTAACTCTATAAGATGCTACAGCTGTAGTGGATTTGGCCACAAATCCCAAGAGTGTTGGAACAGAAGAAGAAAGTCCATGATGAGGAATTCACATAGCATGGATAGAAGAAGGAATGAAGTAAGAAAGGGAGACATATTTGAAAAGATCGATACTCATAGCTCAAGTTCTAAAGAGAAGGGTCATCTATAAAAGTGGGTGAAGAAGATAGAGCAGCCAGATTAGAATAAAAGATTGAAGGGAAGTTCAAAAGTGTCATCTACTAAGGCACACACAGGTAACAGTGGTGACAGTCACATGTACACGCATGCTAACCTTGAATAGGTCATGTACACACGCGCTCAGTTGTGCAACAGACCGTGTGTATGTTGAAAAGCCTTGGGAAAAAGGCAACACACATGGCTTGGAGTTTGATGTGATGGTATAACTCTGTATTCCAGGGTCTGACATTGTTTATTACAAGTTCTGATACTGTTTGCTACAGGTTTTCATGGTGAGATCACATAATGGTATAATAAAAATAGATATTTGGTGCATGGAACTAACCCAAGAGTATGGATTGATGTTGATCCGCTAGGATTAATCATTTTGTGATGATGGTGGTGTACATGGCTGGTATATCTTATGATGTATTATTGGAAGCATATGTTGATATCATGGTCCATGCATTTTTCATATTGATCGGGCTACAAGTTAAGACATATGGTTGGATGATTGGAACATGTTTTATGGAGGACTTGGCATACATATATGGGACTCATCATTTTGTATTGGTGCATAGTAGTACACTCATATATGGTATTACTTGATTTTCACAACATTGGTATTTGTTTGATACATGATTGTGGCACTTGGTCCATGATGGAGACATATTATGAGTGATATGATACATTTTTTGGCATGTTGGTATATGCACATGGTTGGCATATTGGTGGATGCACATGATTGGCATAATTGGTAGATGCACATGTTGACATATTGGTAGATGCACATGTTGGCATATTGGTAGATACACATGTTGGCATATGGTGGATACTTTTTTTCTTCCACTTGTCAAAGATGATGAGTATGCACATGTAAAATCTTCTTCAAATGAGAGTTCTAATTTATAATATTCAAATGATTCATATACCGATTCAACACAATCATATGCAGAATCAATGCATGCATATGCAGATGTAGAGATAGAGAAGAGGCCCAAGTGGGTCAAGACTACTCTTCAGGATGCATGAGATCTTGTTGGGGATCCAACTGATACTAGGAGGACAAGATATGATATCAAGGAGCCTCCTCTTGCACTCACTACCACTGAAATGATGCCACCTAGGCATACTTTCTTGATTCAATATTCATATCCACAGTCCTATTGAGAGGCTACTGGAAATCCTTTTCGAGAATCCACCATGTAGAAGGAGTTTAAATCCCTCCTCGAGAACCCAATATAGCATCTGGTTCCCCTTCCTTCAGGAAGGAAACTTGTCAGGTGCAGATGGGTCTACAGGACCAAGAGCGTAGCAGATGGATAGGTTAGCAGATAGAAAGTGAGGCTAGTTTCCAAAGGATTTTAGCAGGTGCACAACATTGACTATGATGAGACCTTCGCTCCAATAAAGAATATGGATTCCATACATTTTGAAATTTCCATTGCAACAGTCAAGGGATGGGAAGTCCATCATATGGACGTGAAGAATGAATTTATTCATGGAAATATCTATAAGCAGATCTATATGGATCAACCCTAGGGATTTGTGCAAGATTCACCTTTGTTCTATCGACTGAAGAAGTCCCTTTATGGCCTCAAGAAAGCCCTGAAGGAATGGTATGCCAATATGGAATCCTACCTACCATCATAGAAATTTGTACATTGTAAGTCAGAACCAAATGTTTACATGCTTAGGATGGTTGATTCACTTCTACTCCTAGTTCTGTATGTTGATGATTTGTTGATTACCGGTAAATCGACTTTAGTGATTTTTGTATTCAAAAGGATTCTTCATGATAGGTTATTGATGACGTACATGGGTCTACTACATTTCTTCCTTGGACTCAAGATCATTCAGAATGCATCAGGCATCAAACTATCTCAAGCCAAGTATACACAAGATCTCCTTGAGAGATTTCACATGAAAAATTACAATTCTTCCTCGACTCCTTTCCTATCAAGAGTCATACTTGAGGATGGCGGGGAAACTCCACTGGTAGACAACACACTATACATAAATCTAGTGGGGAGAATTTTGTATCTCACACACTCTAGAACAAACATCTCCTATGTAGTTGGAGCAGTCTCCAAGTTCATGCAAGAGTTGGATGAGCTACATTGGAAGGCTTCAAAGTGTATCCTTCAATACGTACATGAAACCATCACCTTTGGAATTCACTATGCAATATAATCTAAATTGGACCTCATCGGGTTCACTGATTTTGACTAGGCTTGCGATAACATTGATCGCAAGTCCACATCTGTGTTAATCCCTAATATTGGCTCATTACCCCTTAATTGGGGCATATTAAATTAGTAATTTTATTTTATTTATGTCAACTTTATTCCATTAGTTGTAATTATACCTCCTAGTCTCCTACATATACCAAGGAGACATTTTCATTTGGAATTATCTTGTACTTGAACATTTATGTGGGGTATTTATGTGGGGTAGAAGGAGGTTTCCCCCTTGAAGAGGCTTATTATATGAAATTCTCTTTTTTTCAAGGCATTGATTACTTATTCTGATGTTTTTCTATGCTATATTGATATTTGGTTCTTAACATATGGTATCAGAGCTCAAGGTCTTGGGGGTTTCACTGCTACATTTGAGACACTGTGGTATTTTCGCTATAACTATTTTTCTACAACGAGTCAGAAGGAATGGCTTGGATTATATTTAGTATATGGATCAAGGTACATTGGGTTACAAATTCCACTCTTGAGGCCTTATAATTTCATAGATATATCCTTTTAGACATAGGGTTCTAGAATCATCATAAATTGAGTCATTGTGGAATTTTCACTATAAACATTTTTATGTAATGTTTCAGACCTTGAAATCCAAATGATATTCTAAGAAATTAGTAAGTTATCTGTGATAGAAATTTCATCTTCTGGGTAATATCAAATTTGTAGATACACCCTATGTAAGAGAGAGTATCTGACTAGTCCTATTGACTAGTCTCAAGAAGGTGTTCCAGGTAAAATAATCATAAAAGCTTCCTAGAGTATCCAAATTGAGTGAGAAAATTTTCATTGGATAGTGGACAGCCCATGGTAGGTCGGGTATGAGTTTCAGAATTTTATATCAAATATTTTGTGTGGGGCATGCTATACAAGTGAGATCTCCTAGAAAGGCCAAAAATCAAAAAGTTACAGGGAAGTTACCATAAATTCCACTTGGCACATCCAATTTTTATCAAACTCGTGGCATTGAAGAGAAGAAATATCAGAGACCTACAAAAAATAAAATTTCATACTCAGAAGGGCCGAAATTTTGGATATACAATAAAAGGAAGATTGTCTAGCAGAACCACCTCAAAATCAAGGTTTAAAGTGATACTTGGCCAACATGCCACCAAAAAAGGGNGTTAAGACATATGGTTGGATGATTGGAACATGTTTTATGGAGGACTTGGCATACATATATGGGACTCATCATTTTGTATTGGTGCATAGTAGTACACTCATATATGGTATTACTTGATTTTCACAACATTGGTATTTGTTTGATACATGATTGTGGCACTTGGTCCATGATGGAGACATATTATGAGTGATATGATACATTTTTTGGCATGTTGGTATATGCACATGGTTGGCATATTGGTGGATGCACATGATTGGCATAATTGGTAGATGCACATGTTGACATATTGGTAGATGCACATGTTGGCATATTGGTAGATACACATGTTGGCATATGGTGGATACTTTTTTTCTTCCACTTGTCAAAGATGATGAGTATGCACATGTAAAATCTTCTTCAAATGAGAGTTCTAATTTATAATATTCAAATGATTCATATACCGATTCAACACAATCATATGCAGAATCAATGCATGCATATGCAGATGTAGAGATAGAGAAGAGGCCCAAGTGGGTCAAGACTACTCTTCAGGATGCATGAGATCTTGTTGGGGATCCAACTGATACTAGGAGGACAAGATATGATATCAAGGAGCCTCCTCTTGCACTCACTACCACTGAAATGATGCCACCTAGGCATACTTTCTTGATTCAATATTCATATCCACAGTCCTATTGAGAGGCTACTGGAAATCCTTTTCGAGAATCCACCATGTAGAAGGAGTTTAAATCCCTCCTCGAGAACCCAATATAGCATCTGGTTCCCCTTCCTTCAGGAAGGAAACTTGTCAGGTGCAGATGGGTCTACAGGACCAAGAGCGTAGCAGATGGATAGGTTAGCAGATAGAAAGTGAGGCTAGTTTCCAAAGGATTTTAGCAGGTGCACAACATTGACTATGATGAGACCTTCGCTCCAATAAAGAATATGGATTCCATACATTTTGAAATTTCCATTGCAACAGTCAAGGGATGGGAAGTCCATCATATGGACGTGAAGAATGAATTTATTCATGGAAATATCTATAAGCAGATCTATATGGATCAACCCTAGGGATTTGTGCAAGATTCACCTTTGTTCTATCGACTGAAGAAGTCCCTTTATGGCCTCAAGAAAGCCCTGAAGGAATGGTATGCCAATATGGAATCCTACCTACCATCATAGAAATTTGTACATTGTAAGTCAGAACCAAATGTTTACATGCTTAGGATGGTTGATTCACTTCTACTCCTAGTTCTGTATGTTGATGATTTGTTGATTACCGGTAAATCGACTTTAGTGATTTTTGTATTCAAAAGGATTCTTCATGATAGGTTATTGATGACGTACATGGGTCTACTACATTTCTTCCTTGGACTCAAGATCATTCAGAATGCATCAGGCATCAAACTATCTCAAGCCAAGTATACACAAGATCTCCTTGAGAGATTTCACATGAAAAATTACAATTCTTCCTCGACTCCTTTCCTATCAAGAGTCATACTTGAGGATGGCGGGGAAACTCCACTGGTAGACAACACACTATACATAAATCTAGTGGGGAGAATTTTGTATCTCACACACTCTAGAACAAACATCTCCTATGTAGTTGGAGCAGTCTCCAAGTTCATGCAAGAGTTGGATGAGCTACATTGGAAGGCTTCAAAGTGTATCCTTCAATACGTACATGAAACCATCACCTTTGGAATTCACTATGCAATATAATCTAAATTGGACCTCATCGGGTTCACTGATTTTGACTAGGCTTGCGATAACATTGATCGCAAGTCCACATCTGTGTTAATCCCTAATATTGGCTCATTACCCCTTAATTGGGGCATATTACATTAGTAATTTTATTTTATTTATGTCAGCTTTATTCCATTAGTTGTAATTATACCTCCTAGTCTCCTACATATACCAAGGAGACATTTTCATTTGGAATTATCTTGTACTTGAACATTTATGTGGGATAGAAGGAGGTTTCCCCCTTGAAGAGGCTTATTATATGAAATTCTCTTTTTTTCAAGGCATTGAGTACTTATTCTGAGGTTTTTCTATGCTATATTGATATTTGGTTCTTAACATATGGTATCAGAGCTCAAGGTCTTGGGGGTTTCACTGCTACATTTGAGACACTGTGGTATTTTCGATATAACTATTTTTCTACAACGAGTCAGAAGGAATGGCTTGGAGTATATTTAGTATATGGATCAAGGTACATTGGGTTACAAATTCCACTCTTGAGGCCTTATAATTTCAGAGATATATCCTTTTAGAGATAGGGTTCTAGAATCATCATAAATTGAGTCATTGTGGAATTTTCACTATAAACATTTTTATGTAATGTTTCAGACCTTGAACTCCAAATGATATTATAAGAAATTAGTAAGGTATCTGTGATAGAAATTTCATCTTCTGGGTAATATCAAATTTGTAGATACACCCTATGTAAGATAGAGTATCTGACTAGTCCTATTGACTAGTCTCAAGAAGGTGTTCCAGGTAAAATAATCATAAAGGCTTCCTAGAGTATCCAAATTGAGTGAGAAAATTTTCATTGGACAGTGGAAATCCCATGGTAGGTCGGGTATGAGTTTCAGAATTTTATATCAAATATTTTGTGTGGGGCATGCTATACAAGTGAGATCTCCTAGAAAGGCCAAAAATCAGAAAGTTACAGGGAAGTTACCGTAAATTCCACTTGGCACATCCATTTTTTATCAAACTCATGGCATTGAAGAGAAGAAATATCAGAGACCTACAAAAAATAAAATTTCATACTCAGAAGGGCCGAAATTTTGGATATACAATAAAAGGAAGATTGTATAGCAGAACCACCTCAAAATCAAGGTTTAAAGTGATACTTGGCCAACATGCCACCAAAAAAGGGAAGTTCTACACCAAATAAGCCTCCAAAAAATCCTACTTGGACTCTTGATGAAGGTGAAAAAATGCGTAGGGACATAAATGATTTACAAAATAAGACAGTAACCAAAGATGAAATACAAGAGATGATGGATTCAATGGAAGCTAAGTTGGATACTAATATGGATGGTTTAAAAGG
>JZKD02S0060768.1:0-15263 GCA_000966675.3 Picea glauca
CATTTAAAAATTGCATTGGATGCATTGAGAAAACATCAAATTTATGCAAACATGAACAAATGTAGGTTCCTGCAAGAGAGTTTGGTATTTTTGGGTTTTTTCATCTCAGCAGAAGGAGTCAAGATGGATTCAGAGAAGGTCAAGGAAATTTTGGAGTGGCCTAGTCCTAGGAGCATAACAAAGGTAAGATGTTTTATGGGCTAGCTATCTTTTACCAAAAATTTGTTCAAAATTTTAGCAGTATTGTAGCACCCATAACAAATTGCACCAAAGGAAAGACATTCATGTGGATCAATGAAGCTGAGGAAAGTTTTAAGTTTATAAATAAGAAGGTAATTGAGGCACCCATATTAGCCTTACCAGATTTTGATAAAGTGTTTGAGGTAGACTGTGATGCTTCACATGTAGGCATTGGAGTTGTAGTTAGCCAAGCAGGTAGACCAATTGCATTCTTTAGTGAAAATTTGAATGAGGTAAGAAAGAACTACTCCACATATGATGTAGAATTTTATGCAATTGTGCAAGCATTGCGACATTGGAGGCATTATTTAGTGACGAAAGAGATTGTGTTATTTACCGATCACATTGCATTAAAATATGTAAACACCCAAAATAAATTGAACAATAGACATGAAAAATGGGTCTCTTTCTTACAAGGCTACACCTTTGTTTTGAAGCACAAATCAGGAAGACAGAATCGAGTTGCAGATGCTTTGAGTCGGTGCACTATTATTTTGAAAACCATGGAAAATCAAGTAATTGGGTTTTCTTCATTAAAGGATCTCTATGTGTTTGATAATGGTTTGGGGAGATTGTGGAAAAGATGAAGAATGTAACCACTAGGAACATGGATCTTAATCAGGGTGAATATTTTATGCAAGATGGCTACCTATTCAAAAGAAAACAACTATGCATTCCAATTGGTTCAATGAGAGAAAACATTATCAGAGACCTTTACAGTAGTGGTTTGGTAGGACATTTCGGAAAGGATAAAATACTATCCTTAATTAAATATAAGTATCACTAGCCGAAGATGAAAAAAGATATAACCAGGTATGTGGCACGATGTAGGATTTGCCAAATAGCAAAAGGACACTCACAGAACACATGGTTGTATATGCCATTACCAATTCCCACAGGCCCATGGACAGATCTGAGCATGGATTTTGTGTTGGGGCTCCCAAACACACACAGAGGTAATGATTCTATTTTTGTGTTTGTTGATAGATTCTCTAAAATGGCTCATTTCATTGCTTGCAAGAAAACTAGTGATGCATCGAGGGTGGCAGGATTGGTTTTTTTAGAAGTTGTTAGATTGCATGGGGTTCCAAAGAATATTGCCTCTAATAGAGATACTTGGTTCTTGGGTCATTTTTGGAAGAATTTATGGAAGAAACTGTAATATTCCTCGGCCAAACCCAAATGCAAGTGTAATACAAGTATATTTAAGCTATTGAGTTGTTTAGACATCATTTTTGTAATACACCTTTCATGGCATGATGCACGCATATACTGCGCAGTAAAGTGATGTAGTGTGCACATTTCTAGATACCACGCGCAGTAACTAAAGTGTGTGCAACCTTGAGGACAGCGGATACCGTGCATAGTAACTAAAGTGTGTGCAATATTAAGGTCAGTGAACCTTTATGTATATGATATGCATTATAGGCTGGTGAGCCAGTATAATAAGACGAAATGCTCATGTTTTAGAATTAGGCTAGCCAGCACACCTATTTTGTATATGTCTCATGATTAATATAAAATACATCATTGTGCGCAGACCGACCATGATAAAAGAGAAGGGGCACTAGATTCCACCAGTTAGGGAAAGGGGAGGGCCAAAATCTAAGGAAAAGGATAAGCAAGAGAGCTTAAGCCAAAAAGGAATATTAAATTAATATTTCTTAGAACATAAAGTATGGATAATTATTTTATCCTAAGTCCTAAAGAAGGGGACAAGTGTATCAGAGCAGCTTCCAACATGAAAAGTTTCAAGTTGGAGACATGCATACTTATTGTCGAGACTTAGTACCTTAGGGGGGGATCTTACCATTTTTCCTTGGAGCATAGAACCATTATGGGGGGGAAATCATCATCTCTACCATAAATCCATGACCATTTTCTTTACACAATCATCGAGCTATCCTGGTACTTTCCTATCACTGTACATGAACCTGTTTTCGTAGCCATCTTCCGGTTGGTGTACTTGTCAACTTGGGAGCAGGATTGAAGAGGCGAGTTGTCAGGCCCGTGATCAATTCTCTGTGTGAGAGAATTGTTAGGGATCGATTTCCTGAAGGTGCTAAACCACAGCTGTAGTGCTCTGAGACTTCTAGTCTGGCATGTTGCTAAAGCCCTGGAAGGGAAGTGGGGCAGCTAAAGGACTGTTGAGCAGAGAAGGGGGACACTTCCTTGGGTGGGACAGGCATGTGGGGAATGAGAGGTTGTAGGTTTTCGGTTGAGCGAGCACTGAGATGGAGTCTTTCCTGTTGACCGTGAACCCTTAACTTGGTTAGGAACCCCTTACCCGGGTGGAGTCTAGTCCCAGCTCGGGGTTGACTCACTGTTGAGTGTGATGAACAGTGTAGTCTAAGGCTGGGAGGTTCGTGGATGGTCTACACGTAGTTGGTGACATTTTTACCAAGATAAGTATCACTTCCGTCATGAATATACATGCTGCATTGTTATTTATGTGTTAATTTATGGGTTTTATTGCATGTGTGAGCATATTTGTCTGTATGTTTAAGGGTATACCCCTGTGTACGCCGCATGTATGTGTTTACTGTTAATACAACCTGAAAATCGTATATTCACATAATGCAACTGTTTGTTTATTTTTTATATGTGAAGCTTCCGCTAGAGCGTTTTATGTATATGTTTAATTGCATGCAGTTTAGTATGTATGTATGCATGTGTGTGTATACACATAACTAAAAAGAAAATTATGTGACATACCTCAATTGGATACTGGGTTGTTACCTTATGTTGTCAGAACTAAGTTAAGTGTATGAGTAGTGACATTCCTCGGCATGTTGGTGGTCGGGGAGGTGCGTTACAGTATGGTATCAGAGTGTCATTTTTTGACATTGAGCCTGAATGGGCCAAACAAGTCGAATGGGGACAAGATTATAGTATGGTATACAGTATATTTGCGTTCATGTAAATTGAACCACCGCACGGAAGAATAATATGTAGGGATGCGTGCACTAAATTTAGCATTGTACGGAGTGCATACACATAGTAAGGGTGCACGTAGTGTGCACGGTATGGTAACACACAGTGAAGTTTGATTGGTGCGCACACAGTATGAGTATGAGTTGTATCGCTACAGTGCAGGCAAGGGTGCACGTAGGTGATTGTGCATGGTAGCAACAGAGTATTCGATGGGGCATACAGATTATTGTGCGTGGTAAGGCATAGTGAACTTTAGCACAGTGCAATGCATAGAGCGAAATGCATGTGGAATATCCGAGTGTGATACAGAAACAGTGCGCAGTGGATATTGGTGTGCAACGCAGAAGTAGTACGCGCAAGTTATTGGCACGATGAAGAGGAAATGTATAGCGGATACAGGTGCGCGGAAGCATGAAATTACCTTATAAAGTCGCTTTGCACAATAAATAAAGGTACACAAGATGAATTTTATGCACGCAAAATCGTCTGAAAGGCTAATTAAGATGACGAACCTGAGTTTAATAGAAAATTTACATAGTATTCAAAGAAAGAGGAATACACAACTGCATTGAAGTATTATTTAACATGAGTCAAGCGAGTGAGATGAATTCTGAGTTTTATTTAGACAGTTGAAAGTGAAATATAAGTTACAAGAAGATGAATAATATTAAAGGAAACAAGATTCATATCACCATCAGTTGGAATATTGTCCTAAGAAGTACAAAATCCGCTACTGTGCTTATATATTCATTTAAAATCTGAAATTACAAAAAGGGGATGATTCAAATAGTAGTTTCCCTATTTAGAGAGATCGTACAAGAACAGGTCTATCATCTCCAGAGATTCCTTACCTCTGCTACCATCTGTCCAAAAATCGTTGAAATATACTCAATTGTATTTGAGGGCTCATTTCAGCTTAGCTAGATCCTTCTTAAAAGAATCTAACTAGACCAGTTGATTCTCTCCAACACTTTCAGCAGCTCCAACGATGGGTTGTTTCTCCTGTCTCTTGCTTCATTTCTTCTTAGCAGCTGGTTTGTTGATAACCAGATCTCGCATGATTGGATTTAGCCTGATTTCCAATCTAGAATTAGTAACAGTTGTGTGGGCACCAAAATAATTTTGTAGAGATGAGAAGCTCAAACCAGTTTGGAGACTGCTCGTTGATGGATAAGATGATGCTTCCATACCCGAGAGTAGGCTATTATAGAAACCTCAATCATGAATCACTGGTAGACATGCACACAAGTACGATGGGTGTCGTGCTCGGCTAATCCATTTCAAATGATTAAACTTTTTGAGTTCGTTACATGGCGACGTTCACCTAACTTCAAATGGTTGTGATGTATCGAGTGAATGAGACGGAGTGATCTGAATAGCCATCACCCATCCCATGAATGGTGGATTTGACATATTGAAGCACGTGACATCGGAATTTATGCAAAAGTGGTTTCGTCAAACCTCCTTTCGCCCGATGTATCTCTGTGCGATGATGTAGTTCTTGCTAAGTTCTCAAAACTTGAGTCTTGTCTAAGAATCGTCATGGTGGCAACACCAAGAAATCAGAGGAGATAATTCTGATATATTTATGGAGCCTAAATAGTTCATATTTCTCATGGATTATTGATTTAGTTAACCTAATAAGTTTTAATGGATGCACATTTTGCATAATTAACAACAACTAGATCAAATCAGATCAGTACTGAATCCATATGAATGGAAGAGACACAGAGAAATTACAATCAACAAGATGAGAGCAAAGGGATGAATGTCCATTTGGACATTAAAGGAACAAACTCCAATGGACATGGAGAGGAAAGGGATGAAAACCTAAATATGGTAGAGACCATTAAAAATTTGCAAAAGGATGTCCAAAGCCATAAAGCTGATAATGAAAGGCTTATGAGAGCCAAAGAGAAGAAGGATGACTTCAACATGAAGTTATTGCAAAGTCTGAACATAATAGAAAAGAAATTGGAAAAAGAAAGTGACTCAAGCAAATCTATAAGTCACAAACATTCGGATGAGAAAAAGAAGTCAGGAAATGTTAGCAGACACCACCATCACTCCCCGAAGCATTCCAATAAAAGAGCAGGTAGCAACATAAGTCCATCCCCTGTCAGACAGCGTAAGAGGTCTGGGTTGGATGAACTATGAGGAGAAATGAACAAAATCAAACCTCCTACATTTGATGGTGAGCACAAGAAGGATGAAGATGCAGAAACATGGTTGTTGGGCATGAGAAAGTATTTTCAGTTACACAATTATTCTTCTCATGAAAAGGTTAGAATTTCCATCTATCAACTCAAAGGAAAGGCATCCATGTGGTGGAATCAGCTTGTGCAGGTACATCACATTGAAGAGAAGAGTTTTACTTGGAGGGAATTTAAGAGGTATTTTGAGAAGAAATACTTGACTAAGAGATATTATGACAAGAAAATAAAATAGTTCTTTGAACTCAAGCTTGGAAGCATGACCATAGATGAATATGAAATAAGATTCCTAGAACTGTTGAAGTACGTCTCCTTCATCAAGGATGAGACAGTTAAAATTCAAAGGTATTTGAGTGGATTTTCATCGTTCATCAGTGACAAAATACAATATGATGATCCCAAGACATTGGAAGAGACCATAAGGCGAGCTAAATGTCTATATGATCAGCAGAAAGCAAGGCCAACTTTCCAAAAAGCTTGGGAAGACAAAAAGAAGTTCAAGGTGGATCAAAGGAAGAAAGGATTTAAACCACCATTCTTTAGAAATAGTCCACATGGACCACAAACTCCTAAAGAGCCCAAAAAAATAGAGGCAGAAGGCCAAAGGCCAAGGCAGCCACCTATTCAATGTTGTGGTTGTAAAGGAGATCATAGATTCAAAGATTGTCCTCACAGAGGTGAAAAATGAAGGACTGTTTACAATGTATAGCAAGCTGAAACTGTGGAGGACATGGGTAGAAATGTGTCAAGGATCTATGCAGCCTTGGATAACAAGCAAGTAGAATATCAGTCAGACATGATAGAAGTGGAAGGTATGATTAACAACCAAACCATTACTATTTTAATTGATTCAAGAGCTATTCATAGTTATATAGATCCTAAGATGGTAAAAATTTTGCAATTGCCAAGAAGCAAGCATGGAAAACATTGGTTGGTACAGTTGGCTACATGAGCCAAAATAAAGGTTAATGAGATGGTTAAGTCATGTCTTATGGACATGAATGGATTGAGCACCAAAGAAAATTTGAACATCTTACCTTTAGGTTCCTATGACTGTCTAATTGGGATGGATTGGTTGGACCCACGTCATGCTCTATTGGATTGTTATAACAAAGCATTCACTTGCTTGGATGAAGAAGGGAACCAAAGGAAAGTGCAGGGAATTCCCAGGGTAGTAACCGTTAGAGAAATTTCAGCACTGCAGTTGAAGAAATGTTATAGAAGAGGATGTCAAATATTTGCAGTTCATATGGAGGAGACAGAAAAAGACAAGGTGCCAAATTTGGAGGATTATGCAGTCCTGAAAGAGTTTGAATATGTATTCAAGGACGTACCAGGACTACCCCCAAAGAGAGACATTGATTTTTCTATCAATATGACACCAGGAGCAGCTCCTGTGTCAAAGACTCCTTACAGAATGACTACGTCGTAATTGAAGGAGTTGCAAATGCAGCTTGAAGAACTTCTGAAGAAGGGGTATATAAGCCCAAGTGTGTCACCTTGGGGTGCCCCAGTCTTATTTGTGAAAAAGAAAGATGGAACTTTAAGATTGTGCATTGATTTCAGACAGTTGAATAAAGTGACTGTCAAGAACAAGTATCCTCTACCAAGGATCGATGAYCTTTTTTATCAATTGAAGGATGCAAAGATCTTTTCAAAGATAGATATCAGATCGGGATACCATCAAGTAAGAATTAAAGAAGAATATATCAACAAGACCGCCTTCAGGACAAGGTATGGTCATTATGAGTTCACAGTGGTGCCATTTGGGTTGTCAAATGCACCAGTTGTTTTCATGTGCTTAATGAATGGTGTTTTCTAAGAATACTTAGACAAGTTTGTCATTGTCTTTTTGGATGACATTCTTATATACTCTAAGTCATAGGAAGAGCATGAACACCATTTGAAGATGGTGTTGCAAGTATTAAGGTAGAATCAGTTGTATGCCAAATTGAGAAAGTGCTCATTTTATCAGAAACAAATTCATTATTTGGGGCATATCATCTCAAAAGATGAGATAGCAGTGGACCTTGAGAAGATAAAATCCATTAGAGAATGGTCATCACCAAAGAATGTAACAGAGGTCAGATCATTCATGGACCTTGCAGGCTACTACAGGAGATTCATTGGAGGATTCTCAAAGATAGCACGACCAATCACTTCCTTACAAATAAAGGGTATGAAGTTTTAGTGGACATCTGACTATGAAAGGAGTTTCCAACATTTGAAACAATTATTGACAAGTGCTCCAATACTAAGGATTGCAAACCCAAATGAAGATTTCATTGTATGCACAGATGCATGTAATGAAGGACTTGGTAGAGTCCTTAGTCAAAATGGATTTGTGATATGTTATGAATCAAGGAAGTTGAAAGAGCATGAAAGAAACTATGCCACTCATGATTTGGAGTTGGCAGCCATAGTACATGCTCTGAGGAAATGGAGACACTACCTCATGGGAAAAAGGTTTGAGCTAAGAACAGACCACAATAGTTTAAAATATTTATTTGATCAACCAAATCTAAATGCTAGGTAAAGAAGATGGTTACAATTTCTAAGCGAATATGACTTTGATATAAATCATATCAAGGGGAAAGAAAATAAATTGGTTGATGCACTCAGCAGGAGGGTGCATGAACTACGTGCTACAGCCATCAGCATGTATCAGAATGATGTTAAAAGAAAAATTTTGGAGGCTGCAAATACAGACCTGCAATACAAAGAATTGATAGCAAAATTATAGCAAGGTAAGACACCACAAAAGATGGATAATTATAAGTTGGGAGTAGATGGAATACTGTTGCACAAGAAAAAAAATTTCATACCAAATGTCCAGGACTTGAAACGTATAATTTTGCATAAGATGCATAATGTTCCTTATGCAGGGCACCTTGGATATCAGAAAACCGTAGCAGCGGTTAAGAGCCAATACTTTTGGCCAGGCATGAAGAGAGAGATAGTAGAATACATCGCAAGATGTATGGAATGCCAGAAAGTTAAAGCGGAACATAGGCACCCAATAGGATTGTTGCAACATTTTCCCATTCCTGAATGGAAGTGGGAAGTGGTGACAATGGATTTTATCATGGGATTGCCCAAAACAGGCAAGCTACATGATTCGATTATGGTGGTGGTGGAAAAGCTTACAAAAGCGACCCATTTTATTCCACTAAGAACTACTCACAAGGCAGCAGATGTCGTTGATATTTTCATGAAGGAAGTGGCACGATTGCATGGAATTCCTAAAACGATTGTGTCTGACAGAGACCCGAAATTCACCTCAAATTTCTGGAAAGGATTGTTCAAAGGATTTGGGATAAATCTGAACTTTAGTACAACTTACCATCCTGAGTCTGATGGACAGACAGAGAAGGTGAATAGAGTGATAGAATATATGTTGAGAATGTATGTAATGGATAAACCATCCAAATGGGAAGACTACCTACATTTAGTAGAATTCGCTTACAACAATGGGTATCAGACATCATTGAAGATGAGCCCATTTGAAGCACTTTACGGAAAAAGGTGCAATACACCAGTGAGTTGGGATAACCCAGTTGATAGAACAGTAGTCGGGCCAGAGTTGCTCAAGGAGATGGAGGACCAAATGTTAAAAATTAAGCAGAATTTGAAAGCTGCTCAAGACAGACAGACAAGTTATGCTGATAAAAATAGAATCCACAGAGAATTCAAAGTAGGTGATCATGTTTTCCTGAAGGTGAAATCTAATAGGAGTTCCCTGAAGCTGGGAAGTTGTGTCAAGTTTTCAGCTAGATTTTGTGGACCATTTGAAATTCTAGAGAGGATTGGTCCAGTTTCTTATATGATTGCATTGCCTGCATCTATGTATGTTCATAATGTATTCCATGTATCATTGATAAAGAAATACATACCTGATGTTAATCATGTTGTTGATTGGAATGTTAATCAGATGGAGCAAGAAGGTGATTTCCAAGTGCATCCGATGCACATTTTGGACCGGAAAATCAAACAACTCCATAATCGAGCCATAGAGCTTGTAAAGGTCCAATGGACCTGGTACGGACCTGAAGACGCTACTTGGGAGCATGAGGATGCAATGCGGGTAGAATACCCACATCTTTTTGAAAAAAAATTGAAAATTTTGTTGTATATGGGTACATGATGCACTGAGGACAGTGCATAAATAAGGGGAGGGGATTGTAATATTCCTCGATCGAACCCAAATGCAAGTGTAATCCAAGTATATTTAAGCTAGTGAGTTGTTTAGACATCATTTTTGTAATACACCTTTCATGGCATGGTGTGCACATCTACTGTGCAGTAAAGTGATGTAGTGTGCACATTTCTAGATACTGTGCGTAGTAACTAAAGTGCACACAACCTTGAGGGCAGCGGATACTGCGTGCAGTAACTAAAGTGCGTGCAATATTAAAGTCAGTGAAACTTTTTGTTCATGATATGCATTATAGGCTAGTGAGCCAGTATTATAAGCCGAAATGCTTATGTTTTAGAATTAGGTCAAAGTGCCTAGATGTTAAAGGCCAGTGCGCCTATTTTGTATATGTCTCGTGATTAATATAAAATACATCATTGCGCGCAAACTGACCACAATAAAAGAGAAGGGGGACTAGATTCCACCAGTTAGGGAAAGGGGAGGGCCAAAATCTAAGGAAAGGGCTAAGCGAGAGAGCTTAAGCCAAAAAGAAATATTAAATTAATATTTCTTAGAACATAAAGTATGGATAATTATTTTATCCTAAGTCCTAAAGAAGGGGACAAGTGTATCAAAGCAGCGTCCAACATGACAAGTGTCAAGTTGGAGACATGCATACTTATTGCCGAGACTTAGTACCTTAGGGGAGGATCTTACCATTTTTCCTTGGAGCAGAGAACCATTATGGGGGCGAAATCATCATCTCCACCATAAATCCATGACCATTTTCTTTGCACAGTCATCAAGCTATCCTAGTACTTTCCTATCACTGTGCATGAACCTGTTTTCGTAGCCATCTTCCAGTTGGTGTACCTTTCAGCTTGGGAGCGGGATTGAAGAGGCGGGTTGTCAAGCCCGTGAGCAATTCTCTGAATGAGAGAATTGTTCAGGATCGATTTCCTGAAGNGCAATTCTCTGAATGAGAGAATTGTTCAGGATCGATTTCTTGAAGGTTCTAAACCACAGCTACAATACTCTGAGACTTCTGGTCTGGCCTGTTGCTGAAGCCCTGGAAGGGAAGTGGGGAAGTCGAAGGACTATTGAGCAGAGAAGGGGCACACTTCCTTGGGTGGGACAGGCATGTGGGGAATGAGAGGTTGTAGGCTATTGTTTGAGTGAGCACCGAGATGGAGTCTTTCCTATTGACCGTGAACCCTTAACCTGGTTAGGAACCCCTTACCCGGGTGGAGTCTAGTCCCAGCTCGGGGGTGACTCATTGTTGAGTGTGATGAACAATGTAGTCTAAGGTTGGGAGGTTCATGGATGGTCTGCACGCAGTTGGTGACATTTTTACCAAGATAAGTATCAGTTCTGTGATGAATATACATGTTGCATTGTTATTTATGTGTTAATTTATGGGTTTTATTGCATGTGTGAGCATATTTATCTGTATGTTTAAGGGTATACCCCTGTGTACGCCGCATGTCTGTGTTTACTGTTAATACGCCTGAAAATCGTATAATCACAAAATGCAACTGTTTGTTTATGTTTTATATGTGAAGCTTCTGTTAGAGCATTTTATGTATATATTTAATTTCATGCAGTTCAGTATGTATGTATGTCTGTGTGTGTATATACGTAACTAAAAAGAAAAATTATGTGACATACCTCAGTTGGATACTGGGTTGGTACCTTATGTTGTCAAAACTAAGTTAAGTGTCTGAGTAGTGACGTTCCCCGGCCTGTTGGTGGCCGGGGAGGTGCGTTACAAAAACAGGGACTCAATTACAATTCAACAGTTCCTATCACCCCCAAACAGATGGGAAACTTAGGTAGTAAATCAAATCTTGGGAAACTCGTTACGAAGCATTGTTGGAGAGGATCCCAAGTAGTGGGATTTGGCTTTACCTCAAGTAGAATTTACCTACAATAGTTTAGTGAATAGATCTACAGGTAAATCTCCATTTCAGGTTGTTTACAATAGAAATCCTATGAGTATCCTATATTTGGTGCAACTAACACTTGGGAATAGGATCAATGATGATGGGGAAGCATTTGCAGGACACATTCAACAGTTACAACAACATGTGAGACAACAATTGCAGGACAATAATGAATAAAACATAATTATAAAATATGCTCATCGATGATACCAAGTATTCAATGAAGGTGATTTGTTTATGGTTTATTTACAAAAATAACGGTTTCCTAGAGGAACCTACCACAAATTGAAGTATAAGAAAATTGGTCCTTGCAAGATTCTCAAGAAAATCAACGACAACTCTTATAAGGTCGATTTACCACCTGATCTCGATATCTCCCCTGTGTTTAACTCTTTTTATTTGTATTTCTTCCATGGGGATGATATGGGTGATGACAGTGAGGCAGAGGTGGATTGGAAACATGCCATTTCGAGAAAGAAAAAGGAAAATATTGTGCATATTTTAGATAAGAAGACCCTTCATATTCAGCAAGGCCAATACAACCAATATTTGGTCTAGTGGGAAGGCGTAACACAAATAGAGAGTACATGGATTACAGAGGGGGACTTGCCAAACCTAGATCCCAGTAAGTGGCAACAGTTTGAAGACTGTAACTTGCAGGCGATGCATTCTTTTCAATTAGAGAAGAATGATGCAGGGCTTTTCCGAGGGTCATAGCTTTTGACTCAGTTATCCATTTGGGATGAAATTTTACAGGGAGTTGTGTCTCAAAGAGTTCACTGTCGTGTCAATATGATCATTCAGATCAAACACTGTTTGAACACTTTTCTGGGGCCAAATTCCTTCATATAAGGCCTCAAATTGGGGTTTTAGTGTTTTTAGAGGAATTTTTAAATTTTTAATTATCAGTTATCTCTTAGTTTATGAACTTAATCAGAAAAGAGAGTTGAAAAATAGTGTCTCTCTAGTTAACTCTTAGTTATTGGTCAATTTTAGAGTCATGCGAGAATTTCCAAAAATTAGTTGTTTTTCTAAAATTAGTTGTTTTCGAAAATCTCATATAGTATTTATAAGGGGTTGAACTTCCATTGTAATAATTAGGATGAAGAAGGAATAAAAGAGAGTTATTTTCCATTCTCATGTGTTTGCATGATTTTTAGATCTTGTGAATGAATCCAAGTTTATTGGTTACATCACCTCCAGGAAACCATCATCGCAACCCTGCACCCTCACCTTCAGCTTGTATTCCACCCTAAAATCAATATTGAATAGATCTTGTGTCATCTCACCAAGTATATTCAACATTTCCTCCTCCAATGGTTGCTCCCCTATGGGGTACGTCCTCCCTTCACTCGTACATGTTTCATGTGTATGGATAATCAAGCTGATCCAAATTGATTGGCCCTCCAATGGCTCAACTAAGTAATCCAAACTTTTCTCTTCCATTTCCAACTCCAATTCAATGTCCTCTACCCTATGAAAACCTGATATTTCCTTAGCTCGATATCGGTGAGAACCATATTCTACTCTTATAGAAAACCTCATCCATATCCCACCCCCAACACAATCAATTGATCTCCCACTTTAAATTAGGTCATGCTCAAGCTTGTTCATGGGCTATCATAAATGAATTTGACAACTAAAATGTTTCAACTTAACTTCCTCAAGAACTCATACTTAGAAACCAAAATTACTCAAGTTGGTCTCCTTAGTAGATCCTTCTAAAACACCAAACTCCAATAATAACGTAGTTTATGATATGCTTGAAAAGTTATCATGTCAAATTTAACGTCTGTATCTCTCAATTTCATAAACAATATCTTGATAAACCATTAATTGAGTATTAATGTAAATAGATTTAAATTTCAATAAAAGTGACACTGATTAGCCACTAAATGTGCATTATTTGAGATCAAACAACATATTTAATCTTAAAGGTGAAGTCATTTGCGTCAAATTCTACCTAGCAAAGAGATCGATCCATATCATTGATTGTCAACCATCAAACACTTGCTAGAATCTATTAGAACGACAATTTCTATGCATTTATGTGGCTTTCAAAGCTAAAACCCTCACTAACACTTACAATAACCACGGTAAAAAGCTTTAACAAATCTATCACATTTTAAAGATTTCTTAAAATCTTTAGGACCTTAAATTAAATAACAATGAAAATATTAAATTATCATAAATTTTATATTTAATGAATAAAAATAAATATCAACTTTTAATATTTAATGAAATATTTTATAAATATTAATCTCATTAAAATTTAATATTAAATACCTAATTTAAAATTAATTTGAAAAATAAATTAACAATTTAAAAAATATTATTTTTATTAAAAATGTATATTTAATATTAAATACCTAATTTAAAATTAATTTGAAAGATAAATTAACTATTTAAAAAATATTATTTTTATTAAAAAATATATTTTAATAATTGATTTTCAAATACAAAATTTTAAATTAACATCTCAATCGATCCTCTTACTAGCTTTGTGGTGCACCCTAGGAGTGGCTCTAGGATGCAAGTGGAACCCATCCCTAAGTTAACACATTGGACTTGCACCCCAATCCGAATTTCCATGTTAACATATTAGCTTTGGGGTGCAAGCCGAGATGACCTCTAGGGTGCAATTGGATTACATCCCCTAATCAAGGTATTAGGCTTGCACCTCAATTTGGATCTCTTCAATTAACGTATGGGCTCTATGTGAAACGTGTCTTTGGGGAACGGTAAACCAAGCATGGCCTTAAGTTGCTTTGGAGTCAATGCCCCTAGTTAATTTGTTGGGGGTTATGTAACACATGTTTTTTTTTTGTTAATTTTTAATTGTGAAGCTTGGAGATGGGATCTTTGTTAAGTTGCTTTGGAGTCAATGCCCCTAGTTAATTTGTTGGGGGTTATGTAACACATGTTTTTTTTTTGTTAATTTTTAATTGTGAAGCTTGGAGATGGGATCTTTGTTTAGAGAAATATAGTTATAATAATATTTTTTATAACTATAATAATATTTTTAGAATTTTTTATAATAATATTTTTAGAATTTTTATAATATATATAAGTAATTTTATTATAATAGATAGGATATATAGTTTGAGTAGGTGTAATGATTAAAAATGTGTATTTTTTAAAAGGGTACATGTTCAAATTTAGAGTGAGATAGGGCATATACATATTTATAAACTTTAATAATTAAATAATTGTGTAGATGAGGTTCATTGTCCCACAAACAAGTCCAATAACTAATAAACTATTATAAAACCCACTACCATTATAAACACTATCTTTAACATAGAGACCATGATATATTGAAACTCTTATCTTTTTTAATTGGAATTGTAGTTATTGACACTATTATATATTTATATTGGAATTGTTACTAAAATTTGCTTTGTTTCTTTTTCATGCAATTTTTTTTTTAACATTGTAACATTTTTCATATGAATCTAACAACAATTTTGACTTTGGTTGACGAAACCATGTACTGAAATATTAAAATTGCATAACAAAAATGCTTTAGAAATTTTTGATACTTGATGAGTGTAATAAAAAAGAAATTGTTATTCATTCAAGGGTTAACTCAATTGTTCAATGTAATATTACTAATTGGTCGCGGTTAATCAAATGCAATGTGCAGATTTATGATTCAATTATTATTAAATTTGTATATCATTTGCTCTACACTCGGTGTCATCTTCCAAATGAAAGAAGTTCTCAAAAATTTTCAAAAATGTATTTTAAAAAAAAAATTCAAAAACATATATATATATATATATATATATATATATA
>JZKD02S0060801.1:0-25686 GCA_000966675.3 Picea glauca
CTACCTTCCAAAACGTCCCTGCTGCAAACAAATTTATCAAATATTTGAGCAGAAAATGTCTATGGATGACAAAAATGAAAGATAACCCCACAATGCTCCAAACATACCTCTCTCCAAAAAATTTCTCATCCTTGGACTGTTGTTTTCCACTTCTTTTATATCATTTTGATGAGCAGTTGGAGTAGTTAGTGTTGATGTAGTTCAACGAACTAAATTGTTATCTGTCTTAGAGAAATCTCTATTAAATAATATAAAATTTGTTAAGAATATCTCCTTATTCCAAATGTCAATTTCTGGTATTTGTACATATTGAGGACTTTTAGACTTTTCCAGATCAAATTGTAATTATTTTGCACGCCCTAGCCTAGGATCAACCACATTCGAATGAGAAACATGCATCATTAATGTGTCTATTCTAGCAGGTAAGTTTTGTAATGGATCAAGGACAGGCAGAAGGGAAGGTCGTTTCACAATATTTGAAATAATAGAAGTCTTAACAAAGCCATATGTGGAAAGAGATGGCAATATCTCTTTTAAATTCTTCAAGCCTGGAACGTCAGGTCAAGTGAAAGACATGTTCAACATCAATTAAAACACGGTAGCCTCCAATCTTTTGGAATTCTACTATTAGAAAAAGACCAAGGGTCGCTTTTCTTGATGTCTATGCAAGGAGCTACAAATTGCATTGACAACTACATTGAATTCCAACGTAATTCATAAAACATTAACATGCATGATCTCTCTATCGCCAACTCTTTCCTACAAGATTGATGTGATGTTTCTGGAATTTTTATTTTTATTTTTTATAAAATATTTTTTTATTTCCTTTTTATCTAAATAATTGGCAAGGAAAGGAAGCTTCATGGCAACAAAAATACTCATGGCAGATGCAACATCTTGAACAAACTCTTCACAAACTCGTCAACTCTTATGTGTCCAAGCATAGCTCCCTGCTCTCTCCACAATTATTGTTGGTCATGATACCTTTGAGAACACAACCTAAAACTTGTTGTGCCTCTCCAATAGGCGAAATACTTGTTTTTTTCTAGCTCATATTGGTTTAAAAGATCTTGCAAAGAATTTTCTGTAATTGGCTTATTGAAATGAAACGCTGGAAGAAACAAGTTCCACAATGGAATAAATAATATAAATATATATATATAAATAAATAATGTTTAAATTATGATTCTTATTACAATGACGGGGCCCATTATATAATGGTCCATATGACTTTTATGGAGAGTTGTGACTTTTAGTCGTGACCTTTAATTTATTGTTTTAAATTATAATGATTATTTATTGTTATTTTTTTTTATTTTTATTTTAATATCATCTTATTTTAGTATTATTTATATATAATATTGTTCTTCCCTTAAAATTTCCTTTTTCCTCAAAACAATAGTAGGGATGGATGTAACTGGATAAAGTGCTATGATTTCCATGTTGCGTTTTCTTCCGAAAGATTTTTCCATTTAATAAGATATTCCTTGATTACTCACGAACATAATCTCTTTTCTTTAGTGGAAATAATGGCTTATGTCTCCAAAATGATTCTTCCTTCCTCATCCAACATAGGAAGCATTTTCTATACCTTTTAGTTTTTCCCTAAGACTATTTTTATACAAGATACATGAAAAACGTTGTGGATACAAATTTTATCTGATAAGTCCAACCCATAAGCTACGTGACTAATTTTCTTGTTAATTTGATATGGTCCATAAAAATTTGGACCCAACTTATTCTTTCCTTGATGATTAAGAAATAACTATTTAAAAGGCTGAAGTCTTACAAATACCCATTCTCCAACTTCTAATTATATTTTTGTTCGGTGTTGGTCATCTTGTTGCTTCATTCGGTTCCTTGCAATTGCTAAGTTTTCCCTGAGTGATTGAACAATTTTTTGACTTATGTCTAAATGATCTTTTATTGATGCAAATTTTGATTGACTTGTGGCTAACTCTTTCCAAGTCGGGAGTTCATATCCATAAAGAGCTTGGAATAGTGTCATTTTGGTTGATGTGCGATATGTGGAATTATACCACCATTCAACGAGGTGCAACCATTGAAACCATTTATTTTGTTTGTCAATGATAAAACAATGAAGGTAGGTTTCTAAGCATTTGTTAACAATTTCTTTTGACATCTGTTTGAGGATGGTACGCTGAGCTCATATTAAGAGACGTCCCATTTTGTTTGCAAAACTCTATCCAAAAATTCCCTTTAAACTTGGTGTCTCTATCACTCACGATGACTTTGGGGAACCCATGAAACTTGTAAATATTTTTACAGAAGACTTCACCTATTTGCTTTGTGGATTATGTTTTCCTTACTCCAATGAAATGTCCATACTTGGTTAGTTTGTGTACTACCACTAATATTTTATATTTCCCTTTCGATATGGATAATCCTTCAATGAAATCCATTGAAATTTCTTCCCATTTTTGGTTGGGAATGTGTAACAAGTGGAGTAACCCAGGGGTTAATACATTTTCTCTCATGTTCCTTTAAGAAAGGTTACATTCTGCTACATATTTCTAAATATCTACATTCATCCCTTTTCAAAAAAATGATTTACAAGCATTATAGTATGTTTTGAAAAATCCGACGTGACCTGCAACTGGACAATCATGGGATTCTTAAAGAACCTTGGATTTAAAACTTGAATTGCTATTTAAATAAATTCTTCATGTATACCATAAGATGTCATTCTTCCATTCAAACTTGGAGTATTGATTTAAATCATTTATTACGGAACAAGTCTCTGGTTTTTTGGCATACTCGGTTCAGATTTTTTGCAACCATTCGGGAATTGCTATTGATATTGCAAAAACTTGTGCTTCTTCATCTTTTCATGAGAGAGCATCAACCATTATGTTGTATTTTCGTCTTTTATGTAATATCTCCATATCAAATGTGACAATTTTCTCTATCCATTTTTGTTGTTCAGTTGTCAATGTTTTTTGTTGTAACAAGTATTGAAGACTATTATGATCTGTATGTATCAAGAACTTTCTTCCCAAGAGATATTGTCACCATTTTGTTAATGCATGCATGATGGCAAGCATTTCTTTGTTGTATGTGGATTGTAAGCATTCCTTTTTGTTTAGTTTCCTGCATTCAAATTCTATTGGGTGTCCATCTTTCATCATGACTGCTTTGAACCCAAAGCCTGAGGCATTACATTCTATTACGAAGGGTTTAGAAAAGTCAAGTGTTGCTAACACGGGGGTTGTGGACATAATTTTCTTTAAATTTCCAAAGCACGTTTCTGCTTCCTCATTCCATTGAAAGAAGTTTTTATTTAAGAGATTTGTTAGGGGAACAATTAAATGAGTATAGTTCTAAATGAATCTTCGATAGTATCTAACCAGCCTTAGAAACCCTTTTAGCTTAGATATGCTTTTTGGCCTAGGCCATTCTATGATTGCTTTGATTTTCTTTGGGTCTATCTTGAATCCATCTTTGGATATAATGTGATCGAGATACTCAACTTCCTCCTTTCCAAATGTACACTTTGACATTTCTGCATAGAATTGATTGTCTTCCAGAAGATATAATACTTGTCGCAAATGCTTCATATGTTCCTTCCATGTTTTTTTGTACATGAGGATATTGTCAAAGAAGACTAACACATATTTTCTCAGGTATGGATGAAATATTTCTTTCATAGTCGCGTGGAAGGTGGCATGGGCATTAGTTAGCCCTAAGGGAATCACCTTGAATTCGTAGTGTCCTTTATGTGGCTGGAAGGCGGTCTTGTCTACATCTTCTAGTCTTACTCTAATATGATAGTACCCTGATCTCAAATCAAGTTTTGAAAAATAACTGGCTCCATGGAGTTTGTCCAACATTTCATCGATGAATGGGATGGGAAATTTTTTCTTGATTGTTATCTTTTTTAACCCTCGGTAATCTATAAACAATCTGAAAGAACCATCTTTCTTTTGTACTAACACCACTGAAGCTACATATGGACTTCTACTTTTTGTGATAAAACCACATTTTATCAGGTCTTGGACTAACCTATTGTAATGTTCCCAAACAGAGTTGCCAGGAACTTAAGGGGTTAATACTTGTTTGTGTGAGCTTTTTGTTGAATATTTTTGCAGATTATTTCCCCAGAGATGCGCTAGAGTTACTTCTAAGGGTTTTATAGCATATATATGATATATATGGAACAACAATAGATGAAAAGAAAAGATACAAGAGAATAACACAATGAAATAGCCACAAACTTTAGATATGACCTTTATTTATTATATAAGTTGACCTCCATACAAGAGATATACAAATTTGGAAAATATAGAAGAAATATAGAAGTTATGGCTGAAGATGCCTCCAAGATACAATAAAGAGAGAGTTGTGAGTCCTCCTATACCTCCAATGGAAACATGCAAGTTTGGACAAGATCATTTTCTTTCTCTTCTTCAATCTGGCACACAGATTTGGTTGAGTTGCACACCACCCGACTGTAGAGACCTTAGGAAATTTTGCCTCTTCAAATCTGGCCTCCAAACCCTTGAGAATGACTGTAGAACTTTAGATCTGGGGATGGGGAACACATATGATTGGATCCTTCAGCTGTAATGTGAGATCTATCTCTCCAACTCACTAAATCACCAAGAGACAATGCACCCTCCTTCATAAATTCTCCCAACCAAGAGAAATAATAAATATGCAAATAAAACCCCTTAAGCACTGATGAGAAAAGACTCTCTGATGATGGAAAATCCTTCTGGAATAAGTATGGCCTTAGATATTCCTTCCCCTAGTCAGATCAATATCTTTCTTCTCCAACAATGTGCCCTACCTATAGAAAACCCTCAAACATGCATCCTAATTCCACAAAAAACTTCTGAAATTGATATGAAACTGAGTAGAATGGTGAGGGTGGGATATTTCACCACCTTGAACAAGCTTGGATCAAGAATAAAGGAATATTTCACCTCCTTGCTGATCGTTAGGGTTTGTTTACTCAAAACCATAAAAATGTCTAAGTTGCATATCTCAAAGATGCAAAATGAGAAATGACATGAACGAGGAGTGAGGCACCCTCCTCTCCTTTTCTACCTCCATATTCTAATTTTCACTTAAATTATTTAATTGGATTCTAATATTATTCACCTTATTTGCTCATCTTAGCCAATTATCTTTTTATTTTCCTTTTTTCTAAATTCACATTAATAATATAACTTTTATCTCCTTAGTGACCATTTTTGTGCCTCTTAGTCCCCTTTATCCATGAGACTATAGTCTAGAGGGGACAACTAGACTACTAAGTCTCTCAAGACCCCTGTCAAGATGAGGGGAACATTACACCTTTCTATTTTTGTCTTATGATGATGGGGGTATATGTATGGTCTATCTTTGAATGGACTTGATCCTGGCTTAACTTCAATTACATGTTCAATTATTCTTTGTGGTGGTAGATCCATGGGAAGGTCTTGAAATGACTTCTTGTTTTTTTGAATTACTTCTTGAATTTATGGAGTTATGGAGTTATCTTAAATATGATTCTTGTATCTCCATTTGATGGCATTGGATGAAATAGGCACTTTCTCCCTTTCATATCATTTTTTCCATCTAATGATATGATACAACTTGTGTTTGGGGATGTTCAAACCCATATAATTTATAGCTTTTCCCTTGCCACTTGAATTTGATGAAATGCTTTTAGTGATTCACCAAGTAAGTGCCCAAGGTTTGTAACCATTGGACTCCTAAAACCACATCTACTCCTCCCAGGGGTACGATATAGAGTTCTAATTCGAAATTGAAATCTTGTATTTGAAGTTTCACCTTATGGCATTTCGATACATTCTAATTTTTTTTTGCCATCTGCAACCATTACCTTCGTGTTTGAAACCAAATATACAAATAGTTTGACTTTTCGTGCAACATTGATGTCAAGAAAATTATGGGTACTTTCTGCATTGATTAATACTATGACACTATCATTTTTGATGTGTTTTTTTAATTTAAGAATTTGTGGTTGGCTAATGTCTGTGATGGTTGTGAGTGATATCCTTCGCATGTTGTCCCCCACGAGGTCTGATGTGTCATTTTGGGGGTTTTCCATTTCTTCATTTATTGACTCTTCTGAATCTGACTCATCATCTTCTTTTTCTTCACATGTATATAATTTTTGGAGTTATCTTCTATACAACACATGTGTCTTGGGTCCCATTTCTCTCCACAACATTTACATTTGCCCTCTTTTACTCTTTGGGCATCCAAACTTCTTGTTTTATCATCTCATAGGTTTAGTTGTATATATTTGTCATTTTCTATAATTTTAGTATGAGGTGTGTTCCTTCTTGAATAAACCTTGTCGATCTTGATTGGCCATCTAGTTTGTCTTATGTCGCCTTTGCCTTACGTCTTGTTATTTCAATAGTTGTAACCTCATGCAATTTTAACTCATCTTGGATATGTGGCTTGAGACCACCTACGTAAGACTGGAGTAATTGATTATCAGATAGTCTAAACACTTATGTAGCGAGGGCCTCCCATTGATCTGTAAATTCATCTATGTTGCCTTTTTGTTGTAACCTGGTGGGTTTTGAGAAAAAATCGTTTTTAGAGATTCCCTGGAATCTTTAAAAAAAATCATTTTTGAAGGAATTCCAATTGTATGATTGAGTTCTTCCCTTCCACCATAGATACCAATTGTACACATTGCCTTCGAGGTACATGGATGCATATTTAACCTTTTCTTCATATGTTGTAATGTTTTATGTATGGAAATATTGTTTAGTCTTGTTAAACTATGCCACACATTGGTTATCGCCTCCATTGTATTTCGAGAGTTCCATTTTGGCTTTGGGAGGATATATCATTAAGGGTTGATATTGTGCTATCGGTTGAGGATCTGATATTGAATTGTAGGAGGGTTGTGTGCTAGATTTTCTTGAAGCACTTGGTTGTGGTTGGGTGGTTTGTTGATGTCCTTGGATTTTTATAAGATTTAAATGTTCATTATGTTTTTTTTCATGATCTTGTGTTGTAATGACCAGGCTTTGCTTCAATTCATATGTTATCTCTTGTTTTAAGTTTTCTATGCCTCATTGTAGTTCAATCATGACCTCTGAAAAAATATCGTCTTTAAGATCTTGCTTTAGATCGACCATGCCTTGTCGAAATTCAATTGTGACTTCTACGATAATTTTTTCTTCAAGGTTTTGCACTAACTCATGTTTGAGTGCCACATTGTTGATCCTTATTTCCTCTCTTAGCTCATCTTGATTTTTTTGTATTGCCTTTTCGAGTGATTGTCAGGTATTTTTACATTCCTGGTCTATTTTTTGGATCTAGTTCTTTAATTATGACATCTTCTTGGTATTTGGAGGTGAATACTTCTCCGCAATTTTGACTGGAATTTAGATTGATAGGTGGCTTAATATAAAAAGAAAACCAATCTTTAATATAAATTTAATCTTATATTAACTTTATAAGGTTCGACTTAAAAAATCAAATTATAAATTAATAATTAAAAAAAAAGGTTGTTTCTTTTTCTAGAATCGTATAACTGTACGATGATGGAAATAAGTCTGAGGGAACAAGGTCTGATGGAAGGGTTAGAATTGGGGCAGGTACTGGGAACAAGTCTGACGAAAGCGATGACTGGGGTAGGGACTGTCGAGAAAAATATGATCCAGGTGGATATCAGTGGCCACCCACCTTTTCCAACTAGCTCAAAATAGTTTTTTGGCAATTTACTATTTTTAGCAGTTTTTAACTTCCGGGGCCATTTTGAGGGCCTAAATGAAGTTTTTTTGGGATCGAGATTCTCAATAACTACCAAAGGCTCTAATTGATCCCCCAATATGAATCTCCTCGACTATACCTTTCCAACGAGCTATCATGCGCCCCAAACAAAGATTGTATGCCAAAGTTACACCCCCGAAAAGTTGATACACCAAACCACCCAAAACGGGGTCCACAAAACTGTTGGATTTTCATCTTCCGAGGTTAGGGTTTTGGATTTTATTTATGATAAAAAGGCCTTTGGAGCCTCATTGTAACATTGTCTTCTTGCGAATGTGAATAGCGAACACATCTCTTCTTAGAGATAAGTTGCCACCATTCTAGCGAGTCTTTCACTCTGCATTTTTATAGTCTTTATACATTTTCGCTCATTAATAAAAAATTGTGTATTACTGTATCTCTGTGTTTATGGTTGAATCTCTGATACATTTTCGTTATATTATTGGATATATGAGATATCTCTGTACATTGCTTTATTATATCTCCACTCTCATTTCATGCCGAAAATAATCCGGATTAGTGGTATCAGAGCAGACTGCTCTTGATCGTTTTTTAGTGCATGTCCCTGACGAGGTCTAAGTATAGCAAGTTGGGTCTCGAGCTTGTCACTCTTGAAGACACTCACTCTCTCACATCCAAGAAACCCTCCATGGCAGAAGAAAAGAAAAACAACAGAGTAGATGATTCTATTAATTTGTTGTTTGAGCAAGCTCTCATGCGACAGAGGGACAAAATGATGGAGAATTTTGCCCACATCCTTTAACGCCTGCTGATAACAATAGTCACGTATTCATCAAGAGACTACTTTGTAGGTACCTCACCTTTCAAGGTACAAATTAATTTTGATATTCTCATATTTTAAGGACAGATAGATGCAGATGCCTTAGAAAAATGGTTAAATCTGCTAGAGGGTTATTTCTTTGTTCATAATTTATCCGACATGGAAAAGATCACCTTCTCACTCCTTAAGGCTCTCCCCCATGTAAAACATTGGTGGGAAACTTACTGGGAGAAAATTTCCACAAAGGAGACTGGAATATATGGGGCCAAGCCCACTGGGATTTTTTTGTGGATGCGGTAAAGGAACAATATTACCCTGTTGGCAACTATGAGGACCAGTACATGAGATGGACCACACTGTGGAAAGAGAAGGGCCAAAAAGTTTTGGAGTTCACCAATACCTTCCATACCTTGCGCACCAAGATGGGTATGAAATACTTCGAACAACATTTGGTTCTAAAATACCATGGGGCTCTACATAGATACATCCAAACTAAAATGGATTTTCTGGACATCTCATCACTCAGTGTTTCTTATCGATATGTTGTTAAAATCGAGCATAAATTTAAGCACTAGAACAAACAAGATTTTGGGTCTACAAATCTGCAACAACCAAAGTATGATAAAGACAACCCTAAAAAAAAGTCTCCTGAAAACCAGTCCAAGCCACAGGAAAAGAAGGGTCATGGAAAGATAAAGAAGACACCAGAAAATGGTGTGATTTCCACAAAATCCCCTGGCACAACACCGATGAATGTCTCTCAAAATAGTCATTGGTGGCCAATATCAAAGACAAGGAGCCAAACCCCGGTTCAGAATCCGATTAAGAAAATATTGATAGAAGATAGATCATCGACACAGACCCCACTGCTATTGTCACGACCGTAACAATTCAACTAGAAGAACCCACAGATCCTGAAGAGGGGGAGTGCCTTTTTCATTCATAGATGTGGGTGAAGGGGACCCCACTGCATTTTATTGTTGATAGCGGAATCCAAAAGAACCTCATCTCAGCAGAGGTCATCAAACAATTGGGATTGTCGACAACACCACACCCACAACCATACAACATTGGGTGGCTTCTCCAGGGATGATATCTTTGTGTCAGCCAGTAGTGTCGATTGTCATATAGCATCCATCCCTTCAAGGATGAGGTATTATGTGATGTTTCCCCATTGTATGTCTGTGATGTTCTCTTGGGCTAGCCATATATGTGGAAGCACCATGCTATCTATGAGTCTTGACCCTGTAGTGTCATTGTTACTCTATGGGGTTATCTCTATAGGATACAAGAGGTAGTTCCAACTACTGTCCCACCTAAAAATTTTCGCAAGGTAGTATCTCATACTACAAAATTTAGCTTCTTCACAATCTATTCAAAAGGTGACCAGAAGGATACTGCAACCACTACAGCCTCGACCCAAGCACCTTCTATCCAACAGAAGCAGGTTGACAAGATTGCAGCAAAGTGTAAAGATTCCTTCTTCACACAGGCATCTCATGTAGCGATACTAGTTAAAAAGATCCAACCCTTCCAGCCACAGGTTTGTGACAACCTTCAATAAGCTAAGCAACACAACTTCTCCAACAAGGCAAGCAACTCATCAAGATGTAGTTTCAACAAAGAATTTTTCCTCTCCCTCGAGCACTCAACGCAATGGAGACCATTACTTCCTAAGGAGGGAGGATTTATCTAGGTGGATATCGGTGGCCATCCACCTTTTCCAACTGGCTCAAAACAGGTTTTTGGCAATTTTGGCAATTTACTATTTTTAACAGTTTTTAACTTCCGGGGCCATTTTGAGGACCTAAATGAAGGTTTGTTGGGATCAAGATTCTCAATGATAGCCAAAGAATTTTATTGATCCCCTAAAATGAATCTCCTCGACGATACCTTTCCAACGAGCTATCGTGCGACCCAAACGGAGATCATATGCCAAAGTTACGCCCCCCAAAATTTGATACACCAAACTACCCAAAACGAGGTCCACAAAACTGTTGGATTTTAATCTTTCGAGGTTAGGGTTTTGGAGTTTATTTATGATAAAAATTCCTTTGGAGCCTCATTGTAAAATCATCTTCTTGCGAATGCGAGTATCGAACATATCTCTTCTAAGAGATAAGCTGCCACCATTCTAGCAAGTCTTTCACTCTGTATTTTTACAATCTTTGTACATTTTCACTCATTAATAGAAAACCGTGTATTACTGTATCTCCGATACATTTCTATTATATTATTGGATATCTGAGATATCTTTGTACATTGATTTATTATATCTCCGCTCTCATTTCTTGCCAAAAATAATCTGGATCAAGATCATTGTCGGGGGATACAGACTGGGGCAGGGGTTGTCGAGGTACACGGATAGGGAAGATCGCCGCCATGGGACAGATCGTTGGTACGGGATAGAGTGCAAGGTAGATGGAGCAACATATTTACATAGTGTATGAGGAGGTTGTAGTTGGTGACTGGTTGAGGGTAGAGTCATGAGCGAATGGTGACAAAAGAGGGGGGGGGGAGGGGGGGGGCGCGCACCAGTGAAAGGGGTCACATCGGATCTAATACCAATGAAACACAATGCTAGAAGAGATAAGATCCATGATGGAATAAAGAATATAAAAATATATATAAATGAACAACATTTAAATTATGATGCTTATTGCAATGACGAGGGGGCATTATATAATGGCCCATATGACTTTTATGCAGAGTCATGAATTTTAGTCATGACCTTTAATTTATTGTTTTAAATTATAATTGTTATTTTCTTTTCATTTTATTATCATCTTATTTTATTATTATTTATATATAACACTTATTAGAAAAGTGACACATATCTATTCAAACAATATCCCCTTCTATGGAAAAACTTGCATGGAAAAGATAAGAGATCGTGTGAAAATGGGCATTCATCCCCTTTCAAACAGTCATTGATTAACATGATGTTTACATATCTAACATTTAGTGGAAGGAACTGCATCATGTGAGAAAGAACATTTTTTTACCCTTTGTGCACCGCCCTTTCATGTAGGACTCGCACAAAATCACAAGCTTGGATTTGGTGACTGGTGTCAACTTAAACCTTTTAACACCAAGTTGTTTGTCCTTCATGTCATGGTGGAAAATGATAGGATTAGTCTCATTGTGGAGATAAAAAAAATGTCTCTCATTGATTACTATGTTCTTGCCCAACATTAAGCTTGCTACAGTTATTCAATTTCATTCTTTTGTTGGAGCTTGACATAGGTGATAATGGTAAAGAATGAAGATCGTGCACTTCTTCTCCCGAGAAACAACCGAAAACAAAATAGTCATCTTTGGATAACTATCTAAGCAAAATTCCATTCCTTATATTTCTTAGTGGTAAGAAATGGTCATTCTGGTGAAAACAACAACAACAAACTCATTGTTTTGACTCCAAAGGTAAGGTAATGTGCACTGCAATATAACTTTTGTATTACTATGAAGCTTGATAGTAGGAATGGAATAGTGAAGTTGTCTTTGATAACTTATTTTGTTAATTATTTCTTGCGTAGTTAAAATGAACCCCTTTAACAGTTGCAATTCTATTCCCATTTCATCATTTTATCAATAGTCAAAATACCTTCAAAGGGGAATGCAAACATTGAATCCCAAACAGTTCGAAGAAACTGATGATGCGATGCCATTTTAGAAACACGCCTCTGTTAATAACGCATATGTGTTCCACGGTGTGTTATACATTTACTCTATCAATGAAGAGTTTGATAAGAAATTTGGCTTACATGAGCATGCTTCCATATAAAGATAGAGAGTGAATATGAAAAACCTTGTATAATAATAATATCTTGCTTTTTTGGATAGCATGGAATGATGTCAAAGTCATAACCCCAATAAATGGTATAGTATTCATGAGATAATTTCATAATTTAAAAAGGCATGAAACATGTGTGGCAAGTGTGAAACATAAAATATGGAAGTGTTAGGAGTGGGAATGAATCTTTTAAAATTTGTAGTAGAAACTTAGTAAAAGTGCTCAAGCTTTTTCTCAAATCTTCCTGTGAGCAACTTGACATGAGGGGGAGTTTGACAATGATTTTCCAGCTAAGTACTATTGAATGAAATTGTGGTCAATAGTACCTTACATGGAAACCCCCTTTCTGACTGGTGGAGCCTCCCGAAGACCTGTGACTGTAGGCTAAGCCCTCAAACCTTCTATGACTAGGCTCTCTTAGGTTGTGGCAACCTTCTTAGGATCTGCAGCTATCATATCTCAACAGGTTGAGCCTCTCCTAGGATATGACTACTCTATCTCAGTAGATTGAGCCTCTCCTAGGTTATGGTTACCCTCTAAAATTGTCTGATAGTCCTCGACTAGCCTCTCTCTAGTAGGTCAAGTCCTCCAACAGTCAGTTGTTACCTCTCTCATTAGTAGTCGAGCTTCCCGTTGTCCTACTTGACCCACCTCTCCAAGGTAGCTGCCCAAAACAGTCACATAATTGTAAAGTTGAGGTCTATTCATCCCCTCTCCATGGCTAGCTAAGTTCACCACAACTCTCTCTAAGAATCCACACTGAGAATGAAAATCTCATTTACCTTGGTCTCCTTTTATACAACTCAAAAAGGCAGGTTAGAAGCCCCAAGTCAACACAACATTAAATTAGACTTGTTTGTTCTTCCATGTTGGTGTGAAGTCCCAAAACGAGCCCACAAAGCCCCACACATGTGAGAATATTGTCGATGCTACCAAAACATCAACACAATCTTCCACAACATGTCCATAATTATGGTAGTGCACACATGTAAAAGGGATTTTTAAGTAATCCAAGATTTGAGTATAAGCCTAATCACCCACCACAAGTTCTATGGATTCAAATAAACCCTATAGAATATCAATCTCAACTAGAATATAAGCTACCAAGCTTCAAGAACCACATTTATAGTTATCATATACTATGATAAAATTGCACAGAGCTTCCCCAATCACCTTCAATCTAGAATCAAACCAATATTCAATAGGTAAATTGGGAAGTTTGACCCACACTGGGTAACTAGCTTCAAATTCTTCTCGAGCATCAAATAATGGGTTCCATAGTTTAATGGATAGGATGTTATTATCCGTATACCAACAACCCTTATGAATTCATAAGGCATCATCCTTACTCCTAAAACTAAAGCCTAGACACGCACATGCCAACATATGGACTATAGGTCTGTAGCCAAAAAGTGGTGCCCATTAATGTTGGGTCCAAGAATTTATCAAATACATAGAGAGTCAACATCCACAAAACTTACCAACCATTGTTTGGACATCCAAATATGATATTTAAATTACCATAAGATCATCACCAACCACCAAGGAGACTCCTCCTCCTCTCAGTCTAATCACCTTTTTTTTTTCCTACTAGGGGATATATTATGGACCTTGGGCTGGCAAATTTTCCACTCTGCAAGTTATAATTTCTCCCCCACAAACCTTAGAATCACAATAAGGATTGGATCTCTTCTAACGACCAAGTTGGAATGTCTGATACCTAGTACAGGGGTAATGAGAACTTGTGGAAAGCACCCACCAATAAAAGTATTCACATGGGATCCACCATCTGATACCAACACGGAAAGCAAAAAGGGCTTGTTAGAACATATTTGATCCTCCTCAAAACTAATAGGATCAGACTCTAGTAAATGATTTTCAGACAATACATTATCTCCATGCCTGACCCACTTTCCTAAGGTATTATTCAATGAAGGATTATCCAAAAAAAAACATCACGATGATAGAGGACTTGGTATCTAAGTCTCCTAACAAGGAAGGTGAGCACAAAATTTGGTCCTCGGAGATTAAAACCTGAAGGAAGGTTCCCATTCTTAATTTAGTAGGTAGGAACCACCCTTGTTTTGAGAATATGAGAAGAGTTTATTATTCGTTGAATAGGAAACCATATACTAGGAGATCTAGAATTACTGCCTAAACTAACGAAAAATAATGGTTGTCATTGTGGGTGGGGGGACATCTTTCTTAACATTACAATTTGGCCTATGAGTAGTCCACAATATGGAGTTCTCCATTGTTCCTCAATCCCTTCAACTTGTCTCACAAGTATCAATATTCATCAATCTTCTTTGGACCCTAATTTTGCTAACAATAATCAACAATTATTCAATCTGAGAAGCCAACATCAAAGAGGTGAGCTCACCATTTGAGATTTTTCATTACATGTTTCAATGAAATCCTTAGAGAGATGTGACTTTCTTTTCTTTCCCTCGCGACTTGGTTTTGCTCTAGTGCATGAGATTTCCCCTCATCAAATTATCAGCCTACAACAATTGATAGGTTGACATTGACACAACTTCACAATAACCTATTAGATATTTCAAACAATCAAATTTGGTTTAGAGTGTCCATCATACCAAGAGCTCCTCCACCGATTGTTCTATAACGCCAGGGATCATTCCTAGAGTTGGAATCACAGTCATATTTTCATATCTAGCCTTTTGTCTTTGGTAAAAAATGATTTTTTATTTGCTTCTCGAGGCCAATAAGCTTTCATATATGAGCTTGTTCCTTCAGCATAACAAAACTATACAAAGGTAGTGGCAACCAAAAGGTTATTCCAGTGACATGGTTAGATCAATATTTATGTGTGGAGTTAAAATTCATGGTGGGTATTCATGGGGAGAGTGATCTATTGTCATTAAAGAGTATTCGAGCTTTCAGATCTTGAGATGGACCACTTAGTTCCTCGCATTCTTTTGCTTACATCAATAGTCTCTGAATTATTCTCTCCCAACATTGGGTTGCTACAGTAATAGGCCGTAAACTCTCTTTCTTCTTCGTGTTTTCCTACTCCAAAACCCCCAATCTCTTAATACATCTTATCCTACTCTACTAGAATCACCAACTCTGTATGTATTCTTAATTATCATAGTTTAAATTAGTTTTTACAATTATGTAATGACAATTATATAGGTTGATTCTTCATCCTTTTATTGCAAGGGATTTAGAGGAACCCCAATTAGTTTTCAAAGTTTGGTATAGGTAAGCATAAAAATATAATTAGTGGTGATTTCACAAAAATGTTTAATGAGTACATTGATGCATTATCAGTTATTGCCAAAATTCAACAATTCCAAAGAGCTAATACAATACCGAAATCATTTTTTCTTCATTTGATGATGTTGGATATGAAACATTAACAACAATTTACAACTATCATCTTAAAAACATAATTAAATTGTTTTGGAACATCAAGCTCTTTAATGCATTATGAAGCATTTTTAGTTGTAAGACATGTATGTTGTCTATGTTCTTAAGATTAGTATTAACAATTGGTATCATTTAGCTTGCTTTAATTGAAAGTCTATTTTATCTTTTTCTTGGGTTATATTTAATATTAAAATTTAGAATTGATTCCATGATTTAACATAAGATTTAATCAAAATATTTCATTTAAAAATTGTAAGTGTGTAAACATCTTTAATCGTTAACATGTGCATAGATGAGAGACGTTGCAAGGTGAAATTTCATAGAAATATAGAATAACAAGTTAAAAGAAACAAAATAATTATATTAATAAGGGGTCTATAGCAGAGCTAACAACATTACATAAAGTTATCGAGAGTTCTGAAATTAAGACTAGGTGGTCCTCTGCTACTATAAAAAGAAGTTTAAAACAAACCACATAAAAAAACATTCCAAGTAATATTGCTTGTCCTGCATGATGAAAATTCTTGAGATTCTAATGACTTTGAAATACATGAAATTCAATGAAAGATTTTGGTTACTATTTGCCTCATCTCGCCCCACATCATATGGAAGGGAGCTCTGCTATTCCAAGTTTATTGGCTTATTGAGCTAGTGAATTGGTTCTTCTTCTTTGAAATTCAGTTGCACATAATTGTCAGATGCTCAATTGTTGGAGGCTGAGGACTGAGGTTTTTTTATCAAGATTTAGAGTCAAATTCCTCACCATGTTACATTCAACTTTGAGAATATTGATTCTTTAGTTTTGATGGATTAACACATTCATTATATTTGCATGATGCAATACATAGTGGTGCTCAATCTGGTTAAACTTTGCAGTAATAGAAAGCAAGGTTTTCTTGTTGAAATGTATGCCCTCTTCATGCCTTTGCATGGTACTTGTAAATTATACAAGATCCCCATTGTCCATGTTGTGCACCTTGATTGTCCATAAAGATTGATAAATGACTAGGTAGAGGGGGCTCTTGCATCACTAATGAAAAGAATCATCTCTCCCTTAAATTTTGAGAGCTAATTCATACTAGATATAGAGTCAGATCTGAAAATATATATACTCGCAAAAAAAGGATCAGGGATTTTGTACACAAAGAAATAAGAGCTCAGAGAAAATTTCCAATTTGTGGTTAAATAAGAAATATACCTCGGAAGAGTTTCGGGATACGAAGGAAAAAGACACTTAACAATAAAATTGATTGTAACGATACCTCTTAATTTTATACTTGTCCCTAATTACTAGCTCAAAGTGGGACCCCAAAGCTAAACTGACAAAGACATTATATTTAGCTTAACATAGAGTAAAACTATCTCCAAAGAAATTCAAACGATAACAACTTAATAAAAGACAGAAGTGAGGCTTCCACAAGGTTCTTATAAGTAGAGGAACAAGGTGACAAAAACCTGTAAAAAATGGTCTCCCAGTCCAATTTTCTTTGGATCTTACCTTGATACAAATTTCTAGCTTGTAAAGGAATTTAGAGTCTGACTCAACAACATTAAGAATTACAATATTCCCCAAGACAATAGCCTTCAAATTTTGGGACGAGACCAAAGAACAATTCACTTGTAAATGAGGCTACTGTTAAGCTTGTTGAATATATTGTCATAGACACTTTTAAAAGTGAAATCTTCCTCTGGAGCCGAATACCCATAAGCAAATCCAAAACACATACCAACACAAACGGTGTCAATAATTATCCCAAAGAGAAATTTTGAGCATACCAGAGTTTTGATCCTCATGGGATGAAGGTTGTTGTTGTGCTCAATGCGGTCACCTACTCTCATCATTGTCCCACCATGAAAATTCACTAATACTCAGGGCTCTTCAAAACTTGGTGCCTATTTAAATACTTGCATGTTAAAAGTAC
Source organism: Picea glauca (assembly GCA_000966675.3). Classification (NCBI taxonomy): domain Eukaryota; kingdom Viridiplantae; phylum Streptophyta; class Pinopsida; order Pinales; family Pinaceae; genus Picea; species Picea glauca. Next base: position 17,657 of record JZKD02S0060801.1, read on the forward strand.
CATGATGTTCCCTCCAAGCTCCCATATCAAAGCAGGGAGAATGATGCTCTTCTATCTTATTCATGAGAAATTAAATGTTAATTGAATTTCGATCTAAGGTGAACTTTATGGGATATAATAAGCGTTGCTACCTCCGTTTTTCATAAAGGTTCCTATCTCAAATTTGATGGCTATATTATTTCACTAATCAACCATTGAATTGAGGTCCCTTTTAACATGGAAAAAGGAGGATTATGAGAAAAAAAATTGTTTCCTTTTATCCCTTGTGATAATGTTTGCCAATTTGTTATCCATGGGAGTCACTTTGCTAATCACGACTTTGATGACCATCATAAAATCCCCAATTATCATTAATGATCTCATTCTTTCTTCCCTGGATATGAAGATGCCTCATAATAAGGCATAGGCCTCTACTTGATTTTCGGTGCAATGTCCCAAGCCTCGCATATAATATGCTATAGTATTTCCCCCAAGATCAAAGAGTATCCTCCTCGCACCAGTCGTCCTTAAAAAAATTGAAAGATATGAGAGTGGGATTTGATCCACTTATGTGTGCACAAGTCATGAGACCATTTAATATAATATTTTTGGGTCTAACAACACATTCAACCACTACCTCAAGGTGTCCCCGTGGCTCTAGGACTTAAACCTTGCCCATTGATGAAAACCTCCTCACTCCTCACCAATGGATCCAACCCCTTTGGGATAGAATAAAAGTTTAGCTCAAGTGTTGGAAAGGGGTTTTCTCTTACTACAATCCCAAAACTAAACATTTATGCATTTATTTTTAAGACTATAATAAGCTTTGCAACAATTAGTAATTATTTTCTACATAGTGTGGTTCGAAATATGTTTAGATTTATGGAATTGAACTGTGTTATAAATTTGAAGTGACCAAAGTTTTAAGTGAACACTCCACCCATCATCAAAAGTATCGAATAAATCTTTAGTAAGATAGAAAAAAATGAGCCTCTATAAAGAATAAATACAATTCCATGGAAATTAATTGTTATGAGATAATATTAAAGTATTCCAAAAATGAATGGAATTTGGCTAAATTCATTAAATTAATATTACTATTAAAAGAGGAATGCTCAAAGTTGTTAACAAAATTTTAACAATTAAAAGAAACTAAATAAGAAATATATATAGAAAACATGGGTTAACAAAGAAAAAAGAAGGAATCGAGTAAATGTCAATTAATAAGATAAGAATGAATAAATAAACAAGGGTAATAGTTGGAAAGCTAGTCCATGCCTTAAGATTATGTTTTACAATTTTATTGAATTGATAAAGGAAGGAAATGTTATCCCTTCTTTAAGATTATGTTTTGCAATTTAATTAAATTGATAAGGGAAAGAAATATTTTACCAACATTTATTCAAACCATAACCAATAGGAGTTCAAATCACAATGTCATTTATAATATCCAATACATTGCATAATTAAAAATGACATAATATATGGGTGGCAGGAGGGGGAGGGATTATCCTTAGTCCCGGGGAACAAATACGAATTGAATTTTCCTGGGAGTTAGGAGAAGGAACTAATAATCAAGCAAAATCTTTAGCTCTCTGGCAAGGACTACTAGAACTAGAAAGGAATGGAATCACTGATGTTTTGATTTTTGGAGACTCCCAAATCCTAATCAAGGCATTAATTTCATTGGTTGATATCAAAGACACGAAACTTAAACAATTACTCTCAAGAATCAAAAGGAGGCTTACAAACTTTAGAAAACTATAGTTTATCATATCCTTCGATCCAATAATAAGGAAGTAGATCATCCAATAATAAGGAAGTAGATCAGGAAGCTAATCAAGATGTGGCATTAAGAAAAGGGGAGCTCATGTTAAACAAGAAGGTCCCCTCCTGGGTCCCACTCCCATAACTTGTCATGAATTTAATATTGCAAGTGTATTTTACGAAGCGCGTGGATTATCACCTGATCTACATGCATGCAACAACACATGGAGGATGGAGTGGTTGACACGTGGGGAACGATGTGGAAGCAAAGTGATGTGAAGGGTATTTCCCTCCGCTCATGCAAGTTTGAGAAAATCCAAAAGGAATCCACAACGGAGGACCCGAAGAATTACAAGGAGACTATGGAGTCAGTTGGGTTAGGTATCTAGTTAATTAATGAAAGGCTTTGTTATAATTTTGAGTCGATATGTGAGGTTAGATAGAATTTTGAACTTTTTTGAAATAGCCAGATTGTTAAGTTGTCATAAGCAGGCTATAGATAGTTTGAAACTGTATACATTATGTATAAGCTCTGGTGTCTCTGCACGAGCAGATAACAATATGTATTTGGAACAATGATTTATTCATTGATTTTTTCTTAATACGATTATAACCGTTTCTGTGGAAAAAAGAACTGAAATAATATCTTTTGCAATCTTCAACATATTGTTCAATTAGAAATGACACAGTAGCTTAACTAAAGACTAAAGCACCAATGACACTATAAGAATTACACAATTAGAAATAACATAACATCATTTGCAATTTTTTGACACATTGTACAATTAAAACTAGATTCATAGGTAGCACTCAACCAATAAGTTTATTTTTAATTATTCAAATTAAAAGTTGTTAAAATTATAGAGAAATTCAGAGAGTATGTAAAAGTAAATGTCATACTTTCACTCTTTAACCAAGAATAATGTTAATTTTTAAACATGTATTATAATAAGTTAGATTATTATTTTACTAAAAAGAAATATATATTTTTAAATGTATTCTTATAATTTTTAATTCTGTTGTATAGTTAGAAAGGAGGCACTGCAAACAACAAACACATGTGGATCATCTACCAAGAAGGACTGCAAGCACATGCACTTTGAGCACCAAGTCATGTCTGTGTTGATAAGTATGGTGGAATCCATTAACATATTTGTGTTGGTACTTATTACATTATGTCAGTTGTTTCTATTACTGCTAAGTGAATGATCAGTAGCAAAATATATTCCTATTACATCTAAGCAACTAATCATTAGCCACATCAAGTGAAGGTTTGCACCATTGGGGCAAGGAACAAATGTTATTAGGATTTAAAGAAATGGTTACTGGACAAAGGCTTCGAAAGGAAATAGTCTAAGCAATAGTAGCAACTAAAAACATGATCTTAATGTTTGTTTTTGGTTATGTTAGCAGCTATGAACTCATGAGGCATTCCTTCTTAAACTCGCCTCCTTTGTATTGTTTGTGAGAAGAAATATTGATGTATTTTTCACACAAACATTTATTTTGTTAGTCTCTAATTAATTGGGGCTAAAAGTATGATCTTCCCAATTTCTCAGAAGCACAATATGATGCACCAAGCTATTTCAATTAATTGTTATTCCACACCACAATTTTACAATTTTATGTTGCTTCCAAAAACTGTTAATTAACAGAAATAATAAAACAAATAATTCTTAATTGGTATGTTAACAATGTTTAGCTATGTTTATCTAACTCGAAGACAAAATTCTTTTACAGTTATATGTGTACTTTTTGTGGATTTCATCTCTAAGTCTCGTAATTTTGATTATATTTGATAACTTCGTGGATTTGTTTTGGGCTAAATTGTTCTCTGTGTTGAGAAAACTAAATTTTGATATTGTGATCATGATTAGCATCAACACTACATGGGATAAGTAGTACTCATATGACCCTCTTTTTTCAGTAAAAAATGTCCCTAAATCAAGTAGAAATTATGTTAGAAGTTAGAGTTCCATTTCAATGTTGAGACTTTTCTCATGGAACTTTATCTTAAAGGTTTTGACCCATTTTAAGATGACCTAGATAGTAGGATTTTTTTTTAAAATGAACTCAAAAATAGAAATTTGGCTCCATTCTCATAACAACTAACATTACATTTTTAAGATGACCTAGATTATAAATTTTTGAAACTACAAAAACAAAAATAAAACTTTGACTCGTCGAAAAAAAACCCTTAAAAATATCTCGCCAAAAATACTTGTTCTCATGACAACTAACATTACATCATTGAAATGCATGTTCTCTATTTATTAAGAAATCTTATTATCATGATCGACTTGGTTAAAGAGTCTTTCAATATTCTCTTATACGCAATCTATGTGAATTTGCAATTAATAAATCCATGAACAACTTTTAAAAAATGATCACTTGAACAACTTTTAAAAAATGATCACTTGATGACCAACAAACACTTTAACGTAGTTCTCGAGCTAGGGTTGCTACAGGAGATGGCGACGGCCTCCTCCACCGCTCTGCACGTTTCTTCGCGAGAGCTCGGCCCTCACCCGAGCTCACCCCCCAGACGTTCCTCTGTTCGAAGGCCCGACGACCCCTCCGACTCCCCGTATGGAGCTCCTCCCTCCTCCGCTCAGCCGCCTCCACCAGCAGCAGCGAAAGGCGCAACCTCTGCTGCCCTGTCTATACCAGTTCCGACCTCCTTCAAAGACGCAGTCCAAGGCCTCTCTTCTGGCTTTTCTCCTGTGGTCCGTGAAGCTCCGGATCCAGTGATCCCTGTACCTCAGGAAGTGGTGGTCCACAAAGGTTTTTTTAGATCTAACGCTCTGTTTTGGAGGTTCAACGACTTCTGGCCTCACCTGGCAGATTTGCATTCTTGGATTGCTTCAGAATGGACTCCCCTCCTTGAAGACGAATCTCATGTTTGCCCCTGTGTTAAAGGTTTCTTCGTAGTGATTTTTGCCTCTGCTAAGGATAGAGATTTGATCTTCAGTTTTGGGCCTTGGTTCTGGGTCAGGTCGGGTCTATCTCTGCAGCTTTGGACCCCTTCTTTGGACCCCTCCTCAACTTCCATCCCTACAGCCCCCGTGTGGGTAAGGCTCCCTGGTCTACCTATTCATTTTTGGGGTGATTCTTCTCTTAGCCATATCGGAAATGCTCTTGGCAAGTTTCATAGTAGCAGTCCGGAAATGTAACACACCCACTATCATAATTTTAAAAATTTTGGGTTAATCTCCCACAAATGAGAAATCTCCAGAAACTGGCATTTGCGAAATGCCAATCCCTGGTTAGATATCAGGATTCAGGGTTCCTTCTATCGGGGTTTTTGATACCCACAATGTCTTGGCAACTACAAACCCCGATCTCCGATCTCTGATTCACTCCTTGGTTGCCTCAGCCCCACRTGGCTAAGCCCTTGATCCACACGACCGGTTCCTGTATGACCATACGACAGCTTCTCATCGGGGTTTCGGAGTTGGTGGTGCCGAGGTGCACCTGTGTCCGGAACTCTCGATCCTCCGATCCCCGATGTGCTCCTAGTGTGTTGGATTTTCGGGCTAATTTCCTAGTCAATACGACCACAACGTTCAGAAGACCACAGTTTTAATTCTTATCGGGGTTTGGCACCTTTCAATGTCATGGCGCACAAGTCCCCTGGGCTCTCGACGCACCTTTACACTAGCTAGCCCCCTTGGCTATACCATGGTCCATGTGACCACTTGTCATATGACTGCAGCCGTATAACCTTCCATCAGGGTTTCATCATTTGTGATGACACAAAACACCTATACTCAGGGCTCGCAATATCCCGATCCCCGATTCTCTCCGGATGCTCGCCACGTGTCCCTTGTATCAACGGCTCATGATGGTATCGGGATTTCACATATCGCGGTTTGTTAATTTAAGGGTTTCATGTCCTTGAAATCCCTGATACACTGATTCCCAATTTTCCGAACTCCGACTTTCTGGGATCTCTCGCCACGCGTCCTCGCCGATGGACGGTGTTGATCCCATCGGGAAATCGCGGATCGCAATTTCCTGTTGCACAATTTCCTTGCCATCGAAAACTTCCGATGAAAAAAACTCCAATGGCGCCCAATCCCTTGCCACCTATCTTCGCAGACGAATGGACCGGATTGATTCTCGGGGTTTCGGGACTTATGATGTCCTGGTCCTCATGGCCTCGAGAACTCCGATTTTCCGATGGGCCAATCGCCGATGGTTCTCGATGGCCGCCACCTGTCTCACAGATGGACGGCTATGGTTGTACCGAGATTTTCCTATGGGTTTCCCGACTCTTCCCAGATGATGGACACCTGTCCTTCACTCTAACTCTAGTGGTCCAACCTTGCTTACGTCATCGTCGAGATATCGTCGATCGTGATTCCTAGTGACGCTATTTCCTTATCTTCGAAAACCCCGATTTCCCGATCCATGACTCTACGGGATCCGCTGACACGCGTCATGTACAATGGACGGTCCAGATCTGATCGGGAAATCGCGTATCGCGATTTCGATATGCAACGGTTCTATACTCCCCAAATCTCCGATGGTAAAAATCCCGACGCCTCCCAAATGTTGACACGTGTCCTGCTGAGATCAATGGTTANCTCGGGGCTCGCGATATCCCGATCCCCAATTCTCTCAAGCTGCTCGCCACATGTCCCTTGTATCAACGAATCATGATGGAATCGAGATTTCGCATATCGTGGTTTTGTAATGCAAGGGTTTCATGTCCTTGAAATCCCCGATACGTCGATTCCCGATTTTCCGAACTCCGACTTTCTGGGATCTCTTGCCACGCGTCCTCGCTGATGGACGGTGTTGATCCCATCGGTAAATCGCAGATCGTGATTTCCTGTTGCATAATTTCCTTACAATCGAAAACTTCCAATGAACAAAACTCCAACGACACCCAATCCCTTGCCACCTGTCTTCGTAGACGAATGGCCCGGATTGATTCTCGATGGCAGCCACCTGTCTCACAGATGGACGACTATGATTATACCAGGATTTTCCTATGGGTTTCCCGACTCTTCCTAGATGATGGACACCTGTCCTTCACTCCAACTCTAGTGGTCCCACCTTCCTTACGTCACCGTCGAGATATCTCCAATCGTGATTCCCAGTGACGTTGTTTCCTTATCTTCGAAAAACCCCGATTTCCCGATCCATGACTCTACGGGATCCTCTGACACGCGTCCTATACAATGGACGGTCTAGATCTGATCGGGAAATCGTGTATTGTGATTTCTATATGAAATGGTTCTATACTCCCCAAATCTTCGATGGTAAAAAAAAATGCGACGCCTCCCAAATGCTGACACGTGTCCTGCCGAGATCAATGGTTAGGATCCATTCTCAGGATTTCGAGGACCACAAGGTCTCGATTCTCAGACTCAAAAAAACCCCGATGAACCTGTTGTCCTGATAACTTCTTCTGGATGTTGACACGTGTCCTTCCGAGATCAATGACTAAGACTCTTCCTCTGCACACTAGAGTTTAAATCCGACGCATCTTCTCAAGGTCTATCGGTAGTCAGGACTATGATCTAAGATTCGACGGTTCAGATCATTTCCTCGCATGCCTACCCCTGCACTTAACCCTTGTGCAGCTTCTCCAGATCCAACGGTTGACAGGTAATTGGGCCGAGATCTAATGGTCCAGATTCGTTCTTTTGGGTATTGGAGTTTACGATCCCAATTTCTCGTTGCTCACGATGATAGAGGACAAAGGGTCAAGGTATGTAATGCCTTCGTTACTTCCATCAATCTAATGATCGTGACTGACTATGGGTCCTCCAACGAGATCTCATCCGTTGACTTATTTCGTCTCACAACACTACTATCTTGGAACCTTGCTAGGATCGTTCCTCCTCGTATAGGGTTAATAAGGCCTGTGCGTTCGAGTCCTTATTCTGGGTTCTTGGTGAACCTTTCCGAGGAGGGAATCTCTGTGAAGAGATCTTTACTGGGGCATTCTCGGAAGCAGATAAAGGGAGACAGCTCCCAGAGAGCGGCTGGGCATGATTAGATTCATTTATCAACGTAAGTCAAGCACGGTTTTCCTCGGTGTTGAGCATATATCAATTCATTCATATCAAACACTACGCGGACATTCACACGCTGAAATCATTTACTATCTCATGGTTCTATGAGATAATATCTACTCCTTATTTAACAATTACTGCACAGACATTCTTTCACAGAAAACATTTACAATTCCACTAGTCTATGAACATATGTGACAGCATATAAATTTCAAATGCAATATAAGCAAAACACTTATCAGAAATAACTTCAGC
>JZKD02S0060856.1:26261-45506 GCA_000966675.3 Picea glauca
TTGCTGAATCAAAACCCTAGGTGACAAGCACACAAGTAGGTCCTTGTCTCATGTCCCCTGATAGAGAAACTTTCATCCATTGAAGAAGGAAGAAAGAGCCTAGTCATAACTACACTCCTATTTCTTCTTCCTCTTTGCTAGCCGTACCAATTGAAATCCAAGAAGAGTGAGATGTCCCTGGCCTAGGTCTACTACACTAGGGCTGTAATATTTCTAGGGTTTGTTGAAAGGCCTTTCTATAGCAACACCTCACCTCATCAAACCCTCTTGTTTTAGTTATATTTTTATTCTTGACCTAGTTGTTTTGCTGGGAAGGAGGAGAGAGCATGAGGCCTTTCTTTAGCAACACCGGAGTGAGCCTCTCTCCCCTAGGGTTTTGATTTTGAGACATTGACTTTGCAACACCTCAAAACTCTTCCCTCTAGTCCTTGAAATCTTGCAATCTTCAACCTTTGCGTCCTTCACTTATGACTCCATTAAACCCTAAGTCACTGATCTGAAATTCCTCTAACGTTGAAGTGAAGCTGATCAAACAACTCTCTAAATTCTTCGAATTTCAAAGCCTAATATACTAACCCTAAGTTGTTGACGTCATCTTGGATATTTCATCTTTATTGCAACAACGTTTTACTTTATGAGAAAATGAATGGTGGTTTAAAGCATTTGTTAAATGAAGTGTTGATTGGTTACATTGAATGCCACATCATTCCAATATTTATTGGTGAAGTGTTATATTTTTCATTTGCTATTGATAAACATTGACTTCGTCAACATTTATTGCTAATTTCTTATATATATATTTACTAGATAGTCTTATGAAGTAATAACCCATTGAAATATAGCTTGCATATATCTTTTTGATGTTGTCTTGTTCTAGGGAGGTGTTCCTCATTGGGGATTTACTTTATTATTGGTTGTTTAGCCAGGACTTTCTGTTTTGGCAGTGACTTGTGAAGGGGGAAAACCTTATCTTGGTCTTATTAGCCTTTTTCCTCTTCAAAACCACAAGTCACCGAGGACGTCTCCCCTGGGCCTAACCTCTCTAAAGAGAAAGAACCTCCCCATCATGGTGACATTGGGTGGGATAGGTTCCTGTTACGCCAGTTCGAACTTCAATCTTATAGCCTTTTTCCTAGCTATAAATTGTGTGATACCAGGCTCTATTGGATCAATTCATTGAGGGTTTAGTAGCATTTATTGGCAGTGGTGGGCTTCCAATTTGGTGGTGGGATCCTGATACTGCAGTTTTTGACATCTCAAAATCCAATACAGATGAGATGGTCAGTTTTCACTTTTCAGAGTTTACTTTTGGGATGCTTAGGATTGGTTGCTTGGTGGAGTGGTATTCTGAGGAGTTGTCCGAGTCTATGTAGCTTATGATTGACTGGCTTATTAGAGGCAATTAGGGGGATTCTTGTGTTAGCACCTTGCAGATCAATGCTATGAGTAGAGGGTGTTTCACGTCATATATGCCAGTTTGGGACCTTCATGATTTTACCACTTATAGACAGGTCCGAAAGAGGTTCGCAGGAAGGAACTTTGTGGATGATATGGGGGAGTGTATGAATTGTCAGCAGAGCAAGCCAAGGCACACGCCTCTAGTAGGGTTGATGCAGTTCTTGCCCATTTCTAAGCGAGAGTGGGAGAGCATGTTGATAGTTTGCATCACAGGTATGTGAAGGGAACAATGGGAAAATATCATGCATGCAATGATTGAATAGTTCACGCACTTTTCGGTGATTTCTTTGGAGGTGAAAAATTTATCCAGTGGAAAGATGTTTAGAGTCCATAGCTCAAAGTCATTACCAGTGAACGAGAGAGACTTACTTTTCCGATATTCGAGATTGAGTATGGTAGTAGATTTGCAGACCACGACTTCACTTTGATGCATATGTAGGCCATTATTCATGGTGGTAGGTTGAACCCTTACTGGTATTTCATCTTGGAGTTCCAGGAGAGGAGGATGCAAACTGGACATGACTGTCAGACGATTATGACTAGAGTGGGGCAGTGTCAGTATGGTGGTCCCTTTCTAAGATTAGCTTGGGACCTCAGGATTTCAGTATTAAACTGTTCAACAACTAACACAGAGGAGAGGATCATTTTGTTTTTCATGAGAATGGTTCCCTAGTAGAGCAGTTCTTCAAGGGGTTGATTGAGTCGTTGCAGTATCGAGTTTTTCTACTTATCGATAGTATTTAAGAGGTTTCGTATGTCAGTACCCTATCGGACCACACATTGAGAAGAGGATGCTTCACATCCTCCAAGTTGTTTGGGACCCTGGTATCATTTTCATTTTCCATCTGGTTCCACCGATGGAGCGTCATGTTGTGGTCGCATTGCTTGAGGACAAGCAATATTTGGGAAGGGAGGACTGTAATGTCCCCATTTTTGGATTCCCCTGCTCCACGGTCAAAGGTGATCTTGTGAGTTTATGTCACCATGGCTAGACGAGTAAAATGAGGTTAACAGTAACCTCGTGCAATTTGGAGGAATTATATGGGGCCCATGCTAGTCCCTTTGCCAGCTTTCATCATCGAGACCATTTTTGCATAGTCCTCTTTTGGTTTCGTGGTGTTCTGACAATTTCCGTAATTTTGGGTTATTATTGAGAATACTTGTAATGTCCCTTTCCAAATAGGAGCTCTAGAAAGGAGGCTTAATAGTCTAAACAACCCCGTTAGACTATAGCCAGGGAAAGAAAGGGGTAAATAGGGTTATTAGAGGTCATTCCAGCCAAGGGTATTATAATTTGAAAGTGACATTGAGCTAAAAGTGGCTAAAAGCCCTTTTAAGACAACTTCAACCAAAAATAGAACAAATGAGCTAAAATTAGAGTCAACAACGAATTAGGGTTTCAAGAAGCTATAAGAGAAGGTAAAGCGACCTAATTCATCATTATGCAGGATATTGACTTGTCATTGAGGAGAGTGGTGCATCTCAAGAGAGAGAGCTTAGTGGATTCCAGGAGGAATGCACCAGTGGTTGATTTCAGTGTTGAGACTCGAGAGACACACCCTAGTCAATGGGGAGATCACACAGGTCTTCCATCAATCTTCAGTAGCAGTTATACAGTTTCCAGCAGCAAGGGCGCACTTAGTCAGGGTGAGGGCACAACTTCTGAGGAGGTATTAAGTCGACTTGTCCCATCCATAGAGAATCCAGAGATTCCCTTCCGACCTAGTTGAAAAGAAGGCAAGGCGCATATTTTGCCTGGTTTCTCATCAAATTTCGACAGAGAAATCATCTAGAGTGCATTTTTCAGCCGTTGAGGGTGCGACACTTGGGGAGGACATATTTGGGGTTCCCGAGCAATCATCAGATCAGATCTAGGGAAATCCTTCTGACCCATTTCACAGTAGGCCAGGGCGATCAGTTTGAGACACATATCAGTTGATTCTGACAGTGGAATCACTAGTGTGCATTTTTGTAGTAGCAAAGGGGGCGCATTTCCCCAAGGGGATCCATCCGAGGTCCAGACGTACCAACAGAGGGCCAGTGAGTCACTAGGGTTGAGAGGGATAGCAGGGTGCACTATTTGGGACAGTTCTCAGGTTAATCCGAGAGGTCTTGTCACCAAGGCAAACTTTCTAGACTTACAGCAATTGTCGTATGAGTTGTCATAGCTTGTAGCAAATTCTACATCTCATCCATTGATTCCGCAACATTCCTTCAGTATTGGGTACTATTGTTTTAGTTTACTTATTATATTCTAGCTAAGATCCTTTTGTCACTAATCTAGCCAAGTGATTTATTGTATTCAGCTGCATTCGACATTTGTACTCCGCAGAGATATCATAATATAAGCTTTGCAATCTTTTGTCGCCATTACTATTTGTATGCTCATTTATATGCTGTAAAAAATTAATCATACACACACATTAGCAAAGTTTCCTAGACTATTCAAATCTGGGATATTACAATGGTATCAGAGCTTTAGTCCTGCCAACCTGTGACTAAAGATGATGAGTGCAGCAAAGGACCCAGTGGGCCTTGAGCACGTAGGTGACGAATATGTCACTTATAGCAGACGCAAGGAGGGAATACATAGACCTGATTTTTCCCCTTTTCCTCCCAACTCAGAGGAAGAGGAAGAGGCACATAGGGAAGCAAAGAGAAGGGCAGAGCATGAGGCTGAGCATGAGGCAAAGAGGATGTTAAGAGACAGATATGAGAGACTAGAGGGAAGTGGTAAGTTCCCCATGGAACTAGAGGCAGCCTTCATGCAGGTATTATGCAATATGGTAGTCAGTCAGCAGGCCATGACTCAGTATTTGGAGTAGAAGGATGATAGATTGGCTATAGTGGGCACACAAGCCTCACATGCAACACAGGGGAACTCAGGGGCAGGCAGTGGACCCCAATCACCTACTCGTACATACACCTCTTCGAGTAGGGTTCCTAGGCCATTGTTCCCCATTTTCCAGAGGGAAACCCCAACAACAACGCATCAGCCGATAACAAAGAGGCCGCCCACTCCGACGGAGGACATTGCAGAGTACAAGAGGCAATATGCAGCATTGGGTTGTGACTTCAATCAGGACATGACCCTAGTCGAGTATTGTGGACTCAGACTCAGGAACTGCCCTAGAGAGCCTCAAAGAGGAGGACATTAGCAAAAGCAACGACATAACATTGATTTCATCCGGAAAGTTGGTAAACTCACTATACCTTATTTTGATGGATCGTCCAAATGCACAACCAGAGGTTGGGTACAAAAGCTAGACACGTACTACAAGCTCAACCAGATGATTGAGACAGAAGCCATCAGTTTCACTACCCTACACTTAGAGGATGAGGCACACGAGTGGCGGCATCATGGACTGGTGATGTTGGGACACACTCACATCACCTCCTACATGGAGTTCACAGAGAGACTCATGGACAGGTTTGATAGGAGGGACCCTGAGATCCATTTCAGGGATCTAGCCCAGTTGAGACAAACTGGCACAACAAAGGCATTCATCATAGATTTTCAGTGGGTGGAAGTGGCAGTGACAGATATATCCGAGCCTAGGCTGATCATGTTATTCACAGAGTGACTCACAGAACCCTTGAGAGGATGAGTGAAGGCATACAGGCCTCACACCTTGCAGGATTCCATCTTACGCACTTGAGATTTGGTAGAATCAGTGCCAAAGAATAAACCCTTTTACAAACCCTTCATACCATAGAGAGACAGAGACAGGAATCCATTCCAAAGAGAATATAAGGGAAAGGAGAAGTTGGATGATGAGACGAGGCAAGAGCTTATGAGGAAGAATCTTTGCTTCACCTGGAAAGACCCTTGGGTCCCAGGCCACAGGTGCATGGGCAAGGGAGAGATTCATTATATTGAGGTGGCAGTAGACAGTGTGGACAGTGAGGAGGAGGAGCATGAAAGTGGATCCACTAGCTTAGAGGAGGAGCCAACACAAGTAGAGGAGCAACCTCCCCGTAGACCACTGACACCGGCAGGGACCCACCCATCAATAGTTCCACAGCCTCATGAGCAGGCTAACAGATAGAAACCAGCAAAGGGGGAGTCATAGAAACCCTTTCGGGTGTTCCCAGGTATGATACCCTCTAGATCAGAGGGACTATTCAGGGACAATGGACAATCGCCCTGATAGATGGTGGGGCCACCCACAACTTCATTTATGCTTCATTGATATCGAGACAGGCCCTTTGGACAGAGGAGTTTGAGGGGTTTGATGTTGCAGTAGGAGACGGCCATACAGTGGAGTGTCTAGACAGAGTTCCAGACTTTGAGATAAAGTTAGGCAACTACACAGTGAGAGACACATTTTATGTGGTTGACCTATCTGACACAGATGTGGTATTGGGAGTCCAATGGTTGATCACATTGGGAAAAATCACCACCAACTACCAAACCTTAGAGATGGGGTTCATAGACAGTGACTGGAAGAGGGTTGTTCTAAGGGGCATGTCAACAGGAGCACCCACGACAGTTTCAACCAAAAGGTTGGAGAGGATATTCAGAAATTGGGAGGTAGCATATGTTGTAGAGTGCTTGATCACTACATGGAAGGATTCAAAGGGTCGACAATAGTATCAGATAGAGATCAAGAACTTGTTGGAATGACATCAATAGGTTTTTGGTTTGATTCCACCAGGGAGACCGCTTGACAGGGGGTTTGAGCACACCATTGAGTTGGAGGAGGAGGCCAAACCTATGATCACACCACCCTATCGTCATCCTACGAGGTTCAAGGATGAGAAAGAGAAAGAAATTAAGGAATTGCTAGCGATGGGGCACATCAGACCTAGCATCAGTCCATTCGCTTCTTCAGTTGTCTTAGTTATGAAGAAGGATGGTACCATGAGGATGTGCATTAATTACTAGGCCTTGAACAAGAAAACCATCAAGAACCGGTATCCTATCCCTCACATTGATGAGTTGATGGATGAATTGCATGGGGCAATTTTCTTCTCGAAGATTGATCTACGCTCTGGGTATCATCAGATCAACATCCAAGAGGACATAGAGAAGATGACATTTCGATGTCAATTTGGTCATTTCGAGTTTCTAGTTATGCCATTTGGGCTAACCAATGCACCGACTACATTTCAGTGTTGCATAAACCACATATTCAGGGATCAGTTGAGGAAATCAGTCTTGGTTTTCTTCGATGACATCTTGGTATATAGCAAGACATGGAAGGAGCACATGAGGCACTTGGATGAGGTATTGAGCATCATGGAGGTGCAGTCACTATACGCCAAAGAGTCCAAGTGTGAGTTCGGTATGACAAAGCTACTTTACTTGGGCCACATCATCAGTGCACAGGGGGTGCATGTACACCAAGAGAAGATCAGGACCATTATCGACTGGCCAACGCCCATGAATGTGACAGAGTTAAGGAGCTTCTTCGGGTTATGCAGTTATTACAGGTTGTTTGTCATGAGTTTTTCTCAGCTTGGAGCAACATTGACAGATCTCACCAAGCATGGGGCTTTCATCTAGACCAATGAATCACAAAAATCCTTTGATCACATGAAGGAAGTCATGGGCACATGTCTAGTATTAACATTATCAAAATTCACTTTACCATTTGTACTAGAGTGTGATGCGTTCGGCGAGGGTATCTGTAATGATCCCAAGCCAATTTTTTTGCTTGGAATCACTAGTTAACCATTTATTTGATTATTGATTGTTGTGTATGTAGGTTAACCATCAACATTTCGGCCTTAGGGTTTATTCAGTTATTCAACCATAGATTATACAAGCATTATTCCAACCATATGAAGATCATCAACAAGACACAAATAGGAACCACAAGCAATAGTTGAACTTTATTATAAGAAAGAAAACACCTGATACAATTAGCGAAGTAGATCTAGAATAGCTTCAGATGGCTTCAAGACAATAATAGAGCTGCATATAAAATTGCTCCCAGAGATACAAATCAAGCCTCCCAAAGGCTGTAATAGAAGATGAATGCTCAACTGCAAAACTAGGGTTTAAGCCAACCCTCAAGCAACTGGTATGGCCCTGATGACTACTGGTACGGTCTGATGAAGACAATGGATACCAGTGGTTTGGCTCTCCTGAAGATGAAGACCCCCAAATGTTGTCAAACTCCTCCCAATGATATATCAAGGCAATGGAATCCTCCACCTGAAGTATGGAGCTCAAACACTAAAGCTTCCTCCTCAAACTGCAGAGACCCTAGACTGGTACGACCCTCTTAAAACCCTGAATATGGCCAATAGTATGAACTAGCTGAATATGGGCTTTGAATTCCCTGAAACTCTCTAGGATGATAGATCGGGCAGGCACAAGCACATGAGAGAAGTCTCAAGGTCAGATCTATCCTATGGCCTTCTATATATGAGAAATACTGAATCACCAAATCGTCCTCTTCCTCCTGAAATCATCCCAACCTACAAATAGATGATAGGGACATGATAACTCCTCCAAGAAACCCTCAAACTGATGAGCAAGGTCTTGCAAGAAAAACCCTAATGATGAAAACCTCCAAAGCCTCCTCAATATGCTGGATTGAAATCTTCCTCAACAAATGGTGCACCCCTACAAGAAAACCCTAGCTAGTATGGCACTGTTGGTCCAACTGATACAACCCTGCTAGTCCTCCTGGATAGATGATGGATGTAGAATGGTGTGGGTGGAGTATTTCATCCCTGAGACCAAGCTTGGAACAAGGTGAGTGGAATCTTTCACCATTGAGTTGTTCACTAGGGTTTGTAATATCAAACCCCTCAAAACTGTATGCTCAAGAGAATCAATAAGCTAATACCAAAATCCAGAATGGTTGAGAGGTGTGCCCTAGCCTTCTCTTTATACTTTTTTTTGTTTCCTTGTTGAGTTAAGTTAACCCCTAGGGTTAACTCCTAACTCAACCTCCAACGCTTATGTTCCTTCATTGAGTTATCTTTTTAACTCTTTTTAATTTTTTATTAAGTCAACTCAAGAATATAACCATAGTTTGGCTGACTTTTCCCCTCAGTGTGAGACTATGGCCTAGTGGGGATACCTAGACCACTAAGTCTTCCCAAACCTCTTCATCAAGAGGTGGGGGACATTACAGTATCGGGGCAATTTTGATGCAAGGAGTTCACCCCATTGTATTCTAGAGAAGGAAGCTCAGTCAACCCGAGAGGTTGTACTCCATTTATGACAAGGAAATGCTAGCAATGATGCATGCCTTGACCAAATTTAGACAATATTTGGTGGGCATCAAATTCGTGGTCAAAACAGATCACAACAACGTAAAGTATTTCTTTGAGTAGAAGGATCTCAGTGAGAGCCAACAGAAATGGGTGACAAAGGTGTAGGCCTTCGACTTCGAGATAGAATATGTCAAAGGGAAGAAGAACATTGTGGCTGATGTGCTATCTAGGAGACCCACAACATGTTCGTTGATGGAGATTTCAACAGATTGGAAATCCCACTTGTTAGTGGAATATTCCAAGAACAAGTTCGCTTTTGAGGTTCTGGATGGAAAGATTTAGGCTGACAGGTATAAGGTCATTGACGATGTCATATTCTACAAGGACAGAGTCTACTTAGTACAAGATTCAAGGCTCAAGAAAAAGATCCTCGTAATAGTTCATGATTCACCACTAGTAGGCCATGAAGGGTTTTTCAAAACCTACAGGAAGATCATGGAGAGGTTCTCGAGGAAGGGCCTCAAATAGGACGTTATGAGGTACATCGGTGAGTGTGTGGTTTGTCAACAGAACAATTCAAAGAATATACTTCCAGCAGGGCTACTTCAGCCACTTCCCATTCTGAAGTTGAAAAGGGAGAGAATATCGATGGACTTCATCAAAGGCCTACCCAAGGTCCAGTGTAAGGACTGCATCTATGTAGCGGTCGACAGATTGACCAATTTTTCTCACTTCTAGGACATACCGATAGAGTACAGTGCATTTCAGGTAACCGATTTATTCTTCAAATAGGTCTTCAGACTTCATTGGTTGGCAAGGAACATCATTAGTGACAAGGACAGTCGGTTTATTGGGACATTCTGGAGGGAGTTGTTTAGATTGGTGGGGACAAAGTTGACAACCAACACCAGCTATCATCCTCAGATAGATGGGAAGATCGATATCGTCAACAAGTGGGTTGAAGGGTATTTGAGGAGCTATGTGGGTGGACAATAGAGAACATGGATCAGGTGGCTACATTTAGGAGAGCATTGCTACAACACCACTTTCCACATGTCCATTGGTATGACACCCTTCCAAGAATTGTATGGGTATGATGCTCCCACTTTGGTAGACTTGGTTTTTGGGGAGAGAAGATCTCCTAAGGCCAAGGATTGGATCACATAGAATCGGGGAATTCTCAATTTGCTAAAAGAGAACCTGCAAACAGCACTGAATCGACAGAATATGAGTGCGTACATGCACATGATAGAGCGCAACTTTGAGATTGGGGATTTGGTTTTCTTGAGACTCCAACCTTATAGATAGTCATCTCTGAAGAAGAGTGGGGCCGAGAAGCTCAAGTCCATATTTTATGGACCTTACAGGATCACGCATTGGGTAGGTGAGGTTGCTTATGAGCTAGAGCTTCTAGAGGGGAGGAAGATTCATAACGTGTTCCACGTATCTTGCCTCAAGAAGGCAGTGGGACAATTCATCAACACATCAGAGGAGCTTCCCCCATTAGATGAGTATGGATAGTTGGAGTTGGTTCCAGAGGAGGTACTGGAGTTCTGAGAGAGGAAACTTAGGATCAGGGTCATCAGAGAGTGTTTGATCAGATGGAGAGGGATTCCAGTAGAGGATGCTACTTGGGAGAGCGATCATGTGTTGCAGCACCCTGGATTAATATTGCTTGAGGACAGGCAATTTCGGGAAGGCAGGACTGTAATGTCCCTTTCCAAATAGGAGCTCTAGAAAGGAGGCTTAATGGTCTAAACAACCCCGTTAGAATATAGCCAGGGCCAGAAAGGGGTAAACTGGGTTACTAGAGGTCATTCCAGCCAAGGGTGTTATAATTTGAAAGAGACATTGAGCTAAAAGTGGCTAAAAGCGCTTTTAAACCAACTTGAGATAAAAATAGAACAGATGAGCTAAAATTAGAGTCAACAACAAATTAGGGTTTCGGGAAGCTATAAGAGAAGGTAAAGCAACCTAATTAATCATTATGCAGATATTGACTTGTCATTGAGGAGAGGTGCATCTCAGGAGAGAGAGCTCAGTGGATTCCAAGAGGAATACACCAATGGTTGATTTCGGTGTTGGGAGACACACCCTAGTCATCGGGGAGATCACACAGGTATTCCATCAGTCTTCAACAACATTTATATAGTTTCCAGCAGCAAGGGCGCACTTAGTCAGGGTGAGGGCATAGCTTCTAAGGAGGTATTGAGTCGACTTGTCCCATCCAGGGAGAATCCAAAGATTCCCTTCCGACCCAGTTGAGAGGAAGGAAAGGTGCATCTTTTTTCTCGTCAAATTCTGACGAAGAAATAATCTAGGGTGCATTTTCCATCCGTTGAGGGTGAGACACTTAGGGAGGAAACATTTGGGGTTGTCGAGCGATCATCAGATCAGATCTAGGGAAATCCTTCCGACCCATTTCATAGTAGGCCAAGGCGATCAGTTTGAGACACATATCAGTTGATTCTGATGGTGGAATCACTAGGGCGTAGTTTTCCAGTAGCAGAGGGGGTGCATTTCCCCAAAGGGATCCATCCAGGGTCCAGACATACTAGCAGAGGGTCGGTCAGTCACCAGGGATGAGAGGGACAACATGGCACAATGTTTGGGATAGTTCCAGGCCGATCCGAGAGGTCTAGCCACCAAGGTGAACTTTGCAAACTTGCAGCAGTTGCCGTATGAGTTGTCGTAGCTTGCAACAGATTTTACATCTCATCCATTGATTCTGCATCATTCCTTCAGTATCGGGTACTATTGTTTTAGTTTTCTTATTGTATTCTGGCTAAGTTCATTTTGTCACTGATCTAGCCGAGTGATTTATTTTATTCAGCTACATTTGACATTTGTACTCCGCAGAGATATCATAATATAAGCTTTGCAGTCTTTTTTCACCATTATTATTTGTATTCTCATTTATATGTTGTAAACAATTAATCATACACACACATTAGCAGAGTTTCCTAGACTAGCCGAATCTGGGATATTACAATACTTT
Organism: Picea glauca; assembly: GCA_000966675.3. Classification (NCBI taxonomy): domain Eukaryota; kingdom Viridiplantae; phylum Streptophyta; class Pinopsida; order Pinales; family Pinaceae; genus Picea; species Picea glauca. Next base: position 37,894 of record JZKD02S0060856.1, read on the forward strand.
AATTAATTATACTAAAGGTTCTATTTGGATCATATGATCTGAAGGGATACCTTCATGTAATAGCTCGTTGGAACTGGGAAAAAAAGATATAAAGTATGGGATGATGAGAAAGGGACTTTCGACGTCCGAGGATGTCTTAAAATCTAATTAATCACTTTTCGACGTTAAAAAGTGGTTAAAAGGGGTAATTAAATTAAAAGAAAAAGGGAAATAAGGATCATGTGGATAAAGTCAACGAGGAAAGATCTAAAAGGGGTTTGGAAAAGTATAAAGGAAGGGTAGCACTTCACCTTCCTCGTTATGATTTGATCTCTTGTTTAAGTGCTCTTGAGAGCCAAGTTTTCGTTGGAGTTTTGGAAAAACCTTTCCATTGTTGGTTTGGTTTCGGTGGTGCAATATGCACCCTAGCTAGACGAGGGAAATCCATCCGAGATTTCCATTGGAGCTTCATCTGTTGGTTTGATCTATCTTTTTGTATTATTTCAGGGTTTTAAAGGATATACTCTTTTATGCAGGTTGCTATCTTCAAGTAGAGGCTGATTTCTATCATTAAAGGCTGAGTTCTTTGGCTGCAAAGATCGAGTTAGCTAGCTAGGCCATTTTCTTAACTGGATGGGTTGTTTTCTTAATTAGAAGGGTTGATATCTCTGGTGCCAAACTGAGTTGTTAATTGGGAGCTGAGTTCTCAACACACAGACCAAATTTCTGGTGGCTAGACAAATATTTTGCTTGTTGAGGCTGATCCATTGTTAGGAAGCTCGTATCTCTACTAGAGGAGCCACCACTTCAATGTGCATATCTTATTGTTGTTATATAGGATCTGATATCTCTTATGGAAGAAGATCAGGGACGAGTTCACTCACTGCTGGGCCAATTTCTTGGTAGAGGGAGCAAGATTCTTCAAGAGAGAGACCATGGCATTGGTGCAACCCAGATCTAGAGGGCTGGAGGTTATCTTTACAGCAGGATCGTGGGGGTCTTAATCACTGTTACAGCTATCATACTTACAGCTAGATGTACCATCCAATACCTTTGCTTTTCATGGTTGAATTGTGAGTTACTTATGAGTGTACTAGTTCTGATTTAGAATAATAATAAACATTCTCATTGGCTCTATTCCTTGTTGTCTATTAAGTCATTTACAGTATAATTGCGTGTTGTTATACATCTCTGGTATTTAGTGTATTTGGAAGTGTTACAAACTGTTTGTCACAATCCTTAAACCAGCATATGCATGAAACACAACCAAACAGTCACCTTAAAACAATATATCAACATGCAATCAAGGATTATAGTGGGTTGGGCTAAGTTACACAGTGTTTGATTAAAGTCCCACACAGCAGTAAAACTTACAACAACAGAGGAAAGGGAAATATAGTGTAATTCTAGAGGTGGTGACCAAAATTTTTGACAAATCAATTGAACCAGAGAACATTAAATACTACAACAGTCCACAACAAGTTATATCAGTAACCTAGGGGGGAATATTACAGTTTAGCATCTTGTGAAGGCTTTGCACAAGTGCTAGATTATGTGATAATAGTAATAACCTCCTAGGTGTTACCACTAGAAACTTGCAAGGTGGTGGATATAAGGGACCATTATCACACATGTTGATTCATAATCTCTCATTAAGGTTGTCTTTGATGCATGTACACATTTCCCGAGGCATATTTTCATATTTGGATGCATAATCATCTTCATGGGTAGGTTCACATTTTTTTTAATCAAAACAGAAAGAGCATTTTTATATATTGTAAAGGGGGTTGTCCCTGGGCTATAGCTCATATATACATCAAAAATTTTGTCCAAAAAGAGGATTTTCCACAATCCTATTTTCTAAACATAGTATACTATTTGTAAACTTTGATTCTATACTAGACTTTCAGGTGATCCCACTAGTAGCTACCTTGATAAACTGACCCAAAATACATACAGATTTGAAAAAACTTCATAAAATTAAGTATGGACACTACCTTGTTCTTCTTCTTCCTTGTCGGAGTGAGGAGGATTTGGTTCCTCAATGTCCATTGAGTCTCTATTTTGGTTGGCGGTGTCTTCCTCCCTGATTCCTTGCAGTCTCGTTCCCAGGTTGTTGGATGCCAAAGTGAATCTAATTGCACTGTTGCAACCAGTGTATGCAATCTACCACATTTTGCTTCCAATGTATCAACTCTTTGCCTCTGCTAGTGGATAATGGCCATGACATTGGCATTGCGAGAGTTTATTACCTTTCTTCCAAATTTTTTAGAGAGTAACATCATGGCCCTGTTATCCCCATTTTGTGGATAACTAAGGAGATGATGTCTCGAGGCCCTCAGGTTGCAGATATGGAGTGCCGAGAGACTACATGACTAGCAGTACCCTTTGCATAGATGGAAAATCCAGTCACCACCACAGATGGTCACAGGTTTACAGATTGAATCGACCACACCAATTGGCTTCCAGAAGGCAGTGGGCCTTGCTCTATGAGGTACAAGTCAGTATTATGGTGAGCATCATTTCAATATCTAATCCATTTAATTATGTTGTATCTTAGATTGCTCTAGATTTCATGATATGTGCTTGGACATTATGCCTTTTTCCCTGCTTCACCTTGGTGGTTGACATTGTGCCCTAGTAAGTGGTCTTCTTTGGGAATGGGTTTGCTACTGGGAAATCCCTTAGTGAGCCATCAGATCATTCCCGACCATACTTACCATTTTCCATCATTATTCCCCTCCATTTCCTTATCTCTTGGGATTTTAAGGTGTATTGACCCAAGAAGGGGTTGTCCCTCATTCTATGGGAAGAAGGGGCTAAAGGCCCAGAGGGGTTGGTGTTGGGTAAAAGATAAAATCCTTATATAAACCTTCCAGATGCTTCACCCAGGGATCACCCAAGAAAGCAATGAAACACTTATCTTTGAATAAAGGGGACCCACAATATAATAAAAATTGCTTAAAAGGTTAGTTGAAGGATAGGAGGTCTCATCACGAGCCGAACTATCACGTCCATGGATATCTATTGGTATGACATTGTCATCATCTGGTCACCAAACCAGGTCAATGACTCTCGGTTGCATGGATGAGAGAAAGGGAGTCTCATCACGAGCCATCCTTCTCATTTCCATTAGGTATTTGTGGGTGACATTGCCACCACCTAGTCACCACGTCAGGGTAGTGACCTTCAATCTCTCCTTATGCTATTATGAAATAAAATATAAAGAAAGAAAGATAAAAGGAAAATGATGGTCTTGGAAAAAGTGCATTGCGGATGAAGGTACCACACACCCTCTACAAAGGCACCCATGAATGAGACACTATGACCCCTAGTATGTCATGAGCCCTATGCCCATTGAGTCTTGACCCCATCCACCTCATACACTTTACATGGCTTCGAGAGGGACCACTTGGGAGCTCTCCTTGAACTAGGGCAAGATCTACCCAATAGGACACCTCTTCAACCCTCCCATACTTAAGCTTGATAGGTCGCATAGTGTCTTTGAGCTGTTAATTGTTTGATATGGTGATCTTTGATGCACATGCTTAGATGGCTTACTTATTGATTAGATTAAATCATGATGTTATGACTTGAGATCCTTGGAGGGCGTGTTCATTTGACTTTGCAAGACCTAGCTGGTGGACAGTTTTGAGAGAACAATCCTATCGTGGACTTCCATGGGGCTACAAGCCCACAGGTTGGATGCCAGAGGCCTGCATGCTAGATGAGAGAGATCAGACTTGGATGGCTTTGTAGATGACTTGGACAACCTAGCCCACCCCTTACTTGCCAAATGATTTTCCTAGGAGGGGAAAAATGTTCCATTTTTATCTTGACATCATGATATTGGGGGGGGCTAGGGCATGGTGGTCAGGTGCCACTCTTTGACACTTGGATGTTTGAGGTGCCACTCTAGCTCTTGTGGTGAATTGTCTTAGCATTTCTCTTGATCTTGGTATGGTTTTTACTCTCTTTCTATCATTTTATTCAAGTCAAGTATTGTTATGCTAAGAGATAGGTGGGAAGTATAAGGGCATACACCCCCACCAGAGCCTTCATGATTTTTTTTGCTTCATCTCATTGATTAAGTGTTTGCTAAGAGAAGTATAAGGGCATACACCCTCTTAGCTTATACCCTAGCTTAGAGAAACTTGCCTTGGGGAGTAAAAGGGATTACACCCCCAAGGAGGTAGCATCTCTAAGCTCCTTGTGACTCCACTAACCCAATAGTAAAGGCACTAGTCATTCATTTATTGCATTGGAAAAATAAAATATTGCATTGGGAAACATGATTTTTGGTCATTTTTACTTCTTGCAAAGTGGATTGTTTTCCTTGTGCCTTGGAAACCTTACAACCACTAGGGCATCTCCATCTAGGGGCTACTTATTGCTGATGTTACAAAATTGCATCTTCAGAGATTAAGACTGCAGAAATCCTAACTTACTTGCCTTAATAACTCTCTTATCAACCATTGGTTTTCGCTCAAAGTTTGCACACGTACTCTCCTTGTCCTAGCGCACTTTTTGGCAAAGTTTGAGGAGATTTAAGTGGCTGATATTATTGCTGTAATACATTGAATGTTACAGACATAAGGCTGATGTAATTTTCTGCAGACAAGTGTTTACAACAGCCTTATCTTTTATGCTAAGTGTATTGGTTTTTCATCTTGAGTTTAGCTAGTCATTTACTAGTTTTTCTTTTTCATTTACTACTTGATCTTTAGAATTTATTGAGGAGATTATAGTACATTTTTCTTGCTGATATATACTATTATATATTTATGCAAATTAGGGACAACAAGCTTAACTTGATGATCCAACTAACATATACTATTGCAAAGTGTTTTTTCTTATGTCTCGGGAAGGTACAGTCATCCGGAGAAGTACTATAACTGTGGGGAAGCCATTTATTAACTTACAAGGCATCTCTCTCTACCTTTCTTTCCACTTAGACTTGACCTATAGGGACCATCCATATCCATCTCCATCTCAAACCCCCTAGGGTCACCAGGATCGCCTCCCTAGATTGACCTAGTCACCCTTGAAGTGCGGGACCTACATCGAGGTGACATTGGGTGTAGGATTCCCAAGTTTTAGCACTTGTTCTGTGTTTGGGTTGGGATTTTCCCAACCTACAAATTGCACTATAATATTCTCGACTATTGGCCTAGATAATTTTCTCATATCGCCTCAAAACCATTTGGATTTCCTTAAGTTCAGGACTGTCCATTATGCTAAAACAACTTAAAGACCTTGCGCACCAAAGCTCTGTTGTAGCCTATGACTATCTCTGTAATGACCCCACCTCTTGATGAAGAGGTTTGAGAAGACTTAGTGGCCTAGGCATCCCCACTAGGCCATAGTCTCACACTGAGGGGAAAAGTCAACCAAACTAAGGTTATATTCTTAAGTTGACTTAATAAAAAGGTAAAAGAAGTCAAAAAGATAACTCAATGAAGGAATAGAAGAGTTGGAGGTTGAGTTAGGAGTTAACCCTAGGGGTTAACTTAACTCAGCAGGGAAATAGAAGAAAAGTATAAAGAGAAGGCTAGGGCGCACCTCTCATTCATTCGGGATTTTGGTATTTGCTTGTCGATGCTCTTGAGCATACAATTTTGAGGGTTTTGATATTACAAACCCTAGTGAGCAACTCATTAGTGAAATATTCTAGTCACCTTGCTCCAAGATTGGTCTTAGGGATGAAATACCCCACCCACACCATTATACAACCATCAGTTATTCAGGAGGACTAGCAGGGCCGTACCAATTGGACCAACAGGGTCATACCATCTAGGGTTTTCTTGCAAGGGCGCACCATTTGTTGAGGAAGAGTTCGATTGAGCATATTGAAGAAGCTATAGAGGTTTCCAGCATTAGGGTTTTTCTTTCAAGCCCTTGCTCATCATTTTGAGGGATTCTTGGAGGATTTATCACATACCTATCATCTATTTGCAGGTTGGGAAGATTTCAGGAGGAAGGGTACGACTTGGTGATTCAGTATTTCTCAAATCTAGGAGGCTATAGGCTAGATTTGACCTTGAGACTTCTCTCAAGTGCTTGTGGCTTCCTGATCTATCATTCGAGAGAGTTTCAGACAATTTAGAGCCTACATTCAATTAGTCCATACTATTGTCCATAATCAGGGTTTCAGGAGGGCCGTACCATCCTAGGGTTTATGTCGTTTGAGGAGGAAGCTTCAGTGTTTGAGCTCCATACTTCAAGAGGAGGCTTCCATTGCCTTGATCTATCATTGGGGGAAATTTGGCATCATTTGGAGTTCTTCATCTTCAGGAGGGTCGAACCCTTGGAGTCCATCGTCTTCAGCAGGCCATATCAGTTGCTTGAGGGTTAGGCTGAAACCCTGGTTTTGCAGTAGAGAATTCATCTTCTATTGCAGCCTTTGGGAGGCTTGATTTGTATCTCAGGAGCATTTTGTATGCAACTCCATTATTGTCTGAAGCCATCTATTCTAGATCTGCTTCTCTATTTGTATCAGGTGCGTTCTTTCTTATAATCAAGACAAATTATTTTCTTGGAATCACTAATTATTGTCTATTTGTATGCAACTCCATTATTGTCTGAAGCCATATTTTTTTGTTGGAATCACTAACTACAACTGATCTATTGATGTGCAGGTATTTATTGAGTTATTAAGTGCATACAAGATTCATCAACACATGAAGATCACAATATATTCAAGATGTAGAAGCACAAGCAAAGATCTGACCTTTTTATTATGAGCAATGTAAGATCAATACAATAGATGGTCGATCTGGCATAAACCTTAGATGGTCGTACAAGCAATAGATATGAGTTGTTGCAAAATGCTCCCGACAATACAAAATAAGCCTCCAAAGGATGGATATACAATGAAGACTGAATCAAGTAGATCTGAGCCATACTAATGCTCAACCTCCAAGATGGAAAGTGCCACTCCCTGCTAGAATGCTGAAGCCCTCAATAATTTGGCCCTGCTACCAAAGTGTCCAATCATCCTGAGAAATATGTCAAATGATAGATCGGGCAACTGTAAGGACAACCCAGATGTCCAAATTTCCAAATCCACTCTCAAACCCTGTAGATCTGAATTCCTCCACTGAATGGTGTGCCCCACTCGATGACTGAAACCCTAGCTGGTTCGGCCCTGATGAAGGATGCCTCCAAATGATCTGAAACTCTCCAAGAATATAGACCAAGCTATGAGAATCCCATGGAAGAAGTTTCGGACTCAGATCTCAAGTAGATCTACCTAGATCTGAGTTTTACTGAATCATAGGACATCCCCTATGGCTCCAAGACGTCCCAATCTGCAGACAAATGTAGAATGATGATAACCCTCCAAAAAATCCCTCAAACTGATGGTCCTACCCCTGCAAACAAAACCCAACTGTTAGAATGGCCCCAGGCCCTTAGGACAAGCTGAATCAAACCTCCCTCTAGATGATGGTGCGCCCTTGCTGGAAACACAAGAATAGTATGGACTGCTACCTTCTGAAGCACTATATGGAGATGGGTTGAGACTAGAATGGTGTGGAGGAGTCTTTCATCCCCGAGACCAAGCTGCGGAACAAGGTGAGTGGATATTTCACCACTGAGTTACTCACAAGGGTTTGTACAGCAAAACCCCCAAA
>JZKD02S0060856.1:49548-61000 GCA_000966675.3 Picea glauca
TTTCTTCAAGGTTTCAGATATTTCGGCCTGTCCCCTTCTGTTGGTTTCCTGATACTCATCCAACTGTTGGACCAATGTGCTTTCTGTGCAGTTCTTGTTTTGCTGGAACTTACCAAATTTGGCTACTAAGAGAGCCAAGCCCTGAGGCTCATGGTCGTCTCCTGACCCTTCCATTTCTGCCTTTGTTTCACTGTTGTTTTTCTTCCTTTGACCTGTAACAATTCCCCTGTACCTCTGCATGCACCGATCTCTCCACAAGTTTGGAGGATCGAGGCTCTGATACCACTGTAATGATCCCAAGCCAAATTTTTTTCTTGGAATCACTAACTACTACTGATCTATTGATGTGCAGGTATTTATTGAGTTATTAAGTGCATACAAGATTCATCAACACATGAAGATCACAATATATTCAATATGTAGAAGCACAAGCAAAGATCTGACCTTTTTATTATGAGCAATGTAAGACCAATACAATCGATGGCCGATCTGGCATAAACCTCAGATGGTCGTACAAGCAATAGATATGAGCTGCTAAAAAATGCTCCCGACAATATAAAATAAGCCTCCAAAGGATGGATATACAATGAAGACTGAATCAAGTAGATCTGAGCCGTACTAATGCTCAACCTCCAAGCTGGAAAGTGCCACTCCCTGCTAGAATGCTGAAGCCCTCAATAATTTGGCTTTGCTACCAAAGTGTCCAATCATCCCGAGAAATATGCCAAATGATAGATCGGTCAACTGTAAGGACAACCCAAATGTCCAAATTCCCAAATCCACTCTCAAACCCTGTAGATATGAATTCCTCCACTGAATGGTGCGCCCAACTAGATGACTAAAACCCTAGTTGGTTCGGCTCTGATGAAGGAGGCCTCCAAATGATCTGAAACTCTCCAAGAATATAGATCGGTCTATGAGAATCCCGTGGGATAAGTTTCGGACTCAGATCTCAAGAAAATCTCTCTAGATCTGAGTTTTACTGAATCATAGGATGTCCCCTATGGCTCCAAGACATCCCAATCTGCAGACAAATGTAGAATGATGATAACCCTCCAGAAAATCCCTCAAACTGATGGTCCTAGCTCTGCAAACAAAACCCAACTGTCGGAATGGCCCTAGGCCCTCAGGATAAGCTGGATCGAACCTCCCTCTAGATGATGGTGCGCCCTTGTTGGAAACACAAGAACAGTACGGCCTGCTACCTTCTGAAGTGCTAGATGGAGATGGGCTAAGACTAGAATAGTGTGGAGGAGTCTTTCATCCCCGAGACCAAGCTGCAGAACAAGGTGAGTGGATATTTCACCATTGAGTTGCTCACAAGGGTTTGTACAGCAAAACCCCCAAACTTAATGCTCAAGAGCAATAGCAAATGCTAATCCAAAACCAGAAAATGCGTAATAGGTGCACCCCAGCCTCTTACTTATACTTTTCCTTCTAATTCTCTGTTGAGTTAGGTTAACTCCTAGGGTTAATCTTCTATTCTTCTCTTGAGTTATCTTTTACTCCTTTATCCTTTTCCTTTCTTAAGTCAACCTAAAAATATAAATTTTAACTTCTTGACTTCCCCCCCCTTAGTGTAAGACTATGACCTAGTGGGGGTTCCCATGCCACTGAGTCTCCTCATCACCTCTCTAAGAGGTGGGGGACATTACAGATACATATTTGCAGCTTAATCCCATGAGGGAGATGGAAGCCATCAAATTTGCCACTATGTACTTGGATGGAAAGGCTCATGATTGGTGGTATCATGGACTCAACACATTATGCCACAGTGAGATAGTGTCCTACATGTTGTTGCCTTATACACACCTGGGAGACGTGGAAGAAATCTTCAATCCACTCGGTGTGTCCTTGGGGGCAAGTGAGAGTTAAGGTGTTGTCACCTAATCCTGAACTCCTCCATCTAGGCCAACTCCTAGCGAAGCCAATGGGGGGTAGTTCCTAACAAAAATACCAAGGCTTTAACTAAGCTAAGTACAAGAAATTAAATCTAGGAGTTTATTATTCATTCAACAATCAACCATAAATTGAAATACACATAAACCAATTATTCATCCACGATACAATATCAAGCATATACTTGCATAAAGGATACTCAAGTACGTTTGTTACATGCAAGTAGTATTAAAGTTGCTTCAAATAGATATCAAATGTAAAATGAATCCTATGGCTTTGTTGAGTGTAAAAATTGAGACCAGTGCCTTAAAGGGAATTGTGGGCAATGTAGTTCGTCTATTTTATTAGGATAAATTGATGTTGAATTAATGAGATGGTTTGGGCCTCTTTATGTATCATTCACCAATCTAAAACTTATTGACCGGGTGTGCCGCAGATCCAACAAGGTGAGTTTCCAGGTGATTTGACACACGACACCTAGGGTAGAGGACTTAGACAAATGATACCACTTAGAGATTGTCTTAATTAATCTATCAACCATTGACCATCCCAGCGTGTATGAAACTTACTTCCAGGAGATCGAGACTAGCTTGCAACTGGAAGGGTCAGGAAATGCACTAAGAGATAAAGGGAATTTGTTTATTTTAAACAAAGAAATAAATAACTGAAATTGAAATGTGAGACTAATTACTAATCCACACTGACTAGGCCTCTTTCGAGGAGCTGAGGGGATGGTTTATTTGGCAACTTGAAATTGCAAGAAATAAAACTAATCTAGCAATTAAATGTTACTTTCCAAAATGAAATCTAATCTATGTAAAGATTGTAGTGCTTTGTGATGAATTGAAAGATTACTTTAGCTTATCTTTAGTTATGAAAGTTGAATCTAAGCTAAAAATGCAAAATTGAGACAAACACCAAAAAACACCGTTTCCCCAGGGGGGATGAACAGTGAGAGCTTGTAGCCCCACTGATTTTATTAAATAACTTGAACAAATATTTATGGAAGTGACTTGTGACCATTCAAGAGGGGGGTCACGAGTCTTTACAATGTTTTACAAATGTTTATTGTAGAAAAGGGGTGCCCTGGGGGGTCCTGGATGCTCAAAATCCGCCCAAAATGGATAGAACTTCCTCTTATCTGTTCGCAAACCTGCACAAAACAGCAATCAAACAAAGACAAAATATGTCCAAAAACACTTTGGAAGTGTCTTTTTTTATTAGTAGGAAAGCCCCAAATTTGACTAAGTAAACTAGCATAAAATGAACAGAAATGAACTAAGAAGAGCAAGCTAAAGAGCTTGTCTCCTTAGGGTATTTTTATGTTTTTTTAAAATAGAAATATAAAATCACTCTAATTGCCGAATATGAAATTAAAATATCTTTGAAACAACTCAACTTTCAGCCTTTAAAAATTTAGAAGTAAATTGCTTGCTAAAATTGACGTTTCTTGAGCTAGATCTAGTTTAAGATGATAAATTGAAACATGAACTCTAGATCTAACCTTTAATTCCACTTACTAACTTAGATAAGAAGTATTTGAATTTTGAAATCTGATATATATCTAAGATAAAGTAAGCAACTAGTAACCCAAAAGATTTTAAAGAAAATTTTGAGATAAGGGAGAAAGAATGTCGAACGGAAGCCAACTTTGGGCTATGGAGTCTCTTTGATGTATTGAAGAGGGAATCCTTTTGATTAGATGGAATTGAAAGTGTTAGAATCTCAACCTAGAGTCTTCCACTCCTCCAAATTAGAGGTCCTGCAAACTTAAGACAAATCTTACAAGAAACTGTTAAAAGTAGATGCATCTACCTTCTACACATTCAATCTAGAAAACACGAATTCAAGCAAGAATGACATGAAATCATAGAATAAATATTCTAAATAAGATATAGTAATGCAAACAAGCTCACTAATCTCTTATTAAATGTTAATAACAGATATAATTTCAAAAGACGAAGTTTACCATAATCTCAACACATCCACAAAGAATAATTGTATCCACACATTGGTACAAGACACTAAGATTGACCTCCAAAGTCTTCAAGTTTTATTCCAACAGCCCGAGAGCATATTAAAACAACATAACTTTGCATAACCAGATCTGATTACAAAGGGAGAGCTAGCTCCAATATATAGCAAGAGGGTGAAGAAGCCAAGTGAAGGAGGGCGCACCACTTGGAAGAGAAAGGACGCCAAGTGTAAGGTGAGGGCAGCCATGTGTCCCCCAACTCAATGGATGCCAAGTGTGAGCTTTTTGGAGGAAGAGGAGGGCGCCACCTCTCAAGAGGTTGGCTGCACCCTTTGGGAATGCGCCACCTCTCAAGAGGGGCGTACCTCCTTTTTGGCATGTGGTCAAATCTAAATTAAATCATGTCCACTTTATTGCTTTGACCAATGGGAGTCTTCTACTAGTTTCCACATAGCTTTTTGGAGTTCCATTTGTCTCCAACATGTTCCAATATGTTTCCTTGATTTTTGCCCTTTGCTGATTTTTTTGATTTTATTTTGACTTTTTTTGGGTTTTGCAAAAATGACTTTTAACTGATTAAAATCATTATTTTTCCTCAACCAAGTTAGTACTTAGGTAATATGGGTACTCTAGGTCCAAAAATGAGCACCCCCATGGCATATTAAGTCTCCTAGTACCACTTTTTTAATACATCTTTATTTTTTTATTAAAATTGCCGAATTCTGATAATTTTTTAATTAACTAGAAAAATTACAAAATCCTAAGGGGGACTTAGTAAATTTCCATAAGACTCTAGGAATATGTTTAGCATGGTAATATACATTAGACACTAAGCTTATATCCATGCTCAAGGACTAACCATGGGCAAATACTCCAGCTCTGGAGGGATTGAGTGAAAAAACTCATAAATTATAAATTGCATGAATGACAAAATAAACAAGTGAAAAAACACTCCAAAGAATAACTCATGCTTAGAACTAAGGTGGCTAAGACCTTTTACAAGTTCATAATGCAACATATCTTATTACAAATTTTTTATGGAAATGTAAAAAGGTTGGTCTTAATGACTAACTGAACTTCTGAACTCTGAATTTTGAACATGAAAATGTTCAATCTTTGGCGGCTTGCTGGAAATTCACCCTAGTGCAACTTGGTGAATAACATTGGCTCCATATGGGGATGTGTGCTTGATCTTTAAACAAAAAGGAGAGCATGCGAGAATCTAGAATCTATCCCTACATCACAAACATCTTGCCAAAAACAATATCGACGACACATGTATATGAAGACCAAGTGTAAATTGAAATTACACAATTATTATACATGTAAATACAAAATACAAAAATGAATATGAACTACTATACATAAAGTATAAAATAAGAAAGTGATCATAAATGAAATTTAAAATGTGAAAGAAAGGGTTAGAGATACATTACAAAGGATGCCCCATGGCATCAAACGACATTACTGGAGAAGGCCTAAAAAATTTCTGCTCACTGGTAGTTTTGACCTTCTTATTATCCAACTGGCTAAAGTAGAAAACATATGTAAAAACCATGTCATGGATAAAATAACACCTCAGATGTCTGAAAAATCCCTATCCGGGATGACTCATTGAAGATCCTTTTCCAAGTTTTATCAACTTGGATATTTTCTTGGGATCAGACCACCCAAGAAATATGTTCATTTCTTTATTCAACCAAACATTGAAGTCTGGCAAGCCTTGTAAAGTTTTGATGAATATTTGCATTGGACTGTCATGATGGAAGCCCAACCACTGCTCATAATGATCTGACATTGATAGACTGGAGTTGTCTTCCACTTTTTAATTATTTATTATTAATTCTTTTGACAGATGAGAGATTGCAACTAGGACTGTCAAGACCTCTACTTCCCTATTCGTTTCAGGTTCATCATCACTGTCAAAGATCTTTTCTAAGAAGATGGATTCCTCAGGAGGAGGGTGAGGATCTGAATTATCTGGATACTCAATCATTTTTAACTCAAACTCCTTTGTTTCTTCATGACTAGTTAATGACTCGTCTATAGGCTCTTCCGGAATTTCCAGATGAAATTCTCTTTCTTGTTCACTGTGAAGCTCTGGCTCTATGGGGTCTGAATAATTAATACAAGTTTTTGCCTCTGCAAGGCGAGCCTTCATGGCTTTTAATTGCTTCGCATAGATAAATTCCATGGCTTGAATAACTTCTTTAAACTTTTGATTGGAATCTGGTGAAGCATTATTCTTAACATCTGAATTGATTGTTTTCATATTTGGAGGTTTCTTCTCCTTCCATTTTTCCATAAAAGCATCAATCAACTCATTGTAAGTTCTAACTTGTTTATCTTTAAGTTCTGTAAACCAATCAAGATCATCATCATCAAAGGATAAGATAAACAATTTCATTCCCACATCTTCATATAAGGCATTACAACACCATTTATTAAAGCAAAGGGAAACCTTCTTAACATGACGTCTAGAATCAATAATATCATTACTTTGAAAACAAGGAAAATTTTTAATTACTTTTTCTGGAATCACGTGTGGATAACCACTTATTGCAGAAAAATCAATAGGTTTATAAAGATCATCCATTTATAAACTAGATTTATTAAAGAAAGCAAAAACGTCTAACAGAAATGGACTGGGTCCAAAAAATTAATAAGGATCCTGTTGAGAAGAAAGCTTGGCTAGCCTCCTCCAAAAAGATCTTCGGGTTCAAGGATGAAGCTAAGCAAACCGTGAGTTCCTCTTTGCAGAATACTTTGTCAAACTATTTTTTGAAGTGGAGTCGCTAGATGATCAAGTTTATTATAAGAAAACAAGAAACATCAAACAAAGCAAAAAGAAAAAGGGAAAACAAAAGTCGTATTCCGGGAATAGAAATATTTATCCCCGGCAACGACACCAAAATGTTGCCACCTTATACACACTTGGGAGACGTGGAAGAAATCTTCAATCCACTCAGTGTGTCCTTGGGGGAAAGAGATAGTTAAGGTGTTGTCACCTAATCCTCAACTCCTCCGTCTAGGCCAACTCCTAGCGAAGCCAAGGGGAGTAATCCCTAACAAAAATACTAAGGCTTGAACTAAGCTAAGAACAAGAAATTAAATCTAGGAGTTTATTATTCATTCAACAATCAACCTTAAATTTAAATACACATAAACCAATTATTCATCCACGATACAACATCAAGCATATACTTGCACAAAGGATACTCAGGTATGTTTGTTAGATGCAAGTAGTATTAAAGTTGCTTCAAATAGATATCAAATGTAAAATGAAGCCTGTGGCTTTGCTGAGTGTAAAAATTGAGACCAGTGTCTTAAAGGGAATCGTTAGCAATGTAGTTCGTGTGTTTTATTAGGATAAATTGATGTTGAATTAATGAGATGGTTTGGGCCTTCTTATGTATCATTCACCAATCTAAAACTTACCGACTGGGTTTGCCGCAGATCCAACAAGGCAAGTTGCCAGGTGATTTGACACACGACACCCAGGGTAGAGGTCTTAGACAAATGATACCACTTAGAGACTGTCCTAATTAATCTATCAACCACTGACCAACCCAGCATGTATGAAACTTACTTCCAGCAGATCGAGACTAGCTCGCAACTAGAAGGGCCAGGAACTGCACTGAGAGCTGAGGGGAATTTGTTTATTTTAAACAAGGAAATAAATAACTAAAATTGAAATGTGAGACTAATTATTAATCCACACTGACCAGGCCTCTTTCGAGGAGCTGAGGGGATGGTTTATTTGCCAACTTGAAATTGCAAAAAATAAAGCTAATCTAGCAATTAAATGTTACTTTCCAAAATGAAATCTAATCTATGTGAAGACTGCATTTCTTTGTGATGAATTGAAAGATTAATTTAGCTTATCTTTAGTTACGAAAGTTGGATCTAAGCTAAAAATGCAAAATTGAGACAAACACCAAAAAACATCGTTCCCACAGGGGGGATGAAGAGTGAGAGTTTGTAGCCCCACTGATTTTATTAAAGAACTTGCACAAATATTTATGAGAGTGACTTGTGACCATTTATTAGGGGGTCACAAGTCTTTACAATGTTTTACAAATGTTTATTGTAGAAAAGGGGTGCCCCCGGGGGTCCTGGATGCTCCAAATCCGCCCAAAATGGACAGAATTTCCTCTTATCTGTTCGCAAACCTGCACAAAATAGCAAACAAACAAAGACAAAATATTTCCAAAAACACTTTGGAAGTGTCTTTGGTTATTTGTAGGAAAGCCCCAAATTTGACTAAGTAAACTAGCATAAAATGAACAAAAATGAACTAAGAAGAGCAAGCTAAAGATCTTGTCTCCTTAGGGTTTTTTTCTGTTGTTTTAAAACAGCAATATAAAAGCACTCTAATTGTCGAATATGAAATTAAAATATCTTTGAAACAACTCAACTTTCAGCCTTTAAATATTTAGAAGTAAATTACTTTCTAAAATTGACGTTTCTTGAGCTAGATCTAGTTTAAGATGATAAATTAAAACCTGAACTCTAGATCTAACCTTTAATTCCACTTACTAACTTAGATAAGAATTATTTGAAATCTGATATATATCCAAGATAAAGTAAGCAACTAGTAACCCAAAAGATTTTAAATAAAATTTTGAGATAAGGGAGAAAGAATGTCGAACGGAAGCCAACTTTGGGCTATGGAGTCTCTTTGATGTATTGAAGAGGGAATCCTTCTGATTAGATGGAATTGAAAGTGTTAGAATCTCAACCTAGAGTCTTCCACTCCTCCAAATTAGAGGTCTTGCAAACTTAAGACAAATCTTACAAGAAACTGTTAAAAGTAGATGCATCTACTTCCTACACATTTAATCTAGAAAACACGAATTCAAGAAAGAATGACATGAAATCATAGATTAAATATGCTAAATAAGATATAGTAATGCAAGCAAGATCACTAATCTCTTATTAAAGGTGAATAACAGATATAATTGCAAAATAAGAAGTTTACCATAATCTCAACACATCCACAAAGAAGAATTGTATCCACACATTGGCACAAATTTGTACCTAGACCACCTCTTAACACCGGAGGAAGAGATCAGAGACCTCCAATGAATCAGGGAGGACGTGACCTAAGGGGGTTTGACAGGGGCCATGGAAGAATGGATGACAACACCAGGAGGGAACTTAGAAGGAAGAAACTCTGCTTCACATGCAAAGAGCCATGGAACCCCTCACACAAGTGCATGGGCCGTAGCCAGGTGCACTACATAGAAGTGACCTCAGACAATGAGGAAGAGGAAGATTGCAGCCAAATACAGAACATGGAGGACGAAACCACAGAGACAACAAAAGAGGAGGCCACAGAACAGGAACAGTACGGCTGAAGGGAAAGCCACCTTGGCATCTATCAGTGGGGTGCCCAAATTTAACACTTTTAGGATGAGAGGAGTTTTGCAGGGGTAGAAGGTATCAGTATTGATTAATGGGGAAGCATCTCAAAACTTCATTGACTGAGAATTGTTGAAGAGGAGGCATATACCCAAAGTGCAATTTGAAGGATTCAAGGTGGAGGTAGCAGGTGGAAGCACTATGCCTTGTGACAGGTACATTCCAGGTATGAAGCTTACATTGGATAGGCATGAGTTGATACAGGATGTCTATGTGATGGATCTTCCAGACACTAACATAATCCTTGGAATTCAGTGGCTCAGCACATTAGGGCCTATCACCACCAACTATAAGACCATGGAAATGTCTTTTACAGAGGAGGGTGGACGAAAGATAGTGCTCTGAGGCATGACAGGCAATTCTGCCAATATAGTCATGGCTAAGAGGATGGAAGCCATCTTAAGGAGAGAGGAGATCGTGTATGCAGTTGAATGTAGGATTTCGGCACATGTGGATGAGCAGGGTAAGGTTCACTACACTCCAGAGATCCAAGAGATTATTGACAAACAAAACAAGGTGTTTGGGTCGATACCTCTAGGGGTGCCACCAGACAGGGGGTTTGAGCATATAATTGAGCTAGAGATAGGAGCTAAACGAGTCATTACCACACCTTACAGGCATCCGAAGAAGCATAAGGATGAGATAGAGAAAGCCATCAAAGAACTTTTTGACATGGGGCACATTAGGCCAAGCTCTAGTCCCTTTGCTTCTTCAGTAGTGTTGGTCAAGAAGAAAGATGGAACTATGTGGATGTGCATTGACTTCCGAGCTTTGAATAAAAAGACAATAAAAGACAGGCACCCTATACCAAGAATTGATGAGCTTTGTTATCACGCAGTTTGTAGTTTAGGTCAAGTAGCTGAAAGGTAAGGGTCAAACTGGCGTAACAGGAGCTTCCCCACCCATTGTCACCTCGATGGGGGGCTCTTTCTATTTAGGGTGGCTAAACCCAAGGGAGACGTTCCTGGCAATATGGGGTTTGGAAAGGCAAAGGCTTAAGGATAAAGGCAAGTTTTCCCTTCACAGATTACCGCCAAGAAGATAGTCAGATGAAGAAGAACCACAGAAGAGGCACCTGCTTGTGAGACAAGACAATAATGATACTTGTACATGCAATAGTGGTTAATAATTCATTAATCAATGACTATCAATATTTAATGTACATGAGCATGAATAGCAGTAAATATTGACGAAGTCAATGTTTGCAATAATGGCAATGGCAAATTAGAGTCACTTGTCAATAAATACTAGAATGATTTAGCATCCAATGAAAATGATCAATCCGTAAATTAACTCAATGCATTAAATATCATCAAATGCTCATATACATGCAGTTGTTGCGTCAAGTATACTAGAGGTGACGTCATTTTTTTCTAGGGTTAGTGTGATAGACAAAGAGGTCAACGTTTTGCAAATAAGCCAATGAAATTTATCAATATATCAATGTTTATAGTTAGATGACCAGGACACAGTGTTTTCTATCAACCAACATCTCAAATAAGGCATGATGTCATCATCAATTTCTAGGTTAGTAGACGTTAGGGTTAGTTAGGGTTTCAAATTTGAAAATTTTGAAAGATTGTTTTGGCACAACAAGCTCAACGTTGGAGAGAAAAACCAGTGCCTTAGGGTATTATGGAGTCAAAAGTAAGGGCAAGGTCTCGGGAGGATCAAAATCTAAAGACTAGAGAGTTAGGTTCTATGGTGCTGCAGTGGCAGGGCCCTAGAATCAAAACCCTAAGGGAAGGAGGCTCATTCCGGTGTTGCTTAAGCAAGGCCTCATGCTCCATCCTCTTTCTTTAAATATTCTTGGCAAAATGGCTAGCTTTAAAACACAAATCTAAGGGAGAAAGGTGTTGCAAGAGCAAGGCCCTTCAAACCCTAAAAGTTAAAACCCTAGGTGTAGAATCAACTAGGCCTAGGACGTCACCTTTATTCAATCTATATCTCAAAGATAACTCAGAAAAAGGATGATTAGTGTAGCAACGACTAGGCTATATCTTCCTTAATCAATGGTTAAAACAAGTTTCTCAATCATGGGGACATATATCAAGGACCTACTTGTGTGCTTGCTACCTAGGGTTTCAAGATTAAGAAATATAATAGCAATATAACAACAAATGCAAGAGATTTAACCTACAACCATTCATTCAA
>JZKD02S0060856.1:85802-114488 GCA_000966675.3 Picea glauca
AACAAAATCATCAAATTTTAAAGTATTTGAACCAGAGACAGAGTTACTTACATCCATGACCAAGCTGTTTCAGCTTTTTGGCAATGAGCACAAGATTAGAAGATCCCTAACCTCATCATCAAAGTCCACTTTTATATAACTTAGTTGATTAGTAATCGTATTAAATTCATTTAAATGATCTGCAACAGACCCACCGTCTGACATCTTCATATTAAATAATCTCTTCATTAGAAATACCTTATTGGACGCTGAGGGATTTTCATACAATTTGGCCAATGCGTCCATCAAACCCTTTGTTGTCTTTTCTTTGGAAATATTGAAAGCCCCCGATGCTGCCAGGCTCAGCTGTATCATTCCTAGAGCCTTTCTATCAAGAATATCCCATTCTTTGTCCTTCGTAGTCACCGACTTCTTTGCTATTCTACCCAATGGTAGGAATAGATCCTTCTGATATAAATAGTCTTTCATATGCATCTTCCATAACTGGTAGTTTTGGCCATTAAATTTCTTGACCCTAAACTTTCCATCTTCCGACATTGCTCCCACTCGAACCAGGAACCCTCTTTTCCTGCGAGTTACCTTTCGCTCTGATACCAATTGTTAGAAAAACAGGACTGCGGAGCAATAAAATAAAACAAATGTGGAAACAAAACACAAAATATACACAATACAAGAGAGACACATATTGACATGGTTCACCCAGTGTGGGCTACGTCCACCAGAGAAATTTCCAGGTCCTTCCTTTATTATTATCCAGCAAATGAAGAGATACAACCTACAGCAAAACCCGCTGTAAATTCCTCTTCTTTCTCTCACAGTCTCCTCTCTTAGAATACAATACTCACCATAATACATAGCCGCAATACATTTCCATCATAAAATAGGGTTTCCATCTAGTTCAAAAAAACCTAATATAATTTCTACCATTAGATCTGCGACCTTATAATGAACGGTCCAAATTTACAATGAAATTACAATATACTTTTACAAGGCAATTTTTCCTTTGGGAGCTTCGCTCCCAAACCCCCATTGGGGGCTTGCTTGCCCCCAGACCCCCCAGCCAGGGGGATAGCCCCCCCAGACCCCATAGAGGGGGTAAGCCCCCTCTGCACTCCCCTGCGTGGAAGAGTGTACATACTTCTGAGGTGTAAATACTTCATGGGGTATAAGCATGGCTAAGAGGAGGAAAGACCTCTAAATCAGGAAGATAATCAGGCTCCACAACCAACATGGAGGAACAATCATTGTACGATAAGGAGTCCAAATGTGATTTTGGAATGACAGAGGTACTTTACTTGGGACACATCATTAGAGAAAAGGGGGTACAGGTACATCAGGAGAAAATAAAAGCCATTTTGGAGTGGCCTACTCCTAAAACACTCACAGAGTTAAGGGGATTTCTAAACATGTGCACATACTATAGGAAATTTGTCAAGGGGTTTTCCCAGCTGTGTGCACCCTTGACCGATTTGACTAAGAAGGGAGCCTTCAAATGGAGTGAAGAAGCTCAAAGTATGATGGATAAGATGAAAAAATTGATGAGCATGTGCCTAGTCCTAGCCCTTCTAGATTTCAGCCTACCTTTCACGTTGGAGTATGATGCCTCAGGAGAAGGTATAGGGGTCGTACTAATGCAGAATAGGCACCCTCTTGCCTATGAGAGCCGAAAAATCAGGGGTCCTGAGCTACTCTACAACATTTATGACAAAGAAATGTTGTCCATCATGCATGCACTAGCCAAATTTCGGCAATATCTGGTAGGTGCACAGTTTTTGGTCAAGTCAGATCACAACAGTCTTAAATACCTATTGGAGCAGAAGGAATTGAATGAAAGGCGGCAAAAAATGGGTAAGCAGAATACAAACCTATGACTTTGACATTGAATTTGTCAAAGGGAAGAACAACGTGGTGGATGATGCATTATTCAAAAGGCCATCCATTTTTGCATTGACAGGTGTATCAGTCGATTGGAAGGACCACTTGGTGATGGAGTATGCAAAGGATCAGTTCTCTTGTCAGCTATTGGAAGGAAAGCTGCAAGATGATAACTTCAAGGTTATAAATGAACTCATCTATTACAAGGGCCGAATATTTTTGGTTCCTGGATCGGCCTTCAAGGCCAATGTGCTGTAGACATGTCATGACTCACCCATGGAAGGGCATTGTTGCCACCTTATGCACACCTGGGAGACATGGAAGAAATCTTCAATCCACTTGGTGTGTCCTTGGGGGAAAGTGAGAGTTAAGGTGCTATCACCTAATCCTCAACTCCTCCGTCTAGGCCAAGTCCTAGCGAAGCCAAGGGGGGTAGTCCCTAAMAAAATACTAAGGCTTAAACTAAGCTAAGTACAAGAAATTAAATCTAGGAGTTTATTATTCATTCAACAATCAACCATAAACTGATAAAACATGAAGTAAACATTCACCACGATATATAACCAATAAGCATATACTTGCATCGAAAGGATATTGATAAACAATTGTTAGATGCAAGTTTCATTTAAATTATTTCCAATAGATAACCAAATTGAAGATGAAGCCTTTAGCTTTGCTAAGTGTGAAATGAGACCAGTGCCTTAAAGTGAATCGTGGGCAATGTAGTTTGTGTGTTTTATTAGGATAAATTGATGTTGAATTAATGAAATGGTTTGGGCCTCCTTGGAGGTTATCTCTTTGTTTGGAAACTTGCAGAAAGTTTTATCGAAACCCAATGGTCTCACCAGTAAAACTCACTCAAAGTGTTGGATGTACAAAATGGGTGGGAAGACAGGTCCCGAGAGGGCCCGCCTTACTTCATAGGTCACTTTAAGGTGTTTTCCCGTGCATTAAGTGAACTACTTTCGAGATTGTCCTAATTAAACTATTAACCACTGACCATCACAGCGTGTATGAAACTTACTTCCAGTAGATCGAGACTAGCTCGCAATTGGAAGGGTCAGGAACCGCACTAAGAGTTGATGGGAATTTCTTTATTTTAAACTGAAAATAAAATACTGAAATGAAATGTGAGACTAATTACTAATCCACACTGACCAGGCCTCTTTCAAGGAGATGAGGGGATGGTTTATTTCCAACTTTAAATTTGCAAGAAAGTAAAGCTAATCTAGCAATTAGTGTTCTACTTTGCAAAAGGAAATCTAATCTAGATTGTTGTTTGATTTTAATTTTAGAACTGAAATGAACCTGTTGAAATGCTCAAAACAAGAAAAAGACAAGAAACCAATCAAGAGGAAGATCTTGAAGCACAACACATCCTCGTCGGGGGGAAAATCAAAGTGAAGCCTCCCTTGGCTCACTGATTTTATTACCATGATTACAAGTTCTCTTTTAAGAGTCTTTAGATCTCTTCAAATGAGATTGGTGTTGTAGGAAAATCTCCCTGCGGACAGGTAGATCACCTCTAAGGCTTGACCTTAACCCTAGACAGAAAAATGCTTAACGTGGACACTGACTTCCTTTCAAATCTATCTAAACTAATACATGAGAAGGAAGGACAACAAAAGTACCTCTTAATCGACGTTTTCCCCTGGACGCTCCGAGTTGCGCTCTAATCCTTTGCTCCTCGTTGAGTCCTGCAGGCAAACAAGATATGACCACTTCCTACTCTATTGATATTAGCTTGAAAACAGATCTATCAATTAATGATAAGTTCATGTAACATCAGACACAAACTAGAAAGAAACATACCAAGCGTGTCATATTAATGAGAATGACGACAACAGTGCTTACAATCGTAGATGCGAATGCGACAGCTTCATCAATTCCTCTTCGTCTAACCCTTGCTCGAAAGATCCACAACCTGGTTGATAGCAGCTTCACTGATCACTTCTCCTTGGCTGACTGTGTGTTTCCTATGAGATCATAGGTTTCATGCTATCAATTCT
Source organism: Picea glauca (assembly GCA_000966675.3). NCBI lineage: Eukaryota > Viridiplantae > Streptophyta > Pinopsida > Pinales > Pinaceae > Picea > Picea glauca. The sequence goes on from JZKD02S0060856.1 coordinate 89,687, forward strand.
TCTCCCTATCAGCTCCAACACCACTTATGAGATCATAAGTTTGGTGTGATTCTCTATTTTGCAGTCCTCTTTCACCATTAGAAAGCTTGCTTATATAGCCTTGGAGAGGCTCAAAAATATTGAGATATCCTTGGGGAAGGTGAGGATTTTCCTCCTTCAGTTGAGGACCTGCCCTAGGATCATGGCTGGACTAGGGATTCGAGCTCAACTGCTTTCCAAGAATGAAAAGATGCTTCCCCCATTCATCTCAATAGCTTAACAACTGCCTAGAATAGGTAGCGCTCCCTCAAAAGGGCCATCAGAGCATTGTAGTGCTCCCTGAAAAGGTTAAGGGAAGCGTCAGCGCTCCAAAATCTATAGTGCTCCCTCAAAAGGGTCAGGGAACACTCCGAGACAGTGTAAGGGGGAGAGCTCCTCTCCAAAAACTCAGTTTTTGAGGTGCTTTCAGATGGCAAAAGGTTTGCAAGCCTATTGACTCATTTCTCCTCTTCCAAATCAGATGTTTGAAGTGTTTCAAGTGTCTTTCTCATGTCGTTATAGGCACGACATAGGCATCATGGCAGTATGCTTCCCTGACACATGCGACACTTGCGACCTTGTGAGCAAAATGCGACACTTGCGACCTTTGTAATGACGAAACTTGCGACACTATCAAAGTGAGTAATTTTGATGTGTAACAATTGGATCCTTATATATGGACCGTGAAACTGAAAAATTTCACTTTTTACAATGTTTCATAAAATATGACCACTTTGGGGGTCTTAGAAACTTCAAGTCCTTGGATTTTCGGTAGAATTTCCTCTTGTCCTTGCACCAACCTGCACAAAATCAATGAACAAACAAGATGCAAATATGGCCAAAGACACTTTAAGAGTGCTTTGGGTTATTAGTTTATAAAACCAAAAATATTTATAAGTACAATTCTATGATAAACTAGTGAATTTATGAATTTAAACTAACTAGAAAAAGCCCTTTTCTTACTATTCTTTTCACTGTCCTAAAACAAAAATATAAAACAGTAAGCTATTGCTCAAATATTGTACTTAAACTCTTGATAAAACACCTATCTTCAGCCTTTAGATTTTTTCAGAAAAAGGGACTAAGATAGCACTTTGCAAGCTAGAAAAGAGATCTAATCTACTTGCTTTTAGTTGCAAAAGGATGATAGCTTTTAGTACTTCTATGAATTGAAATATTTCTTTGAGGATAAGAATTGAAATAACAAAAATATTTTAACTTTAATTTGAGGAGGAGATGAGAAGAAAAAGTTTTTCTTACACCCTTGGAATCTTGGGCAATAATGGAGTCTCTTTTAGCATAGAAAGAGGGGCTATCGTCCTTCAAACTTTTGGAGAGGAAGTAAGGGCAAGCAAGCTCCTCCAACCCTCCAAGTGAGATCTCTAAAGTCCAAAAAACTTGCAATCAACCTGTTAGATCTTGGTGTTACCTACAAGAAGCTCAAATGGCACATTAGCTTAAACAAAAGATAAAATGCACATTTTATATTTCTAGAATAGATATCAAATAGGACATGAGAATCAATTAAGATCTATAATCCTATTCCTTGTGAGTAATAGTACTCCTTACAAAGGCCAAACTTGAACAAATTTCAATAAGCAAATAAAATGGAATAATATCACCTCATAAAAATGCACTTGACAAATAGCAACCACACATAGATCCACACCAAGTTAGCCTCCAAAGCCTTTTTATTTCAAGTATGAAAGAAGAATCACTATTACAATAGCATAAGTCTCAAGCTCCAACTAACTCACAAGAGGGATGAGTGCTTTCTTAAATAGACCAAAGGGTAGAGTTCTCAATGGAGGAGGGCGCACCACTTGGTGAAGGAGGGCGTACCACTTGGATAAAGAAAACAACCAAGTGTATGGGGAGAGGCTGCCACCTCTCCAATCACTCCATCTACTCACCACCTTGCAGATTTGAGGGGATATGGGGGTGCCACCTCTCAAGAGGTTGGTTGCCCCTCATGGGAATGCGCCACCTCTCAAGAGGTGTGCACCCCTTTATTGGCACATGCTCAAAACATAAGATTACATGCCCCACTTTATTTACTCAACCAATGAAAATCACCCACTTTCTACCACATAGCCTTTTGAGGCTTATTTCATCTCAAACATGTCCCCACATGTTTCCTTAATTTGTGCCCTTGCTGATTTTTTATGATTTTATTTGACTTTTTTGGGTTTTTTTGAGTAAAATTAATTTTAAGTGATTAAAATCACTAATTTTACTCAACAAAGTGGGTACTTAGGTAATATGGGTGCTCTGGGTCCAAAAATGAGCACCCCCGAGGTATATTAAGTCCCCTAGTACCACTTTTTTAATACATCTTTATTTTTTAATTAAAAGTTGTCGAATTCTGACAATTTTTTAATTAACTGAAAAAATTAAAAAAAATCCTAAGGGGGACTTAACGCATTTCCATAAGACTCTAGGAGAATGTTTAGCATGGTAATATACATTAAAAACTAGGCTTAGATCCATTCTCAAGCCTAACCATGGGAATATACTCCAGCTCTAGAGGGATTGAGTGAAAAACCTCATAAATTATAAATTGCCTGAAAACGACAAAATATAATTAGTAAGTGAAAAAACACTCCAAAGTATAACTCACGCTTAGTACTTAAGGTGGCTAAGACCTTTTACAAGCTCATCATGCAACATCTCTTATTACAATGTTTTATTGAAATGTAAAGAGAAAAATTTTGGTCTTTATGACCGGATGAACTTCTAAACTCTGAATTTTGAACAATGTTGTTCAAACTTTGGCAGCTCGCTGGAAGTCCATCCTAGTGAAACTTTGATGGATAACAGGCACCAAGGGATTGGTAAGACGTACAGGGAGGTGAGAGAGAGGTTTTCATGAAAGGGCCTCAAGGAGGACGTAATAAAGCATGTCAAGGAGTGTACTACATGCTAGGAGAACAAGGATGAGCACACTCACCCAGCAGGACTACTGCAACCCTTACCCATTCCAAAGCACAAGTGGGAAAGCATATCCATGGATTTCATTACCGGGTTGCCAAGGATGCAGGGGAAGGACTGCATAACTGTAGTGGTGGATAGTTTGACGAAGTTTTCACACCTCTTCTCCATAGCCACAGACTTCAGTGCAACACAGGTGGTCGAACTATTTTTCAAGGAGATTTTCAGGTTGCATGGTCTACCCAAGACCATTGTGAGTGACAAGGATAGCAGGTTCATGAGTACATTTTGGCAGGAGTTTTTTATACTGGGTGGTACTGCCTTAACCCCTAGTACCAACTATCACCCTCAAACGGATGGACAGACCGAGATAGTTAACAAGTGGGTAGAAGGCTACCTCAGGAATTATGTAGAAGGGTAGCAGAAAGCATGGGTCAGATGGTTGCACTTGGGAGAGTACTACTACAACACCACCCAGAACGTGTCCATAGGCTTGACACCATTCAAGGCCTTGTACAACTATGACCCACTATATTTTTTAGAGAGTTCTTTTGGTGACAACAGGGCACCAATGGTACATGATTGGATACAACAGATCCAAGACATCCTCAGAGAGTTGAAGGATCATCTACAGAGAGCACAAAACCAACAGAAGGTCCAAGAAGACAAGCACAAGGTTGAGCGTACTTTTGAGGTTGGTGACTTAGTCTATCTAAGGCTCCAACCATACAGGCAGGCTTCTATAAAAAGAAGCGTAGCAGAGAAGCTACAACCATGTTTTTTTGGGCCCTGCAGGATCAACAGGAAGATAGGGGCCATAGCTTATGAGCTGGAGCTCCCACAGGGCAGCAGGATACACAATGTTTTCCATGTGTCTTATCTAAAGAGGGCCATCGGCCAACACATCACACCCATTGAGGTACTACCTCCCATGGACAAAGAGAGGCATCTTGTTTTGATTCCGGAAGAGATACTAGAGGTTCAGGAGAAGAGGCTCAGGAAGAGAAGCATCAAAGAGTACCTAATTAGATGGAAGGATCTACCCATTGAGGATGCCACGTGGGAGAATGAACAAGTGGTACGGGAAACAAGTTTGGAATTGCTTGAGAGAAAGAAATTTCTAGCAGGGGAGACTGTAATGTCCCCCACCTCTTGATGAAGAGATTTGAGAAGACTTAGTGGCCTAAGCATCCCCACTAGAACATAGTCTCACACCGAGGGGAAAATTCAACCAAACTAAGGTTATATGCTTAAGTTGACTTAATACAAACGTAAAAGAAGTCAAAAAGATAACTCAATGAAGGAATAGAAGCGTTGGAGGTTGAGTTAGGAGTTAACCCTAGGGGTTAACTTAACTCATTCATTCAAGATTTTGGTATTTGCTTGTTGATGCTCTTGAGCATACAGTTTTGAGGGTTTTGATATTACAAACCCTAGTGAGAAACTCAGTGGTGAAAGATTCCAGTCACCTTGCTCCAAGATTGGTCTTAGGGATGAAATACCCCACCCACACTATTATACAACCATCAGCTATTAAGGAGGACTAGCAGGGTTGTACCAATTGGACAAATAGGGCCGTACCAGCTAGGGTTTTCTTGCAGGGGTGCACCATTTGTTGAGGAAGAGTTCGATCTAGCATATTGAAGAAGCTAGAGAGGTTTCCATCATTAGGGTTTTGCTTGCAAGCCCTTTCTCATTAGTTTGAGGGCTTCTTGGAGGAGTTCTCACATCCCTATCATCTATTTGTAGGTTGGGACGATTTCAGGAGGAAGGGTATGACTTGGTGATTCAATATTTCTCAGATCTAGGAGGCTATAGGCTAGATCTGACCTTGAGACTTCTCTCAAGTGCTTGTGGTTGTTCGATCTATCATTCGGGAGAGTTTCAGATGATTCAGAGCCCACATTCAGCTAGGCCATACTATTGTCCATATTTAGGGTTTCAAGAGGGTCATACCATCCTAGGGTTTCTATAGTTTGAGGAGGAAGCTTCAGTGTTTGAGCTCCATACTTCAGGAGGAGGATTCCATTGCCTTGATCTATCATTGGGGGAAGTTTGGCAGCATTTGGAGGTCTTAATCTTTAGGAGGGATGAACCCTTGGTGTCCGTCATCTTTAGCAAGCTGTACCAGCAGTTAGCAGGGCCATACCAGTTGCTTGAGGGTTAGGCTGAAACCCTAGTTTTGCAGTTGAGTGTTAATCTTCTATTGCAGCCTTTGGGAGGCTTGATTTGTATGTCGAGAGAATTTTGTATGCAACTCCATTATTGTTTGAAGCCATCTATTCCAGATCTTCTTCTCTATTTGTATCAGGTGCTTGCTTTCTTATAATAAAGTTCAGCTATTTGCTTGTGGTTCCTATCTTGTGTAGTATTGATGATCTTCATATGATTACAATTATGCTTGTATAAATTTGTGGCTAAATAACTAAATAAACCCTAAGGCTGAAATGTTCATATCCAACCTGCATACACAACAAATAATAATCAAATCAATGGTTAGTTAGTGATTCCAAGCAAAAAATTGGCTTGGGATCATTACAATCTCCCTACATTAACCTTGGGGGATAACTTCTTGATATATTAAAATGAACAAACAGAAGAGTAAATATATGCATCCTTCACCATTCAAATTCCTAGCAAGAAGAACAACAAACAGATCTATAAATGAATCTAGGACATTCCTGGAGACAAGAGAAAATATTACATGCATTAACGTTCCCACTAGGAGAGGTTTCCCAAAACTCCACTCTGTCCCTCCAGCGCTGAGCTCCAAACCCATCCACGAATCTTCCTCCAACTGCACCCCCCTTCTTCTCGCCTCTTCTCCTATAGCTCTAATCTAATATTCCTCCAAGGCTCCCTTCTTGGTCACCAAAAAACAAAGTTTAACTTGATAGATCATTATCCCATATACCTCATGATTTCCTTAGCATGCAAAATTAATATAGACTTGTGCAAGGTGATGGCTAAAGTGTGGGAGTAGGGGAGGTCACCTGCTTGCTATCCACACTTTCCCAAAATCTAGTACTTGGTACTTATTGCAAATTGAAATCTAAGCCATTAGTTTCATACCTAATTCCAAGGGTGAGGGGAGCCCCATTTTTAAACCTTGGGGTTTGTTATCCCCCATTCCAAGGGATAACTAAGGAGATGATGTCTTGAGGCCCTCAAGTTGTAGACATGGAGTATTGAGCAATGGATTGATCGATAGTGTTCACTTACATGGATGGAGCCTTGCATCACCACCATACTTAACCATTCATCATGACGGCATCCACAAAATTAGCTTTCTTCCGGAAGACGATGAATCTTGCTCCACGAGGTAACAAGTTAGGTATCGTGGTAAGTGTCACTTTAATACTTGGGGCATTTGAATATGTTTTTTTCCTTATTTCACCTTGGTGAGTGTCATGATTTCCTAGCAAGTGGCCACCCTTGGGGAAAGGGTTGTAACCAAGGGTTTTCCTTGAATGGTTGTCATATTGTTCCCACTCATACTTACCACTTTCCCTTACTACCTCTCTTTCGTGTCCCCATATTTTAGGTCATTGGGCTTATTGACCCAAAAAGGGCATGTACCTCATTTCATGGGAAGAAGATGCTAAAGGCCCAGAGGCTTGTAGATGGAAAAAGATAAAATCCAATCATAAAACCTTTTGGATGGTAACCTAGGGATCTTGAGAACAACGAAATGTTTCTCACAAAAATTAGGGACCCGTAAAATAAATAACTAATTAAACATGCCAACTGAGGTAGAGCATGTGTGGGTAATCTTTTTCATGCTTTGGTAGAAGTCCCACATACCATCTTCAACTTGGGGAGGCATGGTCAAGTATCACCAAGGTAGAGTTAATGTGGGAATTTGTTTTCTTACTTAGGTTGAAGTCCCACTTTAGCTTCAACTTCTAAATACTATAATAAATTAATGGCAAAGGGGCTTGGAAAAATCATGCATCGCAAACAAAGGGTGGCACACTATAAGATCCCCTTCCATATGACCAAAGTACTTGAGGACTTAGTAGCCCAATTGTTCCCCCTAGGTTATAGTCTCATATAAAAAGGGGAATAAGGTGGCCAAAATATGTCACTAAGGATGCTAAATTCAAATTAGAATAAGTGACATTGGCAAACAAGGAAATATGAGATAATGGATGAAAAGATTTTAGAAATCCAATTAATAATTTAAGTGAGGAATTAGTAACTAGAGTATAAAAGAGGATGAGGACACCTCACTTACTAATTCTTGTTCATTTCTATTTGCAACTTTGAGGTCTGGAAGCTTGAGTGTTTTGAGGGTTTTGACTAGACAAACCCTAGAGATTAGCACAGAGGTGAAAGATCCCTCCTTTCTTGGTCCAAGCTTGGCCAAGGTGGTGAAAGATTCCACCCTCACCATTCTATTCAGATCAGATCATTCTCAACTATGATTTGGGAAGAGGGGCGTACCATTGGAGGGTTTTTTGCAGGAAGGGCGCACTGTCCAATCTTAAGGAATTTGATTTGGCCTCTAGTGGTTTTCTGGAGGATATCTATACTTGGGTACATTTTTCATCCCTAGAGCGACCTTTCTTGGCACTCTTGGTTGTTTCCATCCCCTATGATTATTTATTATCATAGCTGGGTGAATTTACTAAAGGAGGGTGCACTTTGGGTTAGAGATCTAGTGTTTTGGGGTCATATTTGGCATCTACAGCAAGGGGAATTCATCATATGAACCATCCATCCTCTTCCATATAGGATAAAAATGATTTCATGAAGTTTTGGAGTCATATACAATCCAGACGAATTTCTATGGTGCGCTACAGCCAGTGAGGGTGCAACTCGACCAAAGGAATACAATGTTTGGAGGAAGGGAAAGAGATTGATCATATAGATCCCTTGCATGCAGCTAGTGGAGGCTCTGGGGAGCCAATATATCTCTCTTATATTGTATCTTGGAGGTGCTTTCAACCACATCTTCCATTCTTCCATATATTTCTATTCTACTGAGGTTAGCTATATATAATAAATAAATACAAATCTGAGTTTTGTGGCTATTCTTATTGTTGTTTTCTATTAGTTCATTGTTGCTCATGCAAAATATTTGTGATATAAAACTTGATATGAAACCCCAACATAAGAACAAGGAAGCTACAGGTGCAAATTGTTTGACAAAACACCTCAACCAAAAAACCAAAAACTTAAAGCATTCCACACAAAACCACTTTGGAATCTTATTGTGGTATCAGAGTTTTGAATCCTCCCAGCCTGTGGGGATTCGCTGATGAAAGATTACAATAGAATAAAGAAGGACAAAGGGATTGAGGAACCAGAAACAGAGATGGGGGAAATAAAGGAAACAAGAGATGGTATTGATAAGGAGGTGCCAATTGAATTGGCAAGAATAACATAGGAACTACAATGCTCCATTGACAAGACATCGTTTATCATGCAACACCATTTGGATGAGACACAGGAGAAGTTATCCAGGGGGCAGGCTGATCTCAAATTATCCTTGACAAATATAAAACAAGGACAGGAGTGCTTGGTAACCACATTGGAAGCAGGACAGGACAGGATTGCACATCTTCTCATGCAGATGGTACATAGAAAGGAACCACAGAATAATGAAGAGAATAATGGGGTTAGTGGATCTTAGGAAGGAGAAAGGTATCACACGGAGACTAGCCACAGGGTTCAACTGAGGGGCAAAGTCTATTTGGGGGTGCAACCAATAGGGCACCAGTGAGCAACAAGATCACATCCAGCCCTTACATGTTAAAATTTTGGTATGATCGTTTAACTGTAGACAATGTCACTTCATTTTCACCCAACCATAGGAATTCACATATGCCACCCCCGAGCACACTAACATTTACTTAGAGTAATTCTGGAAAGCCTACTCTAGAACTAGAAAATAAACCCTAGCCACAAAACTATTGCAGCAACTACACAATAACCATATAAAGATATCGTACCTTTCACCAAGAGAAGCATACAAGAGAAATACCAGAAAGACTGAGAATAATCCACGACAGTTGTTGCACTACTCTCTCCAAACTTACGCCTTTCTTCTGCTACAGTTGCAGCTCCTTAGACTCGTGCACTAGTTGTTGCTGCAATTGCTCCTTAGACTTGCGCCCTTCTTGCTGAGTGAGAGAGAGTGACTACAAATGATCTAGGCACTTCCTTATTTATACTAGCCTGTCCAAGTTACTTTACTTAGTAGGGTCGACTTCTCTTTCTAGATCCTATTATTACTTTAATGTTATTCTCTTGAGGCTGACTTCTCTTCTATGGTTTCCACACATATGTTTAATGGTTCACTTGCTTCTGGCATATTCTTTTCATCTAAGAAAGGTCATCTAGGAGGGAAAGACCCTCCCCTAGCTACAAAAACATCAACACTCCCTCTTAGCTACCCAGGGAGGCATCTTTCATGATGTCTTTATCTAGTAGTCCATTGACTACTCTACAATTAGTTGGTAGCACACAGATGCCACAATGCCATCAGTAGCTCGAATAATCTGTCACAGTATCTGCAACCAAGTAGCACTCAACTACTCCCAATGTGAACTGCTAGTCCCCATGGCGATCAACTAGTAGTGCACAACTACTACAATGCCATCTAGTAGAACATAACTGTGTCGATCCATAGTAGTACATAACCACTATCCAATGGTGCACAACCACTCCAAGTAGCACACATCTACTATCCAGAGCCACAATGTCTCTCACCTGCAATCAAAAGATAGCTACACAAGCTACCACCATGTGATACACCAGTCTCTATGATTATGAAGCAATCAACTAGTGGCACAGAGCCACTACAATATTCCCCCAACCATAATCATAGTCTTCCACCTCCATGACTATGCATCAATCAACTAGTAGCACACAACTAATACAATATGCCCTTAGCCATAGTTAGGATCTGCTACCTCCATGATTATGGAGCAATCAACTAGTAGCACACAACTACTACAATATGCCCTCAGCCATAGTCAGGATATGTATGACTATGCAGCAATCATCTCGTAGCACACAACTACTACAATATGCCCTCAGCCATAGTCATACCTATGATTATGCAACAAGCATTTAGTAACACACAGTTACTACAATATGCCATCAGCCATAATCATAGTCGATGTCTCTATAACTATGCAACAATCAACTAATAGCACAAAACTACTACAATATGCCATCAACCATAGTTATAGTCTCATCCAGTAGCACGAAGATACTCCCATAGTCCTCACGACTATGCATGTGATATTTCTTCTCTCATCAGGTCCAACAGTGAATTACCCCCTCAGTCGCAAGATTGATCCAGGGAACCCTTGGCCAGAGGGGTTATCCATCATGAGAAGAAACAACACACCTCCCTCTCAACGAGAGTGGACATTATGCACCTCGAGGCTTTCCGCTCCTATTCAAATCAGCATGACTAATAGGAGAAAGACTATGCTTGGACCATTCACCACTAGTCAAATCAACATGGATAATCCTATGAGTGAATGTATCATTCTCCCTTGGTCAAATCAGCATGACCAATCTGGGAGAATGTTTTCCCAATGCTACTCATCTATGGATGTGTCCTGGAGCTTCACATCTCCCTTCTACATCATGTTTTGAAGGAAGTCCTGCAAGAAACTGCTTTCACAATTTCCAATACTAGCTGCTATATACGCTGGCTCTGTTGTAGTGAGTGCCATTGATCTCTACTCCCTACTCAACCATGATATCACATCGATCTCAAACTAAAGCATCATCTGGAAGTACTCTTCCAATCCACTGCACTCCCTTTGCAGTCAAATTCTATATAATCCTGCAGCTTCACATCTCCACCTGAGACATATCTCAATCCATATCCAACTGTACCACGAAGGTACCTCAACATATGCCTTGCTGCCATCCAATGTACCTGTCTAGGTTCAACCATGTGTTGACTCAAAGTATTCACTGCAAAGAATATGTCTAGCTTGGTGTTAACCAGGTACATCAAGGATCCAATCAACTGTCTGTACATCATGGGATTCACCAAATCTGAAGATTTGTCACTCAAGAGCTTCAAATTTATTGTCATAGGTGTGGTCATGGACTTGCATTTCATCATCTTGAATTTCTTTAGGATCTCAACAGTATATTTTTCTTGGCTAAGGAAAATCTCATCTAATCTCTGCCATACATCCAATCCCAAAAAGTAATGCATCAGAACTAGATCCTTCATCTCGAACTCTGAAGTGAGCTTCCTCTTACACCCATCAATGAGGTTCTTGTCCCCTGTTATAAATAGATCATCTACATATAGAACCAAGATCAATGGGCATCCATATTCAACCTTATAGTAGAGGTTAGGATTTGCCTCACTCTTGGTAAATCCCAAGCTCATCAAATATCCATCTATCCTGGCATACCATGTCCTAGGTGCTTGCTTTAGTCCGTACAAGGCCTTCTTCAGTCTGCACACATGGGACTCCTTTCCATGGATCACAAAGCCTTGTGGTTGTTCTATGTACACTTCTTCCTCTATTACACCATTCAAGAAAGAAATCTTGACATCCATCTATTGTAATTTACATCACATTGCAAAAGAAATCGCAACAATTGATCTAATGGAAGTGTATTTTGCTATAGGAGCAAACTTTTTGTCATAGTCTTCTCTCTCTTTCTGGGAGAATCCTCTAGCCACAAACCTTTCCTTGTACTTCTCTTTGTTGCCATCTGCAACATGCTTGATCTTGTAGATCAACTTGGAATTCACCACTGACTTCCCTTTTGGTTAAGGGATGAAGGCAAAGATCCATATCCCAATCCTTCTAACTAGCTTCCTCCTCTGTCACTGAAACAAGGGAATCCTCCCAGGAGGTCTCATATATCCGCGAAGCCTCTAAAGCTTCGATATAGCCTTTTGTTTGTCAGTCCTGGAAGACATTTCTCTCTCCCATTTGAATCTGAGCAGGAATACTTTCTAAATTAAAGTCTCTAAGTAATTGACTCTCTCTAAGATCAGTCTCACTCTGAGTCTGCATGCTCCCTTTGAAGTTTGAATCCCTCTCAGTCTATATAATCTTCGGAGCCATATGCTCCCTCTGCATGATATGGCTCATCAATGTCATATATATGTATTCCCTTTGCATCCTACAAATCATCATGGAACCATGTTGTTCTCTTCTTGGTCATTGCAACGATTCTAGGTAGGCCCGTCTGGCTCTACTAACTCTTCCTAGTGAACTAAAGAGTGATCAACTAAATCGATCTCCATATGAGATACTCTGTATCTGCAAAGGTATCCTTCTTGCCAGAAGGTTCTAACTTCGTCCTCTTCTCCTTCATTACATGGATGTGCACAACTCTATGTTTGGATGGTTTGCTCCATGTTTCAGCTAGAGACCATCTAAACGGTTGCTTCCTGCAACCATCATTATATCTCTCTCTCAGAGCTATTCCTTATGGCCTACCCAGAACAATAAACAAGCACAACTAGGAACATCTCCTAGAGGAGATCAATTTATCTTGTACACAAATGCATTATTAATATGAGTATTCACCTAATGGTAGTTGTACCATCAATAATCAAGTGTTTATTAAACTAGCAATAGCGATAGAAATAATAGAATTTAAAGACTGCTATTCTAGTTACAACACTTACTTAAACTACATCAATATAAAAATATCAAACCTGATATGAAAACCTGGAGTTTAGCTGTTGTCGTTCCCACCTAGGTTGTCTTATATAGTTTCCTGATCTTGTGCTTGAACAAAAGATCCCTTCTCCTGCAAACACCCTTAAGATATTGATACAGTTTAAACATATACAAGTACATACCTCCAGCACAACGGCACCATCCAGCAGTAGCGACGAACCTTAAAACTGCAAAGTTCTCCAACTTGCAATCTAAATCTAGTTGGAGATGCGCTAGGGTAAGGTGCTCTAGGAGAACCAAAAATTAGTCCCAATACTTCACAAAAATTTTCACTACAACTGGAACTATAACTGGTGCTGCAATTGGCATGAAGCAACTGGCACGAAGGAACTAGCATGAAGGAATTGGCCCTGCGACTGCAACTGGCTTTGTAGACCTAGGGTTTTATGAGTAAACCCTAATTTCTCAACTTCAAAAATTTGTAGATATGATATAGGGAAGAGATGGGCCCTACTTAGGTGACCTTCTTAGTGAGTTCAGTAAGTACTCAACGAGCTTGACAATGGGGAAATTGAGGATCTTCCTTCCAGCATCAAATTGTTCTGAAGGTAACCAACTCTGATACCATGTTAGAATTTTGGTATGCTCATTTAACCGTAGACAATGTCACTTCATTGTCACCGAACCATAAGCATTCACATATGCCACCCCTGAGAACACTAACCTTTACTTAGATTAATTCCATCAAGCCTACTGCAGAACCAATAGATAAACCCTAGCCACAAAACTGTTGCAGCAACAGCACAATAAAAATACAAAGATATTGTATCTTGCACCAAGAGAAGCATAAAAGAGAAATACCAAAAAGACTAAGAATACTCCATGAAAACTACTGCACTACTCTCTCCAAACTTGCACCTTTCTTCTGCTGCAGTTGCAGCACCTTAGACTTGTGCACTAGTTGTTGTTGCAACTGCTCCTTAGACTTGCACCCTTCTTGCTAAGTGAGAGAGAGTGAGTACAAATGAGCTAGGCGCTTTCTTATTTATACTAGTCTATCCAAGTTACTTTACTTAGTAGGGCCAACTTCTCTTTCTGGATCCTATTATTACTTTAATGTTATTCTCTTGAGGCCGAATTCTCTTCTAGGGTTTCCACACATCTGTTTAATGGTTCACTTGCTTCCAGAATATTCTCTACATATAAGAAAGGTCATCTAGGAGGGAAAGGTCATCCCCTAGTTACCAAAACATCAACATTACATGCCATGTTTCTTAGACACACAGTAGCAGGAGGCCAATGTTCCAGGGTGTGTGGAGGTGGAAGACAACTTTGAGGAGTATGAGAGGGAACATGCAGCCTTAAGTGCAGGATTCAGGAGACAAGTTTCATTGGGAGAGTATTGCGGGATCAAATATAGAGGAAGGCCTAGAGATTTTCACAGGGGTAATAATGATCTGGGGCACAAGGTAGGAAAAATGGAGATTCCCACCTTTGATGGATCATCCAAAGCTTCTGCAAAAGCATGGGTACAAAAATTGGATGCTTATTTGCAATTAAATCCCATGATGGAGATGGATGCCATCAAATTTTCCACCCTATACTTGGAAGGCAAGACCCATGAGTGGTGGTACCATGGGATGACTACTTTGGGACATGCACACATTACTTCTTATGCATATTTCACAGAAAGGCTCATAGACAAGTTTGATCAAGGGGATCCAAAACTTCATTTCCGTGAGATCACCCAACTTAAACAAAAAAGCACAGTTGAGGCATGCATTGAAGAATTTCATAGGATAACAGTCATGGTTCTAGATGAGTCAGAATCTAGATTGATGATGCTCTTTTCTAAAGGGTTGACAGAACCATTGCATGGATGGGTCAAGGATTTTAAGCCTAATACACTTCAAGATGCGATTTGGAGGACTAGCGACTTGGAAGGGGCAGCCTCTAAAAAAAAATTCATTCTAAGGCCACCAATTGCTCCAAGGGGAAAGGATAAAAGGATTGTAGACAAAGGTAAGGGGAAATTGGATGAAGCTACCAGAAGGGAGTTGAGAAGAAAACAATTATGCTATAATTGTAAAGAACCATGGGAACTAGGGCATAGATGCATGGGGAAAGAAAATATCCACTACATTGAGGCTCTTTCTGACAGTGAGGAGGAAGATGATGTGGGCCATATTCAAAATATATAAATGCACCAAACAAAAGAGGATCCCATGCATGTGAAAGAAGAAGAAGAGCCAATGCACAACCATGTGGGAATTAATAAAGTTGTTATTGCATCCATTAGTGGGGTACCAAAATTTATTACTTTCAGGATGAGAAGAGTCCTCCAAGGGAAAAGGGAAGGGTCATAATACTTATTGATGGTGGGGCCTCCCACAACTTTATTGATGTTTCCTTGGTGAATAGGAGACACCTCCCTACTGTTGAGTTTGAGGGATTTCTAGTGGAGGTAGCAGGGGGATGCACCATACCATGTGACAAATATATTCCACAAATGAGTCTTACCTTGGGAAAATATAATTTGGCACAGGATTTCTATGTGATGGACCTAAGTGACACCAATGTTATACTTGGAGTTCAGTGGATTAGCACCTTGGGTCATGTTATCCACCAAGTTGCACTAGGATGGACGTGCATTTGAGCTGCCAAAGACTGAGCAATCAATTGCTCAGAATTCAGTGTTCAAAAGATCAGTCGGTCTATTTGACCAACTTTTTTTGCATTTCCTTCCCCTCGGGGACATTGTAATAAATGAGATTAGCATGATGAAGTTGTAAAAGACTTGGCCACCCAAGACCTAAGCACGATTATGTACTCTAGATTGTTTTTTTTCACTTGTTAATTATTTCTTGCCTCAGAAATTAGGCGAGTTATAATTTCTAAGTTTTTTCAATCAAATTTCCTCCAAAGCTGGAGTATGTGTTGGTGGTTAGGCCTTGGCATGGAATTCCAATGTCTAGTGTCTAAATTTTTATATTACCATGCTAGGTCATCTTTATTGAGTCATATGGAAATTGTGCTAAGTCCCCCCTAGGATTTTTTAATGTTGAGTCAATAAAAAAATTCCCGCAAATGGGCTATTTTAACTGTAAAAGTAAAAAAAGTCATCAAAGTGGCATTAGATGTTGTCGTATGTCATGTTTATGCTCGATTTCTAAGCCAGAGCACCCCCTAAACCCATATTCCCCTTTGTTGAGTACAAAAAGTGATTTTATCACTCAAAAATGAGTTTTACTCACAAAACGAGAAAAATACATGTAAAATTAAATAAAAATCAGCATGCTATTAATAGGGAAACATGTTGGGGACATGTTTTCCCTTTATCTTTAGTCAACTAAGGAGGGAGGCGAGTCATCTAGAGTCTTGGATGAGTTGTTGAGTGAGGTGGCTAAGGGAGATGATCCCTATGCTACCACTCGACCTCACTTTAGTTAGGTGGTGGATTATTAGAGAGGGGCATCAATCCCAATGGGAGAGACTCCCCCTCTCCACCTACTCCACCTACTCCTCCCATGTGGCGAGTTCCTATATTTAGTTATGTGTTGAGATACTCTAGTGAGTAGAGAGGTGTCCAAGTGGACTCCCTCTTCCACTGCCATGTATCCTCACTCCACCCATGCCCACTCTCCCTCATGCCATGCGCCCTAGCTTTGGATGTCTCACCCAAATTGATATGAAAGAAGGTAGACCCCTCCCTTTGTAGCTAATGGGAGTTGGGATATTTTGATGTAATGCTCTTGGAAATATTTTGCTATTGGAATGGAATAAAAGATTTTGGAGGTCATTGATGGTGTGTTTCATGTGTGGATGGTTGTCATGTGGTAAGATTTGAGATGATGCTATTTCATGTACTTATTATTCAATTATTGTCAAATATTGGCCTTGGTAAGAGTACTATTACTCAATAGGATAGGGTTATTAATCTAGCTTGACTTTCTAATCCTATTGCTTACTTATTTTGGAAGCTTAAATGTGCATTATTTGTTTATGTTAACTAATCTTTCCATTGAGTCTCCTTTGTAGGTAGCACCGAGAATTTGATCGTATTTGTCCAAGTATTGTGAAGTTTGCAAGATCTCAACGGATTGAAGAGTTGGTGGAGCTTGGTTGCAATCCATATCTTTTCAAAAAGTTTTCCAAAGACATTTCCCTCTTCACTCCACCAAGGACCCCATTTCCCAAGGGAAGTTCCAAGATCAAGAGTGTCTCTCTCCCCTTCACAAAATTATTTTTCTTTGTTCATTACCTTATATGTTGCATGCAAATTAAATTAAGTATTCAAAGTTATATCAAGCAAAATTTGTGCATGCAATAGCACTTGGATCTAGATTTACTTTTCAAATATCTAGAGGATAGATCCAAGTATTTTTTTACTTTTGCAAGTTCTTTACATAGAAATATTTAGACATAAAGTGAGTTTGTTTTCATTGGTCAAATACAACTAATTAGTAATTTTTGTTTGTTGTTTTAGGACAGAAAACAGAAACAACTAAAAAGAGTCTGATTTACTTTCTTTAAGTTGTCAAAAAACCCATAAAAATTTCCATTTTGCATAAGAAAAATTCTAGAAAACGTTTAGCTTAGGTTTTACCTTTTTGGTAGAATTAAACTAATTTGTTTGTTGGTTTCTAGCAGGTCCATGATAAAACAAGGGAATATTCTGGTGAATTTTGGGCTAAATGGAAGAAAACCGAACCTAAGAGTGAACCTTTGAAGACCAAGACCAATAAAGAACCCTTTGTAAAGTGTTTCTTTCATTTTCGATCCATTCTATAAGGATCTAAAAAGAAGAAAAAGAGAACAAGGTTCTCGCTGTAATAAGAAGTAATAAATCATGCCTCATAGTGCCCAGTTTCTTCTCCCCCTTTGGGGGATTGGTGTGGTGGTGTCTGGTTGATTTATTTTTTTTCTTCACTTTACTGCTTTCATACTATCTAAAGATAAAATAATAAAGCAAATCAATCAATCTATCTTAATCACAACAACACATAGATTATTTTCCTTTTTGCAATCTTTATTTTTCAGTTTTTCATTTCAAATTGGAAAATAAACAAATCCCGTCAACTCCTCTGCAAAGAGGTTGGTCAGTGTGGATTTATTCATTAGAAAACATTTCCTTTTTTCTCAAGTTTCCTTTAAGCATTTTATTTTTGTTTAAAATAAACCTTCCCTTCAGCTCCCCGGTGTATGCTCTAAACCCTTGCTAGCCTAGCTCAATCCTTGGAACTCATTAGAACTGGGGTTGGTCAGTGCAGAGTAGTTTTAATAGGACAATATCAAAGGATGTTATCTCAATGTGAGGGAAACTGCATGAAGGAAGTGTGTGAAGTCAGACAAGAACTTTGAGATCTAGGTTCTCCCAGTGTTGGACCTCTGACACCTTCATTGAACTTGTTGATGAAGCCTTTGGTGCTTTAACAAGTTCTCCACATATTTCCAACCAAAGAGATAGCCTCTGGAGAGGTCACACATTAGTTTAGTTGGTTCTCAATAACTCTTAGTTTCAAGCATAATAAAATTCATCTCATTAACTGAACTTTAAAACTTTCAAAGGAAATATCACAAAGAAAGTGTTTCATTCAACAACCCACAATCTCATTAAGGCATTGGTCTCATTATTTATACATATTTTTGCTTCTTGTGCAAGAGCTTACTTTCATTCATTGTATTTGGGAATATCTAATTAGCTTTTGGTTTATTACTTGCAGATAATTTGTATCATTTATCTCATTTTGTGCAAGTATCTTATGTATTGGATATCTCTTTTCATAAAGCTTTTATCTTATGAATGAATGAATGAATATGTTGCTAGTGTAATAATTTCTTTGATATACTTGTCTTTACTTGCAATAAACTCCTAGATTTACTTTTGTACTTAGACTAGCTTTCAAGCCTTAGTATTTTTTGTTAGGGACTACCCCCCTTGGCTTYGCTAGGAGTTGGCCTAGACGGAGGAGTCAAAGATTAGGTGACAACACCTTGACTCGGGACTTGTCCCTAAGGACACACTGAGTGGATTGAATATTTCTTCCACCTTACCCAAGTGTGTATAAATGCGACAACATTTTTGGTGTCGTTGTCGGGGATAAATCTTTCTATTTCCAAAGTACGACTTTTTGTTTTCCTTTTTGTTTTTGCTTTGTTTGATACTTCTTGTTTGTTTAGAATAAACTTGATCATCTGGCAACTCCACTTCAAATTATTTTACAAACTATTCTGCAAGAAGGTGTAATGTTCCTAACTTGGCTAGTTTGGGAAACACTGATAATATGATGTATCTACCGTAGATAATTCATTGTTACAACATATAAATCACTATATAGATGATAAATGAGATAAAAGACTACAAATCTTATATTATGATATCTCTGTGAGTATAATGACAAATTTGGTTGAATAAAAGTGAATCACTCGGCTAGATCAAATGAAAAACTGATCTTAGTTGGAATACAATAAGCAAATTAAATGAAAATACTCGATAATAGATGAGCATTGTGGGATCAATGGATGACTTGGAACTGTGGCAACTCGCACGGTAACTGCTGAAAGTCCGAAAAGTTCACCCTGGTGGCTAAACCTCTCATAATGGCCTGGAAATTGTCCCAAATGGTGCACCATGCTCTAGCTCTCAGTCTTGGTGACTGAACGACCTCTCTGTTGGTGTGTCTAGACCCCGAATGGATCCCCCTCGGGGAATGCGCCCCTCTCTCACTGGAAAACTGTGCCCTAGTGATTCCACTGTCAGAATTGACTGAGATGTGTCTCTAAATGATCACCTTGGCCTACTGTGAAATGGGTTGGAAGGGTTTACCTGACTCTGATGTGATGATCGCTCGGGAACTCCAAATGTGTCTACCCAAAGTGTCGCACTCCCAAGTCTAGAAAATGCACCCCAAAGGATTCCTTCATCGGAATTTGACGAGGAACCAGGAAAAAAAGGTGCCTTTCCTTCCTCTCAACTAGATTGGAGGGGAATCTTTGAACTATCCCTAAAAGGGACAAGTCGATCCACTAAACCTCCTCAGAAGTTGCACCCTCACCTTGAATGAGTGCGCCCTTGCTGCTGGAACCTGTGTAACTGTTGTTGAAGAATGATGGAAGACCTGGGTGATATTCTCGGTGACTAGGGTGTGTCTCTCAACACCAAAATCAACCAACTGGTGTCTTCCTCCTGGAATCCACTAAAATATCTCTCCTGAGATGCGCCTCTCTCCTCAATGACAAGTCAAAATCTACATAATGATGAATTAGGTCAATGAACCTTCTCTTATAGCTTCCTGAAACCCTAATTCATTGTTGAAACCCTAATTCATTGTTGACTTCTAATTTTAGCTCATTTGTTCTAGTTTTAGCTCAAATTGGCTTAAAAGTGCTTTTAACCACTTTTAGCTCAATGTCATGTTCTGAATATAACACCTTTGATTGGAGTGACCTCTAATAACCATGTTTACCCCTTTCTGGCCCTGGCTATAGTCTAACGGGGCGGTTTAAACCATTAAACCTCCTCTTTGGAGGTCCTATTTGGAAAGGGACATTACAAAAGGAACTCCCAGTTTGCTTAAGCTTCATCCTTGAATCTAAAAATATTTTTCGAGGAAGTTAGCCAAGATTTATTCTTGTAGAATCCTTAATAATTTTTGGGTCCCAGTCTATTTCTGGTAGACATTTTCCTTTTTCCTTTTTGTTTAATCAATCTATTTTAGAAATGGATGATCTTTATAGACCTATTGATTTTTCTGCAATAAGTGGTTATCCACATGTGATTCCAGAAAACGCTTTGCAAAATTTTCCTTGCTTTCAAAGTAATAATGTTGTTGATGCTAGAAGTCATGTTAAGAGAGTCTCTCATTTCTTTAATAAATGGTGTTGTAATGCTTTGTATGAAGATATAAAAATAAAATTGTTTATCTTGTCCTTTGATGATGATGATCTTGATTGGTTCACATAACTCAAGGATAACCAAGTTAAAACTTGCAATGAATTGATTGATGCTTTTATGGAAAAGTGGAAGGAGAAGGAACCTCTGGATATAAAGATAGTCAGTTCAGATAATAAATATGCTTTACCAAATTCCAATAAGAAATTTAAAGAATTCATTCAGGCCATGGAATTTATCTATGCAAAACAACTAAAGGCCATGGAAGCTCACCTTGCAGAGGCAAAAGCTTGTGTTGAATATTCAGACCCTATAGAGCCAGAACTTCACAGTGAACAAGAAAGGGAATTTCAACTGGAAATTCCAGAAGATCTTATAGATGAGTTAGTAATTGTTCAGGAAGAAACAAAGGAATTTGAGTTTGAATTTGTTGAATATCCAGATAATTCAAATCCCCACCCTCCTCCTGAAGAACCCATCTCTTCAGAGAAGATCTTCGACAACCTTGACGAAAACAGTGAAGCAGTTGCCTCGACAGTTCTGATTCCAGTCTCTCAACCATTAGATGACTTAATAACATATAATGGGAAAATGGAAGACAAATTCAGTTTATCAATTCCAAATCATTATGAGCATTGGTTGACCTTCCACCATGACATTCCAACTCAGAGATTCATAAAAAATTTACAAGGTTTACCAAACTTCAAATTTTGGTTGAATAAAGAAAGACACATGTTTCTTGGGTGGTTTGTTCTCAAGAAAAACTCCAAGTTGATAAAACTTGGAAAAGGATCTTCAACGAGTCATCCCGAACAAGGATTTTTCATACATCTGAGATCTTACTACATCCATGACTTGGCTGGTTCAATTATTTTCTACTTCATCCAGTGGGACAATGAAAAGGTTAAATCTAACAGTGAACGGATAGCTTTTCAAATTGCTCCTCAATAATGATATTTGATGCCCATGGAGGCATCCTTTTGTAACATATCTTTCTAACCCTTCCTCCTTATATTTTATTTTTATTTCTTTAGAATTTTTATTTTCTTCTATTATTAGTGTAACTTGTATCTTAAATTGTTGGTTTTCATATACATGTGTTTCTTATGTTGTTTTTGGTGAGACATTTGTGATGTAGGTCACAGATTTTGGATTCTCACATGCTCTCCTTTTTTATAAAAAGATCAAGCACACGTCCCCATATGGATCCAATGTTATCCACCAAGTTGCACTATGATGGACTTGTAGTTGAGCCGCCAAACACTGAGCAATCAATTGCTCAGAATTCAATGTTTAGAAGATCATCCAGTCTATTTGACCAACTTTTTTTGCATTTCCATCCCCTCGGGGGCATTGTAATAAATGATATTAGCATGATGAAGTTGTAAAATACTTGTCCACCCAATACCTAAGCATGATTATGTATTCTAGAGTTTTTTTTTTCACTTGTTAATTATTTCTTACCTCAGAAATTAGGCGAGTTATAATTTCTAAGTTTTTTCACTCAAATTGCCTCCAAAGCTACAGTATGTGCTGGTGGATAGGCCTTGGCATGGAATTCCAATGTCTAGTGTCTAAATGTTTATATTACCATGTTATTTCATCATTATTGAGTCATATAGAAATTGCACTTAGTCCCCCCTAGGATTTTTTAATGTTTTGAGTCAATAAAAACTTTCCCGCAAACGGGTTATTTTAATTGTAAAAGTCAAAAAAATCATAAAAGTGGCATTAGATGTTGTCGTATGCCATGATTGTGCTAATTTTATAATCCAAAGCACCACCTAAACCTTTATTCCCCCTTTGTTGAGGCAAAAAAGTGATTTTTATCACTCAAAAATGAGTTTTACTCACAAAACAAGAAAAAGACATGTAAAACTAAATAAAAATCAACATGATATTAATAGGGAAACATGTCGAGGACATGTTTTCCCTTTTTATTTAGTCAAAAGAGGAGGGAGGTGATTCAGCTAGAGTCTTGGACGAGTTGTTGAGTGAGGTGGATAAGGGAGATGATCCCTATGCTACCACTCGACCTCACTTTAGTTAGGTGGTGGATTATTAGAGAGGGGCATCAATCCCAATGGGAGAGACTCCCCCTCTCCACCTACTCCACCTACTCCTCCCATGTGGTGAGTTCCTATC
Organism: Picea glauca; assembly: GCA_000966675.3. NCBI lineage: Eukaryota > Viridiplantae > Streptophyta > Pinopsida > Pinales > Pinaceae > Picea > Picea glauca. The sequence goes on from JZKD02S0060856.1 coordinate 112,301, forward strand.
TCTAGTTATGTGTCGAGCTACTCTAGTGAGTGGAGAGGTGTCGAATCCCTCCTCCACTCCCACATATCCTCACTCAACCCATGCACACTCTCCCTCATGCCATGTGCCCTAGATTTGGATCTCTCACCCAAATTGCTATAAAAGAAGGTTGACCCCTCCCTTTATAGTTAATGGGAGTTGGACTATCTTGATGTAATTATCTTGTCAATATTTTTCTATTGGAATGGAATAAAAGACTTTGGAGGTCATTGATGGTGTGTTTCATATGTGGATGGTTTTCATGTGCTAAGATTTGAGGTGATGTTATTTTGTGTACTTATTATTCAATTAGTGTCAAATATTGGCCTTGGTAAGAGTACTATTACTCAATAGGATAGGGTTATTAATTTAGATTGACTTTATAATCCTAGGGTTAAATGTGCATTACGTGTTTATGTTAACTAATCTAGACATTGAGTCTCCTTTGTAGGTAGCACTGAGAATTTGACCGTATTTGTCCAAGTATTGTGAAGTTTGTAGGATCTCAACGGATTGAAGAGTTGGTGGAGCTTGGTAGCAATCCATCTCTTTTCAACAAGTTTTCCAAAGACATTTCCCTCTTCACTCCACCAAGGACCTCATTTCCCAAGGGAATTTCCAAGATCAAGAGTGTCTCTCTCCGCTTCACAATTTTTTTTTTCTTCTTTTATTACCTTATATGTTGCATGCAAATTAAATTAAGTATTCAAAGTTATATCAAGCAAAATTTTTACATGCAATAGCACTTAGATCTAGATTTACTTTTCAAATATCTAGAGGATAGATCTAAGTATTTTTTTCACTTTTGCAAGTTCTTTACATAGAACATAAAGTGAGTTTGTTTTCATTAGTCAAATCCAACTAATTATTAATTTTTGTTTGTTGTTTTAGGACAGAAAACAGAAAAAACTAAAAAGTGGTTTGAAAAAGGAAAAAGTTTTTCCTTTTTCAAACCACTTTCTTATAGTGATTTTTGGTAGAGTTAAACTAATTTGTTTGCTGGTTTTTAGTAGTTCCATGATGAAACAAGGGGATACTCTGGCAAAATTTGGACTAAACTGAAGAAAACCGAACCTAAGAGTGAACCTTTGAAGACCAAGACCAATAAAGAACCCTTTGTAAAGCGTTTCTTTCATTTTGGACCCATTCTATACGGATCCAAAAATATCTAAAAAGAAGAAAAAGAGAACAAGGTTCTCGTTGTAATAGGAAGTAATAAAAGCAGGCCTCATAGTGCCCAGTTTCCTCTCCCCCTTTGGGGGATTGGTGTGGTGGTGTCTCATTGATTTCTTTTTCTTCTTTACTTTACTGCTTTCATACTATCTAAAGATAAAAAAATAAGGCAAATCAATCAATCTATCTTAATCACAACAAAACATAGATTAGTTTTCTTTTTGCAATCCTTATTTTTCAGTTTTTCATTTCAAGTGGGCAAATAAACCAATCCCCTCAACTCCTCTGCAAAGAGGCTGGTCAATGTGGATTTAGTAATTAGAAAATATTTCCTTTTTTTTCAAGTTTCCTTTCAACATTTTATTTTTGTTTAAAATAAACCTTCCCCTCAGCTCCCCGGTGTATGCTCTAAACCCTTGTGAGCCTAGATCGATCCTTGTAACTCATCATAACTATAACTCATCATAACTGGGGTTGGTCAGTGCAGAGTAGTTTTAATAGGAAAATCTCAAAGGATGTTATCTCAATGTGAGGGAAACCACATGAAGGGAGTGTGTGAAGTCAGACGGGAACTTTGAGATCTAGGTTCTCCCCATGTTGGACCTCTGACACCTTCATTGAACTTGTTGGTGAAGCCTTTGGGGCTTTAACAAGTTTTCCGCATATTTCCAACCAAAGAGATAGCCTCTGGAGAGGCCACACATTAGTTTAGTTGGTTCTCAAGAACTTTCAGTTTCAAGCATAATAAAATTTATCTCATTAACTGAACTTTAAAACTTTCAAAGGAAATATCACAAAGCAAGCGTTTCATTTAGCAGCCCACGATCTCATTAAGGCACTGGTCTCATTATTTACACATATCTTTGCTTCTTGTGCAAGAGATTATTTTCATTCATTGTATTTGGGAATATCTAATTAGCTTGTGGTTTATTACTTGCAAATAATTTGAATCCTTTATCTCATTTTGTGCAAGTGTCTTATGTATTGGATATCTCTT
>JZKD02S0060856.1:162995-183765 GCA_000966675.3 Picea glauca
TCATATTTTACTCATATCTATTTATTTCTTGTAATCCCAGAATAGATGTCTCATCTTTCCTTCATTTCATTAATATCAGTGAAGTCTTTGTTTAAGTTCAATGTGTATTTCCTCTATTATAAAATTGTTCTTTACTTAGTCGTGTAGCATATTGGTACTTAAATTAATGACGGGTCCTCTTTTCTTGGCATGAGGAACCCATCATATTTCATTCATATACTTCCCTCTTCGCACGAAATCAGGCTTCTCTCCTATGCGGATCTAGGCGACATTGTACAGGTCCAAGTATTGTTCCTTTGTTACACTATCATTTTACTTATTAATTTATTTCCAATTAATTTAAAATTTTACACTTCTAACTCACACTTGTATTAATTCCTTTACTTATAGGTTGGATTTCCATCAAGCGAAGGGCCTCGAGTTCGAAGATCATGAAAGGTATTCGGGTTCTTGGCTTTTGATATTAGAGGAATAATATAACAGAAATATCTTGCATGATTGGTCTACATCATGGTTATCACCATCACAAATGGCCTGGAATGTCTATATATCATTCTGATATATTTTTAAACACTTACTGTCAACACACACACACACACATATGGAAGTTTTAAGTGTATTTTTGTCTTCCCATGCATACATAATTTGCATTCTTTGATTGGATACTTCCTCTTATGATTAGTTTGTGAATACTATCCATTGTTATATTTGTATGACTACTTTCTAATGATATTTCCATATAATGACTTTCCACTATCATTACTGTATACATATTGTAATTTATAACATACTGGTAATACTTCCTTTTAAACATTGTAGATGGCATAATATGCATGTTTATAAAATATAAATAGAGAAATATCTATATCTAGTCTCCACATCAACATTTTACTTAAGGTAGTGGCCATTATGGTACACATAACTACAATGTATTGAAAATAAACACATAGAGATCTTTATCTAATCTATTTCATCATAATACAACTATGACAACAACAACATAGTCATTTCAAATTGACAAAAGAAAAACATGGAACACAGAAGGAGCAGTCAAGTTCCACCCAATAGTAGAATTAATCAGCCAATTTACTTGATCCAATCACCCCCAAGCTTGATCATGAATCCATGAGGGAGAACTAATATTGATGTTTCAACAATCCTCTTGTTATTGAAAGTTTTCTAACACATATAGTGCTCACACAACAACCCTTTCTTCCTTTTTTCTCCACATAAGAAATGTTTTCAGCTATCTCATTTCTTCCACATGCTAAGAAACATCCTTCCTCCTCACACGTTTGTTCTTATATTTATTTTTTGCACATGTCTTATTCTTCCCTAACTCTTTTCCCTCCTTGGGAATTTTCGCAGCTTAGGGAAATCCCTGATTTTCAAGGTGTGTCAATCACTAGAACTGACTTCTGACGCTTTTCCTTTCCTGCACAGGGTTAGCTTCAACTTGTTCCCCACTCATGGATTCATAATAATCTATTTTTAACTTGGTTGTTCCTTCTGTCCCATTTATTTATTAAATAAAATTCTTGTCTTTTACAAATGTCCAGTCCCTAAGGACACTTGGAAATTCATTGTATGTTACAATAATTAAATAATTAACAGTCAAATTTACCCACTAATTCTATATTCGAATTTCTACTAAGGGAAATTGTTTAGCATGCTACTTTATTTTTTATTCGAGGGGTATTACATACTCTCCCCTTTGGACTTAACACTGTCCTCAGTGTTACTGATTTAGTATTTTCGATCATTCTTGGAACAAGGTTGGATATGTCTTCCTCATGACATCCTCCAACTCCCATGTAGCTTCTTCAGGGCTAAAGTGATTCCATTTCACTTTTACTTGAACAATGACCTGGTTCCACACCACTATTTATTTCTTGTCTAGAATGCACAAAGGTTCCACCTGGAACTAGCCTTTCGGTTCTACCTATAACAAATTCAAATCAATTACATGAGTAGGGTCATGAACATATTTATTTAATAACGATATATGAAAAAAATTATGAACTTTTAAATTTCCTGGTAGCGTTAGATGATATGCTACTGGGATAATGTGATCTAGCACTTCAAAAGGTCCACAAAACCTCAGTGCTAGTTTTGTACATCTCCCAAGTTTCGACGAACTTTTTATTGCCTTAATATGGAGATAAACATAATCCCCAACATTGAATTCTTTTTGTATTTTGTTCTGATCTACGTAATGTTTTTGTCGGTCCCGCACCACTTTTAAATTTTGTTGGGCCTTTTTCACTATTGCTTCCATTTCTTGTAACATATCTAGTCCAACCATGATCCTTTCTACTGGATTATCCCATCTAGTTGGAGTCGTACATTTCCTACCATATAGGATTTCAAATGGACTCATTTTGGCTGAGGATTGATAACCGTTATTGTAGGCGAATTCTACTAAAGGTAAGTAGTCTTCCCATGTTTTCAGTTTATCCATCACGTACATTTGGAGCATGTCTTCGATGATCTAGTTAGTACGTTCAATTTTCCCATCTATCTCCAGATGGTAACTAGTACTAAAGTTTAACTGAGTTTCAAGACCTGTAAACAACGCTTTCCAGAAACTTGAACTAAACTCCATGTCTGTGTCACAAATCACCTTCTTTGGCATCCCGTGTAACCTAAAAAATTATTTCATAATTTTTTTTGCAATATGAACAACTTTGTAAGTAGACTTTACAAGTATAAAATGTGCATATTTACTTCACTTATCCACTACTACCATAATTGAGTCATTTTTTTTTTGAGTATTTGGCAAACATGTGATAAAATACATTGATATTACTTCCCATTTCCATTCTGGTATAGGGAAAGGTTGTAATAGATGATCTAGGTGGATATCGGCGACAACCCACCTATTCCTCTAGATCGAAAAAAAGCTTTCAACCTTGGCAGTTTTTCGGGTTCCAAACTTTCGGGGCTGTTTTAAGGCCCTAAACGACGTTTTTTGGAATTTGGGGCCCAAGTGACTGCCAAACAAGCTAACCTAGGCTAGTCGGAAAATTTTCTTCTCGGTTAGACCTTTCCAACGGGCTATCGTGCGCCTAAAACAAAGATCGTATGCAAAAGTTACGACCCCAAGAAGTTGATGTACTAACTTACCCAAATAGGGCCTACATGACTTTTGGCACTTCATCTCCTAGGGTTAAGTTTTTGGATGTATAGGGTTTTTGACATTCCTATTTATTGTAAAAGGCCTTCAGAGCCTCATGGTAGCCATCTTCTTGAGAATGATCACAACCGTCGCATCTCTTCTCAGAGATAAGCCACCACCATTCCAACAAGCCTGTTTTCCATTGTATTTTATAGTTTCAACTTATTTCCTTATTGAATAGAAAACCAGTTTTATTGTATCTCTATTATTCTATGTTAAGAATCTGTTAAGAATCTGTAGTCATTTTGTTTTGCTCATAAAATATGGATCAGTGGTATCAGAGTGGTCTTCTCCTTGTTGTCTCAATGCATGTCCCCAATGAGGTCATTGTACAAAGAATTGGGTCTCGAGCTTGTTTCTCTTGAGGAAAAAAGATATCACACGCCCAAGTGACCTCTCATGGAAGGAGAAAAGAAAGATGACGGGATAGGAGATCATTTCAAAATGTTGCTTGAGGAAGCCCTCATGCAATAGAAGAATGAGATGATGGATAGTTTCACGCAAATCCTTTGAAGACTACCAACATGCGACACATCTTCTTCGAGCAGAGGTGTTTCCCCCATCAAGGTACAAATAAACTTAGATATTCCTGTATTTGAAGGTCAGATAGACACATATGTTGTATACAAGTGGTTGAATCTACTAGAAGGGTATTTTTCTGTCCATAAATTTTCAAATAGAGAAATATTACTTTTGCGCTCCTCAAAGCCGTTCCCCATGTCAAATATTGGTGGGAAAATTTCTGTGAGCAAAAGGAAACAAAGGAACCCTCATTATTTATAGTCAAGACCACTTGGGAATCATTCAGGGATGCTATTAAGGAACAATAGTACCCTGTCGAAAGTTATGACGACTTGTATACCAAATGGACCACACTACGGCAAGAAAGAGACCAAGCAGTGCCAGAGTTCACAAATATCTTCCATATCTTGTGCACCAAGTTGGGTATCAAAGATTCAGAGTGACATCTACTGCTCAAGTATCGTGGTTCTTTTCATAGATACATCCATACCAAAATGGAATTTCTGTACATCTCGTCCTTGGGCACGACCTACCGATATGCTTTCAAAATCGAGCAGAAGCTCAAACAAAAGATGCGCCAATTTGGGCCTGGAAACCCCTCACAACAAAATCCAGGAAAGAGAAGCCCCAACCCACAGAACAAAGGACAGATAAAATATGGACAATATCAAGACAACTAGTCCAATCCACAAGCAAAGGACACCAGAAAGAAAAATAAAGATACTGGCAAGTGGTGTGACTTCCATAAGAAACCTTGGCATAAAACTGTTGATTGCTGCTCAAAATAGTCGTTGGTAGCCGAAGTGAAAGCCTCTAAATCAAATGTGGGTTCTGACTCTAATTCAGAATGAGAAAGGGGAAGACAAATCATTGACGCAGAACTTAGTGCCACCGTTGCTACCACCAAATTCCATCCTAGTGAACCAGACGAGCCAAAAGAAGGAAAGTGCCTCTTCCATTCACAGATGTGGGTAAAAGGCACCCTGGTACACTTCATCATTGTTAGCGGTAGCCATAAGAACCTCATCTCAGCAGAGGTATTCAAGTGGTTGGCCATGCCGACAACTCCGCACCCACAACCCTACACCATTGGATGGCTCCACCAAGGAAGCGATCTCTGGGTCAGCCAACAGTGTCAACTGTCGTACGAAATCAAGCCCTTCAAAGACGAGGTATTGTGTGATGTTTCTCCTCTCAAATTTTGTGATGTTCTTTTGGGCCGACCTTATTTATGGAAACATCATGATGTATATGAGTCTAGGCCTCGTAGTGTTATTATTACTTTGAACAGGAAATTGTACAGGATCTTTGGTATCTGATGTAACCTAAACAATTCTTTCATAATTTTTTTTGCAATATGAACAAATTTGTAAGTAGACTTTACAAGTATAAAATGTGCAGATTTACTTCATTTATCTACTACTACCATAATTGAGTCATGTTTTTTTTTAGTATTTGGAAAACATGTGATAAAATACATTGATATTACTTCCCATTTCGATTCCGTTATAGGGAAAGGTTTTAGTAGACGATCCAAGTGGATATCTTTGGCCACCCACCTATTCCTTTGGCTCGAAAAACAACTTTCAACCTTAGCAGTTTTTTGGCATTTTTTCGGGTTCCAAACTTTCGGGGCCGTTTTGAGGCCCTAAACGACGTTTTTTGGGATTTGGAGCCCAGGTGAATGACTAAGAAACTAACCTGGGCCATTCGAAAAATTTTCTTCTTGGTTAGACCTTTCCAACGGGCTATCGTGCGCCTAAAACAAAGATCGTATGAAAAAGTTACGACCCCGGGAAGTTGATGTACTAACTTACCCAAACGGGGCCCACATGACTTTTGGAGCTTCATCTCCTAGGGTTAGGTTTTTGGATGTGTAGGGTTTTTGACATTCCTATTTATTGTAAAATACCTTCAGAGCCTCATGGTAACCATCTTCTTGAGAATGAGCGCAACTATCACATCTCTTATAAGAGATAAGCTTCCACCATTCCAGCAAGCCTATTTTTTGTTGCATTTTACAGTTTCAGCTTATTTCCTTATTGAATAGAAAACCAGTTTTACTGTATCTCTGTTATTTTGTGTTAAGAATCTGTTAATAATCTATATTCATTTCATTCTTCTCATAAAATATGGATCAATGGTATCAGATCGGTCTTCTCCTTGTCATCTTAATGCATGTCCCCAACGAGGTCATAGTATAAAGAATTAGGTCTCGAGATTGTTTCTCTTGAGGACAAAAGCTCTTGCACGCCCAAGCGACCTCTCATGGTAGGAGAAAATAAAGATGATGGGACAAGAGATCCTTTCAAAATGTTGCTTGAGGAATCCCTCATGCAACAAAAGAATGAGATGATGGATAGTTTTACATAAATTCTTCGACGACTACCAACAAGCGACACATATTCTTTGAGCGGAGGCATCTCCCCCTTCAAGGTACAAATAAACTTTTATATTCCTATATTTGAAGGTCAGATAGACACATATGATGTAGAAAAGTGGTTGAATCTATTAGAAGGGTATTTTTTTGTCCATAACTTTTCGAATAGAGAAAATATTACTTTTTCGCTCCTCAAAGCCATTCCCCATGTCAAAGATTGGTGGGAAACTTTCTGTGAGAAAAAGGAAACAAAGGAACCCTCATTATTTAAAGTCATGACCACCTAGGAATCCTTCGGGGATGCTATTAAGTTATAATACTACCTTGTCAAAAGTTATGATGACTTGTATACCAAATGGACCACACTGCGGCAAGAAAGAGATCAAGTAGTGCCAGAGTTCACAAATATATTCCATATCTTGTGCACCAAGTTGGGTATCAAAGATTCAGAGTGACATATGGTGCTCAAGTATCATGGTGCTCTTCATAGATACATCCAAACCAAAATGGAATTTCTATACATCTTGTCCTTGGGCGCAGCCTACCGATATGCCATCAAAATCGCGCAGAAGCTCAAACAAAAGACGCAGCAATTTGGGCCTGGAAACCCCTCACAACAAAATCTAGGAAAGGGCGGCCCCAACCCATAGAACAAAGAAAAGAGAAAATATGGATAGTATCAGGAAAACCAGTCCAATCCACAAGCAAAAGACACCGGAAAGAAAAATAAAGATACTGGCAAGTGGTGTGACTTCCATAAGAGCCCTTGGAATAACACTGTTGACTGCTGCTCAAAATAGTCGCTGGTGGCCAAAGTGAAATCCTATGAATCAAATGTGGGTTCTGACTCTAAGTTAGAACCAAAAAGGGGAAGATAGATCATTGAAACAGAACCTGGTACCACCGTTGCTACCACAAAGTTCCAACCTGGTGAACTAGATGATCCAAAGAAGGAGAGTGCCTTTTCCATTCACAGATGTGGGTAAAAGGAACCGTGCTTCACTTCATCATTGATAGCGGTATCAAGAAGACCCTAATCTCAACAGAGGTCGTCGAGTGGTTGGCCCTACCGACAACTCCGCACCCATAACCCTACACCATTGGATGGATCTGCCAAGGAAGAGATCTCCGCATTAACCAACAGTGTCAACTGTCGTACAACATCAAGCCCTTCAAAGACGAGGTATTGTGTGATGTTTCTCCTCTTGAGGTTTGTGATGTTCTTTTAGGCCAACCTTATTTATGGAAACTCCATGATGTATATGAGTCGAGGCCTCGTAGTGTTATTATTACTTTGAATAGGAAATTGTATAGGATCTTTGGTATCCCGTGTAACCTAAAAAATTCTTTCATAATTTTTTTTTCAATATGAACAACTTTGTAAGTAGGCTTTACAAGTATAAAATGTGCATATTTACTTCACTTATCCACTACTACCATAATTAAGTCATGTTTGTTTTGAGTATTTGGAAAACATGTGATAAAATACATTGATATTACTTCCCATTTCTATTTTGGTATAGGGAAAGTTTGTAATAGATGATCTAGGTGGATATCGATGGCCACTTACCTATTCCTCTGGCTCGAAAAACAACTTTCAACCTTGGCAGTTTTTCGGCAGTTTTTTGGGTTCCAAACTTCTGGGGCTATTTTGAGGCCCTAAATGACATTTTTTGGGATTTGGGGCCCAGGTGACTTTCAAAGGAACTAACCTAGGCAAGTCGGAAATTGTTCTTCTCGGTTAGTCCTTTCCAACGAGCTATCGTGTTCCTAAAACAAAGATCGTATGCAAAAGTTACGACCATGAGAAGTTGATGTACTAACTTACCCAAACGGGGCCCACATGACTTTTGGCGCTTCATCTCCTAGGGTTAGGTTTTTGGATGTATAGGGTTTTTGACATTCCTATTTATTGTAAAAGGCCTTGAGAGCCTCATGGTAACCATATTCTTGAGAATGAGCACAACTGTCACATCTCTTTTCATAGATAATCCACCACCATTCCAACAAGCCTGTTTTCCGTTGCATTTTACAGTTTCATCTTATTTCCTTATTGAATAGAAAACCAGTTTTAATGTATCTTTGTTATTCTGTGTTAAGCATATGTTAATAATATATAATCATTTAGGTATACTTATAAAATCCAGATCATTGGTATCAGTGTGGTCTACTCCTTGTCGTCTTAATGCATGTCCCCAATGAGGTCATAGTACAAAGAATTGGGGCTCGAGCTTGTTTCTCTTGAGGACAAAATATCTCGCATGACCAAGCTACCTCTCATGGAAGGATAAAAGAAAGATGATAGGAAAAGAGATCCTTTCAAAATTTTGCTTAAGGAATCCCTCACACAACAGAAGAATGAGATGATGGATAGTTTCGCGCAAATCCTTCAACGACTACCAACATGTGACACATCTTCTTTGAGTGGAGGCATCGCTCCCTTCAAGGTACAAATAAACTTCGATATTCCTATATTTGAGGGTCAGATAGATGCATATGATGTAGACAAGTTGTTGAATCTACTAGAAGGGTATTTTTCTGTCCATAAATTTTCGAATAGAGAAAATATTACTTTTGCGCTCCTCAAAGACGTTCCCCATGTCAAAGATTGGTGGCAAACTTTCTGTGAGAAAAATGAAACAAAGGAACCCTCATTATTTATAGTCAAGACCATCTGGGAATCCTTCAGGGATGCTATTAAGGAACAATACTACCCTGTCGAAATTTATGACGACTTGTATACCAAATGGACCACACTGCAGCAAGAAAGAGACCAAGCAGTGCTAGAGTTCACAAATATCTTCCATATCTTGTGCACCAAGTTGGGTATCAAAGATTTAGAGTGACATTTGGTTCTCAAGTATCGTGGTGCTCTGCATAGATACATCCATACCGAAATGGAATTTATGTACATCTCATCCTTGGATGCGAACTACTGATATACCGTCAAAATCGAGAAGAAGCTCAAACAAAAGATGTGGCAATTTGGGCCTAGGAACTCCTCACAACAAAAGCCAGGAAAGGGCATCCCCAACCCACAGAACAAATGACCAAGAAAAGATGGAAAGTATCAGGACAACTAGTCCAATCCACAAGCAAAGGACAATAGAAAGAAAAATAAAGATACTGGAAAGTGGTGCGACTTCCATAAGATCCCTTGGCATAACACTTCTGACTACTACTCAAAACAATCACTGGTGGACGAAGTGAAATCCTCTGAATAAGATGCGGGTTCTGATTCTGAGTCAAAACAAAAAAGGGGAAGATAGATCATTGACACACAATCCACTGCCACCGTTGCTACCACCAAGTTCCAGCCTGGTGAACCAGACGAGCCAGAAGAAGGAGAGTGCCTCCTCCATTCATAGATGTGGGTAAAAGGCACCCCGATACACTTCATTGTTGATAGTGGTAGACAGAAGAACCTCATCTTAGCAAAGGTCGTCAAGCGATTGGCCCTGCCGACAACTCCGCACCCACAACCCTACACCATTGGATGGCTCCTCCAAGGAAGCGATCTTCGCGTTAGCCAACAGTGTCAACTGTCATACGACATCAAGCCCTTAAAAGATGAGGTATTGTGTGATGTTGCTCCTCTCGAAGTTTGTGATGTTCTTTTGGGCCAACCTTATTTATGGAAACTTCATTATGTATATGAGTCTAGGCCTCTTAGTGTTATTATTAATTGAATAGGAAATTGTATAGGATCTTTGGTATCCTGTGTAACCTAAAAAATTCTTTCATAATTTTTTTTTCAATATGAACAAATTTGTAAGTAGACTTTACAAGTATACAATGTGCAGATTTACTTTACTTATCCACTACTACCATAATTGAGTCATGTTGTTTTTTAGTATTTGGCAAACATGTGATAAAATACATTGCTATTACTTCCCATTTCCATTCCAGTATAGGGAAAGTTTGTAATAGATGATCCAGGTGGATATCATTGGCCACCCACCTATTCCTCTTGCTTGAAAAACAACTTTCAACCTTGGCAATTTTTCGGCAGTGTTTCGGTTCCTAAATTTCTGGGGCTATTTTGAGGCCCTAAACGACATTTTTTGGGATTTGGGGCCCAAGTGATTGCCAAAGGAACAAACCTAGGCTAGTCAGAAATTTTTCTTCTCGATTAGACCTTTCCAGCGAGATATCATGTGCCTAAAACAAAGATCGTATGAAAAAGTTACGACCCTGGGAAGTTGATGTACTAACTTACCCAAATGGGGCCCACATGACTTTTGGCGCTTCATCTCCTAGGGTTAGGTTTTTGGATGTATAGGGTTTTTTACATTCCTATTTATTGTAAAAGGCCTTCAGAGGCTCATGGTAACCATATTCTTGAGAATGAGCGCAACCGTCACATCTCTTCTCAGAGATAAGCCACCACCATTCTAGCAAGCCTGTTTTCTGTTGCATTTTACAGTTTCAGCTTATTTCCTTATCGAATAGAAAACCAATTTTACTGTATCTCTGTTATTCTATGTTAATCATTTGTTAATAATCTATAGTCATTTCATTCTTCTCATAAAATCTAGATTAGTGGTATCAGAGTGGTGTGCTCCTTGTTGTCTTAATACATGTCCCCAACGAGGTCATAGTACAAAGAATTGGGTCTCGAGCTTGTTTCTGTTGAGGACAAAAGCTCTTGCACGCCCAAGTGACCTTTCATGGCAGTAAAAAATAAATATGACGTGACATGAGATCCTTTCAAAATGTTGCTTGAGTAATCCCTCACGCAACAAAGAATGGGATGATGGATAGTTCATGCAAATCCTTCGACAACTACCAACAAGCGACACATCTTCTTCGAGCGGAGGCGTCGCCCCCTTCAAGGTACAAATAAACTTCAATATTCCTGTATTTGAAGGTCAGATAGACGCATATGCTGTAGACAAGTGGTTGAATCTACTAGAAGGGTATTTTTTCTTCCATAACTTTTCGAATAGAGAAAAGATTACTTTTGCTCTCCTCAAAGATGTTCCCCATGTCAAATATTGGTGGAAATATTTTTGTGAGCAAAAGAAAATAGAGGAACCCTCATTATTTATAGTCACAACCACCTGAGAATCCTTCAGGGATGCTGTTAAGTAACAATACTACCCTGTTGAAAGTTATGACAACTTGTATACCCAATGGACCACACTATGGAAAGAAAGAGACCAAGCAGTGCCAGAGTTCACAAATATCTTCCATATCTTGTGCACCAAGTTGGGTATCAAAGATTCAGAGCGACATCTGGTGCTCAAGTATTGCAGTGCTCTGCATAGATACATCCATAATGAAATGGAATTTCTGTACATCTCATCCTTAGGCACGACCTACCGATATGTCATCAAAATCAAGCAGAAGCTCAAACAAAAGACGCGACAATTTGGGCCTGGGAACCCCTCACAGCAAAATCCAGGAAAGGGCGGCCCCAACCCACAGAACAAAGGATAGAGAAAAGATGGACAATATTAGGACAACCAATCTAATCTGCAAGCAAAGGACACTAGAAAGAAAAATAAAGATACTGGCAAGTGGTGTGACTTCCATAAGAGCCCTTTGCATAACACTGTTGACTGTTGCTCAAAACAGTCGCTGGTGGCCGAAGTGAAAGCCTTTGAATTAGATGTGGGTTTTTCCTCTAAGTTAGAACCAGAAAGGGGAATATAGATCATTGACGCAGAACCTAGTGCCATCGTTGCTGCCACCAAGTTTCAGCCTGGTGAACTAGACAATCCATAAGAAGGAGAGTGCCTCTTCCATTCATAGATGTGGGTAAAAGGCACCCACGTCATTGATAGTGGTAACTAGAAGATAATAATTGATAGCGGTAGCTAGAAGAACCTCATCTTAGCAGAGGTCCTCAAGTGGTTGGCCTTGTCGACAACTCTGCATCCACAACTCTACACCGTTGGATGGCTCCACCAAGGAAGTAATGTCTGCTTCAACCAACAGTGTCAACTGTCGTATGACATCAAGCCCTTCAAAGATGAGGTATTGTGTGATGTTGATCCTCTAGAAGTTTGTGATGTTCTTTTGGGCCAACCTTATTTATGGAAATGTCATTATGTATATGATTCTAGGCCTCGTAGTGTTATTATTACTTTGAACAAGAAATTGTACAGGATACCCGAGGCAGTCCCACCTAGTGTTATTTCATTAATCTCTTACAAGCAATGAAGGAAGGTCATCTTTGAGATGAGGAAGTTTGTATTCTTCGTGATTCAATATCAGAATGAGAGAAAGATCACAACCACTTCCAGGTTCTCTGTGGCCGACCTCTCCACACAATAGAAGCAAGTAGATAAGGTCATGGAAGAATACTTCGATATCTTATCCTCACCTACCAGAGTACCTATGCATTATCAATTCAAGCACCCTATCGATCTGACCCTCGACGCACTGCTGCCTAATGGGCGAGTCTATCACTGCTCTTTGTTAGAGAATGAGGAGATCAAGCAACAGATCCAAGAACTTCTCTACAAGGGGTACATCCATCCCATCTCATCACCTTGCGGGAGCCCAATCGTGCTGGTACAGAAGAAATATGGAACCTGGCGACTCTGCATTGATTTTTGGGCTCTGAATAAAACCACAGTCAGAAAATGATACCTGATTCCCCGAATTGACGACCTCCTTGATCAACTCACGGGGGCCAAATAAATATTGATCTGAAGTCTGAGTACCACTAGGTCCCGATAGAACAAACATATGTATGGAAGACCTCCTTCAAGTCAAAGGAAGGCCTTTTTGAATGGTTGGTCATGCCCTTTGGTTTGAAAAATGCTCTAGCCACTTTCATGAGGATGATGGACGATATCCTACGAACATTCACAATTAATTTTGTAGTGGTGTATCTGGATGACATTCTCATTTACAACAAGACTTGGGAAGAACACTTGTAGCATATTCAATAGGTTCTACACACCCTGCGACAACAAAAGCTATACGCCAACTTGGAAAAATTCTCCTTCGACATGGAAAGGGTACATTACTTTGGCTACATCGTTGATCAACATGGCGTACATGTGGATCTAGCTAAGATCCAAGTAATCCGTGATTGGCCAACCCCAACCACACTCACTGAGCTTTAGAGATTATTGGACCTTACCAATTTCTACCGCAGTTCATGTTGGGATTCTCCCATATTACATGGGCCCTCAACCAAATAACTAGGGGTGGTGGTAAGGAGAAATTTGTGTGGGTCTGGTCCCAACAAAAAGCATTCGATGATTTGAAGAAATGCTTGTGCTCATCCCTAGTACTTTCACTACCAGACTTGCAACATCCCTTTGAGATCGAGATAGATGCTTCAGACTATGCTGTGGGTGCCATTCTCACTCAGCACGACCATCCCATGGCCTATCATAGTGAGAAAATATCAAATGTTGTCCATAAGTACCCTACTTATGTTAAATAAATGTACTCCATTGTGCAATCCTGCCGCCAATGGTGAAATTTTATTCTTGGGAAGGAGAAAGTCATCCACACTGATCATAAGCCAATGAAGTTCATGCAGACACAAGGAAAATCGCAGAATGACCGCCATCAAAAGTCGTCCACATACTTGCAACAATTCTAACTCAACATCAAGTATAAAAGAGGAAGCACCAACCACATCGCTGATTACCTCAGCATACCGCCAATCGTGACACTCACCACGGTGCTAGAATCTTGCAGCCATGATACCTATGGATGGCCCTAACTCTATGAGACCGACCCAGACTTCGCCACCACCTAATAAATGTTGGGTGCAAATGCATTTGTCAATAATTTCCATCTTTAGGATGGGTTGTTGTGTCATCTGGGCCATATCTACATTCCATCAAGCGAGCGATCGAAGATGATCTAGGAATCCCACTACAGTCGGGTGGTGGGACACTTCAACGTCGAAAAGACAATGGAGATGATACAGAAACATTTCTACTGGATGAAACTTCGACAGGAGGTCAACAAGTATATCAGGTCCTGCACTACCTATGCTATTTCCAAACCAACCACCAAGAAACAGGGCCTGTACACCCCTCTTCCTACTCCTGACAGGCCATGAGATTCTATCTCAATGGACTACATGTCAGGCCTCCCATCCACCAAGCGAGGAAATGACTGTGTTTTTGTGGTTGTTGATCACTTTTCTAAGATGACGATTATGGTTGCTTGCAAGAAGAGCATCACAGCAGAGGCCACTGCCAAGATATTCTTCGAATGGGTCTGGGTACATTTTTGAATCCCACAAACAATTGTCTTAGATCAACACAGACGATTTCTCAGCACATTCTAGTCGAACCTCTGGTCACTGCTGGACACCAAATACTTCCACCCCTAGATAGATGGCCAAACTGAGGTCATAAATCGAATGATTGTGCATATCCTGCACATGTATAATTCCAAGAACCCTCTCACATGGGACGATATTCTTCCCTATGTCCAACATAGCTACAACCAAGCCCTGCATAGCTCAACTGACCACAACCCCTTTTAGGTGGGGTTGGGATTCCAATCATTGGGTCCCATAAATGTTGCACTTCCCCTTGCAGTCATCTCGACTGAATCATTTCCTGCTCCAACTGAAACTGACAAAGCCACCCGGTTCATTGAGCGGATCCATCACATCCGCTAATAGGTTCAAGATATCCTATATAATTCCAATGACAAGTACAAAAAGTGCCATGATCAACATCGGGTGCCACATAAATTTCAGGTGGTCGACAAAGTTTGGTTGCACTTGCAGAAAGAACGCCTTACAGGATGCCTTCATGTTCTTTTTCAGTATTTGAATAAATCAACATGTCGTCAATACAAATCAAATCAAACTGATCTAGATACTGGCATAATATATTGTTCATTAGGCACATAAAGGTTGTTGGTGCGTTTGTGAGTCCAAAAGGAATTACTACAAACTCATAATGTCTGTATCATGTTCAAAAAGTTGTTTTATTAATATCCTCATCCTTAATCCTGACTTGGTGATAACCAGATATTAGATCAATCTTGGAAAATATTTTTTCCCCTCCCACTTGATCAAACAGATCATTAATCCTCAGCAGAGGATACTTATTTTTAATGGTCATTTTATTTAAATGTTAATAATTGATACATAATCGAAATGTCCCATCCTTTTTCTTGAAAAATAATATCGGTGCTCCCGATGGTGATACACTGGGTTTGATATATCCTTTGTCTAGTAGTTCTTGAATTTTTATTTTAAGTTATGTTAACTCAAGAATACTCATTTTGTAGGGTGCCTTTGATACAGGGGCACATACTGGTACTAAGTCAATAGAGAAGTCTATTTCTCTTCTTGGAGGTATTTCTGGTATTTCATCCACAAAGATGTCTTTAAAATATCTTAAGACTGAGTGATCTTCCAGTTTTGGGTTGTCATATTCATTTAACATATCCATTACCTGAACTGCATACAATTGACATCCTTTTCTGATACATTTCTTAAGCTACATGGCTGATAATTGTATTACTAAAACTGGTTTTCTTAGTCCTTGTACCATTCCCTTTACCCCATTTTCTTCTCGATAAAAGAATGATTTTTCATAACAATTTAACAAGATCTTGTGTGATTCCATCTAATCCATGCCTATAAGAATGCCATATGATCCTAAGGGTAACACATTTAAGTTAACTGAAGTATTCTGATTATTTATTCTTATATCACACTTAGAAATATATTCTGATACTTTTATTTTTGTGTTGATGACTAATTGTACTAACCAAGACTTAGGGTGTTTCACTTTTTTCAGTTTACAACTTTCTACTAATGATGGGGTTATGTAACTCAAACTTTTCCATGGGTCTATCAGGATAGAGAATTGTTTGTTTTTTATCATACCTTCGATCTCTACTACAATATATTGATGATCAACTTGTCTTCCTTCCAAGGAAACATTAATTCTGTGTATGTACTTTCCCATATCTCCCACTATAGTAGATTCTTATAGGTTGTGAACTGCAGTCCTATTTGCTATATTTAAACGTGGGAAATTTCCTTGTAAATTTGGTTCTCCACACTCCCAACATTTCAATGGTTCTCTAGGACCATCTGCAATCTTCTTAAATCCCAAATTTTCTGGATTGTTTCCTCCTTGAGTTTTTTGTGTACTAGATGGATGGTAATTTCTTTGAAATCCCTTATTCATGTTACAAAAAGGGGTTTGTTTAAACCCTTTCTTACATTGATTCATTTTATCTTGTTTTATGTCCTTCCAAGATTTAGGTATTTTAGACCTCTATTTGTAATGTTCATAGAACATTCTAGCTTTTCTAAATACTTCATTCAAAGATTAAGTATTGACGAATTCAATTGTGTCCTTATAAGACTGTGGTAGGAAACTCAAAAACCTCTGAATTTTCACTTTATCTTCTTTAATATAAAGAACAAATCTCAACAGATCTAGGAATTTATTAATTAGATCATCTATTGACATTTGTCCTAGTCGTAGTTCATAAAATTCCTTAGTATTTCTTTCATAGTAACTTTCTGATAAGTATTGTTTCTTAAAGTACTTCTTGAATTCTAACCACTCCATTCTTTTCTCTTTTAATCCCTTTTTTAATTTCAAGTATTGTCACAAGATGATTGCTTTACCTTTCAAGTTATAAATGACCATTCTAACCTTCATATTACTAGAATAATTATAAATCTGGAAGTATTTCTTGATTTCTAGTAACCATGCTTCAACTTCTTCACTTGTTTTTTACTCTTCGTCAAATGTAGAGGGTTTTATATTTTTGAATTCACCTTCCCGGTGGTCTAATTTTTTTCTTTTCTTGGAAGAGGGTGTTTGTAATTCTTCTCCTCTTGGTTGAGTGTTGCTTGAGGATCTACCATTTGACATAGATTCTCTGCTTGATTTTTCAGATGACTGGTTGTTAGTTTCTTTATTTATTTCTGATTTCTTTGATATACTATTCTCAACCATATTTTGTAATAATATCTCATTAAACTATTGTTTCTCTTCTTGTTTCTTCTTAATATTCTCATTATATTCCTTAAAACTATTAATCTCCACTATGAGGCTCCTCATCGTTTCCAACACTTGAGAGGTTGAATTGTTTTCACTTTTCTGTTCAGGGTTTTGCTGGTTGACATTTCCTTTAGGGTTAATTTCTTCTTCGTTCTGTGTCAACATACTGTGAGGTTGAATATTATCCTATCACTTTAACAATAACATATTCATCTGGGTTAGAAATTAAGCACACAAAATTGTGGTTAAGAAATTTCTGTTGATGCCCATAAGGCCTAGTGTTGTCAAACTATGCTCTGATACCATATGTAACATACCCAAACCTCATAAATAAGAAAATTTTCTTATTTATTTAAGAATTTTAATGTATCGAAGGAGAACTATGGATTCTAAGAACATATTACCTTCTCAATCTATTACTATTTAAGTTACGCCACTTAACTTACCCAGTTCCACAATTGTTACTTTGACACCACGTCTAACGGTTGGAGGTTCATTACAACACAATTTGAATTGTAATACTAAGTGGTAATAGCGAATTGGACTCATGGTCCATGAATATAATTAGCATATCTATATGTGTTCCAATAAATAGTAAAAAATGTTGATAAAGCAAAGTAATAGTTTTCTTATAGGGTATATGAAATTGAATTAATAAAAAATGTTTCACCACTTTACTACTATAATCAATCCCATATGCTACTTCTTTACATCACATATCGTAACTAGATGATTGCTAAGGCATATGGTATCCTTAGGCTTCCTTTATCACTTTATAACTTCACTTTATATAAAATATCTATGATATAGTCCAGACATGACACTAGGTTCTCTATACAGACCACTAGGTGAATAAAACAGTTAGTGGAATGTATTTATGTAGTCATAAATTCTTTCTCGGACATATGAGTCTCTTGAAGCCCATGGAACATTCTTTGGGTTCTAGGTCTCATCCTTCACATGGATATTGTACTCTTAGACGACTGGATTGTTCAATAAGGTACATGCGAGAGCTTGAAGTCCCCCTCATTACCTACGTTAAATAGATTATGGTTTTCATACCTTTCCCCGCTATTGTCTCCTCTGCACTTTCTCTCGGAAGGGTAAATACCTAGTTATATCCTACAGAATCGATCTGCTACCTAAAATTTTCTTACCAGCGTATATCTTTGTGGAATGCCCCAACTCTCTACCCCGATACTTTACCACTGTATGCGTGGCCCTTACTGGTTGTTATTATCCTCATTAAATCTGTCTTGGTCCCTTGTCATGGAGCTTCCACTGATAAAGAGTTTGAGGTGGTAGGAATTGCTACAACCCAAGAACTCTTATGTAAGTAAATTGTCTCTGGGTTTTATCTCAAAATGATAGGTTTTACAAGGATTTTCCTCTTATCGGGGTGAGACTTTTCTTATTCCTACAACCTCATGATTATTACAGTTTGTGCGGTTAACTTGATGTAGGGGAATACACTTCGTATGACAATTGCTTCTTGCATTCACGCTGGGAGAGGTAAGAGTCATTATTATCAATATTTCTTTGTCTTCATTATTATTCCTAAAGGAATAAGTATGCGCTCCATACTTAGGTTACTGCCTTTCCTTCCTAGTAGATCCCACAATGCTTAAGTTCCTTCCGGTTCTCCACTATTGGTCACATAACTATTTGTTCATAAATAATTTCGGGTAATTTAACTCTATGTTCATCTATTAGTAGTTGTTAGCATTTCTTCCTGCTGACTCCATAATAATTGCACCATTGTCAAGAGTTACAACACTCTCCCATGAATTTCTTGATGCTAGATACTCCACCTTCCACGATTCTTTAGAGAGTATCACTACACTTATAAATTCTTCTAACAGTTGGTAAATAATGTATACCATTGTTGGCTTTTTGTTTTAATAGTCGGTTATTAATGTACAATACACATTGGCTTCCCTATTAATTATCGTTTTAATAGTCGATTGTTAATATACCATATCCCTTGGCTTCTCTGTTTATATCATTTTAACAGTCAGTTGTTAATGTACAATATGCAGTTCCTTTATGGTTCTATTATACCCTATGTATATAATCGATATATATATATTTCTATGTCTACTTCTAAAGTTACCATTTATCCTCTATTATGAACTTGATTATTTCCTATGATAAACTTGATTACAATCCCTGGTCAAGAATTGTCGAATTGTTTTATGGTTCTGTACGCAATTTATAATACATGCATAAACCCTAACAAAAAAATTTACAAAGTGTGAGAGATTTGCTATTTTTTTTGTAGTTTACTCATATCTATTTATTTTTTGTAATCCTGGAATAAATGTCTCATCTTTCCTTCATTTCATTAATACAGGTGAAGTCTTTGTTTAAGTTCAATGTGTATTTCCTCTGTTATAAAATTGTTCTATACTTAGTTAGGTAGCAGATTGGTACTTGACTTAATGATGGGTCCTCTTTTATTTTTCATGAGGAACCCATCATATTTCATTCATCTACTTCCCTCTCTGCACAAAATCATGCTTCTCTCCTATACGAATCTAGCTGAAATTGTACAAGTCCAAGTATTGTTCCTTTGTTACACTATCATTATACTTATTAATTTATTTCCAATTAATTTAAAAGTTTACACTGCTAAGTCGCACTTGTATTAATTCTTTTACTTACAAGTTGGATTTCCATCAAGGGAAGGGCCTCGAGGACGAATACCATGAAAGGTATTAGGGTTCCTTTCTTGTGATATTAGAGGAATAGTATAATAAAAATCCCTTGCATGATTGGTCTACATCATGGTTATCACTATCACAAATGGCCTGGAATGTCTATATATCATTA
This sequence comes from Picea glauca, assembly GCA_000966675.3. Lineage (NCBI taxonomy): Eukaryota > Viridiplantae > Streptophyta > Pinopsida > Pinales > Pinaceae > Picea > Picea glauca. The sequence goes on from JZKD02S0060856.1 coordinate 182,875, forward strand.
TGATATATTTCTAAACACTTATTGTTAACACACACACACACACACACACACATATATATATATATGGAAGTTTTAAGTGTATTTTTGTCATCCCATGCACAAATAATTTGGGTTCTCTAATTGGATACTTTCGCTTATGCTTACTATTTGAATACCGCCCATTGTTATAATTGTATGACTACTTTCCAATGATATTACTACATAATTACTTTCCACTATCATTACTGTATACACATTGTAATTTATAACAAACTAGTAATGCTTCCTTTTAAACACTATAGATGGCATAATATGCATGCTTATAAAATATAAATACAACAAGATCTATATCTAGTTTCCACATCAACCTTTTACTTCAGGTAGTGGCCATTATGGTACAAAAAACTACAATGTATTGAAAATAAACACATAGATATCTTTATCTAAGCTATTTAATCATAATACAACTATGATAACAACAACCAAGTCATTTAAAATTGATAAAAGAAAAACCTGGAACACAGAAGGAGCATCCAAGTTCCACCCAACCATAGAATGGATCAGCCAATTCACTTGATCCAATCACCCCAATCCTAATCATGAATCCGTGAGGGTGGACTAAGCTTCCTGTTTCAACATTCCTCTTGTTCTTGACAGTTTCCTAACACATATAGTTCTCATACAATAATCCTTTCTCCCTCTGTTCTCCACTTAAAGAAATCTTTTCATATATCTCATTTCTTCCACATGATAAGAAACGCCCTGCCTCCTCATTGTTAAGCCCTAATATTGGCTCCTTACCCCTTAATTGGGGCATATTACATTAGTAATGTTATTTTATTTATGTTGGCTTTATTCCATTAGTTATAATTATACCTCCTAGTCTCCTATATATACCAAGGAGACATTTTC
>JZKD02S0060856.1:197367-220264 GCA_000966675.3 Picea glauca
CATATGATAGTAAGGTATCAATAATAAATAATCAAGTCTAGTATGTTTTGTCAAATGTATATGAACAAAAATTGAAGTATTGCATTCATTATGTCTCTACTATGAATAACAAAAAATGAAGTATTAATTCATTATCTCTATTATGAAAATAATTATAATAAAATTCATAAAAAAATAATTGTAATAAAATTCATAGAAATCATTATATGCATATGATAGTATAATAAATATCAAGTCTAGTATGTTTTGTCAAATATATATGATGGCAATGGTATCAATAATAAGTAATCAATTTTAGTATTTTTTGTCAAAAACAATCATCATAAAAGTATTGTTAAAATGATTATTTTGAAGGTATTGTTAAAGTATTAGTTTATATTTTAATTTTTTAGTAGATATAGAGTATAAAAATAAATATTTCAAAAAGGTTTAAGTTTAAAAAAGCATTATGTACAAAACACAAATTATTGTGATGACATATAGTAGATAATGAAATAACTATTACAACTTAATATAGTTATTTTGAAAGGATATCAATAACACTAACAATAACATTATATCAATAACAAGAAGTGGGGTGCCTCCCTTTTCAAAAATCCATTGTATGGATTGGTGCCAAAAGGTGCTCATAAACCTATTGTCCTTGTCACTCACTATGGTTTTGGGTAAACCATACAACCTGAAGATCTCTCTGAAAAAAAAATCTGCAACCTGTGAACCACTGTAATCTGTAGAAATGGCGAAAAAATGGGCAAATTTGGTTAATATCTCCACAACCACAAAGATGAAATCCTTTTCCTGGACCTTGGGAAATCCCATGATGAAATCCATCGATATACTTTCCCATTTATGCTCTGGAATGGGGAGTGGTTGCAGTAAACCTGTTGGATGAGTGTGTCCATCCTTGTTCTCCTGACAAGTGGAGAATTCCTTGATATAGAGCATCACATATTCCTTCTTGCCCTTCCATGTGAACCTCTCCCTTATCTTCCTGTATGTTTTGATAAACCCCCTATGTCTTGCTAATGATGAATCATGACATGCATGTAATACTCGTGTTTTGAAGGTTGACATGGGAACCAAGAATATTTGACCCTTGTTGTATATGATGTCATCCACAATCCAGAAGTTGTCATCTTGTACCTTCCCATCCATCAACTCGCAAGAAAACCTGTTTTTAGAATATTCCACCAAAAGGTGTGCCTTCCAGTCAACTGAAATATCGATCATGGCATAAACTTAAGGTCTTCTAGATAATGCATCCACCACCACATTATTTTTCCCTTTGACAAATTCAATGCCAAGGTCATAGGCTTGGATCTTGCTAACCCATTTCTGTTGACTTTCATTTAGGTCCTTTTGGTTGAATAATTACTTGAGGCTATTATGATCTATCCTCACAACAAATTTGGCCCCAACTAAGTATTGTCGGAATTTAACCAATGCATGCGTGATGGCTAACATCTCTTTGTCATAAATGGTGTATAAAAGTTCAAGACCCCTCAATTTTTGTCTCTCATAGGAAATGGGGTGCCTATTATGCATAAGTACCACTCAAATGCCTGCACCTGAGGCATCACACTCCAATATGGAGGGCTGTGGGAAATCTGGTAAAGAAAGTGCAAGAAAGTTCTCATTACCTTCTTCATTTTTTCAAAGGTCAATTGTGCCTCTTAACTCCATTTCAATGCGCCCTTTCTGGTCAAATATGTCAAGGGTGCGCAAAGATGGGAGAATCCTTTGAAAAAACTCCTGTAGTAACAACAAATGCCAAGGAACCCCTTCAACTTAGTGAGAGTCTTGGGTGTTGGAAAATCAAGTATGGCTTGTATATTTTCTTGGTGCACCTGTACTCCTTTCACTCCAATGATGTGTCCCAAATAAAAAACTTATGTCATCCCAAATTCACATTTGGAATCTTTAGCATATAAGTATTTCCCCTCCATGATTCCTAATATCTGATCTACATGTTGAAGATGATCCTCCCAAGTTTTGCTATAAATCAACAAGTCATCAAAGAAGACTAAGAGGAACTTCCTTAATTTCTTTTTGAAGACATGATTCATGTAATATTGGAATGTGGATAGCGCATTAGTTAGACCAAAGGGTATAAGAAAAAACTCATAGTGACCATAGTGACATCTGAAGGTTGTTTTGGGCACATCTTTCTCCCTCATTTTGCTTTGATGATAACCAGAGAACAAGTCTATTTTGGTGAAATAGACCGCACCATGAAGCTCATCCAATAGCTCATCTATCCTAGGGATGAGGTACCTGTTATTAATCGTCTTTTTGTTCAATGCCCTATAATCAATGCACATGCGCATAGTCCCATCTTTCTTCTTGACCAATACTATTGAATATAAAAAAGGGCTGGAACTTGGTCTAATGTGGCCCATGTCCAAGAGTTCTTTGATAGCCTTTTCATTTTCGTCCTTATACTTTTTTGGGTGTCTATAAGGAGTAGTAATGAGAGGTTTTTCTCCTTCTTCCAATTCTATAATATGCTCAAACCCCCTATCTGGGGGTTCTCCTGGAGGAATAAGTTCAAAAACCTTGTTGTGCATGTCAATGATTTTTTGAATGTCTTGAGAGTAATGAGGTTGCCCGTTCGTATCCACCTTAACTAATATTCTACATTATGTTTCATATACAATGTATTCTCCCCTGAAAATGACCTCCATGCGCTTTTATGTCACCACTCTAGGTGTATTACCTGTCATCCCTATGAGTATCACCTTTTTCCCATTTTCTTCAATGAAAGATATCTCCATGTTTTTGTAGTTGGTAGTAATAGGTCCCAATGTGCTTAGCCACTGAACTCCCAAGATAATGTTAGTATCTGGTAAGTCCATCACATAAAAATCATTTGATAAGTCATGTCTTCCCAAAGTAAGTTTCATTCCTGGAATATACCTGTCACAAGGCATGGTTCACCCCCCTGCTACCTCCACACAAAATCCTTTAAACTCAATTGTAGGTATATGCCTTATTTTCAATAAGGCTGAATCAATGAAGTTGTGTGAAGCTCCCACATCAATGAGTACTAAAACCTTCTGTCCCTGAAGTACTCCTCGCATACTGAAGGTGTTGAATTTAGGCACCCCACTGATGGATGCTATTGTAACCTTCTTATTTGTTGCAAGGCCGAAACCTGCTTCTTCCCCTTATTCATTCTTTGTAGAGTCCATCCTAGGTGGATATTCTTCCATATTCTGGATGTGTCTGAAATATTTTTCTTCCTTGTTATCCACCAAGTTGCACTAGGATGGACTTCTAGGGAGCCACCAAAGATTGAACAATTCCATGTTAAAAATTCAGAGTTCAGAAGGTCAGTCAGTCAATGAGACCAACCTTTTTTCACATTTTCCATAACCTCTGAGGAACTATAATAAGAGATGTTGCATTATGAAATTTGTTAAAGGTCTTAACCACCTTAGACTTGGGCATGAGTTGTTACTTTGGAGTGTTTTTTTTACTTGTTGATTACATTTTGTTGTCTAAAGACAATCTATAATTTCTGAGTTTTTTCACTCAATTTCTCTAAAGCTAGAGTATATACTCATGGTTAGGCCTTAGCATGGATCTAAGCCTAGTTTATAATGTATATTACCATGATAAACATCCTCCTAAATTTTTATGGAAATGTTCCAAGTCCCACTTAGTTTTTTTTAATTTTTTCAGTTAATTAATTTTTTTTTCCTTAAAACAAGAATTTTTAATTAAAAAATAAAGATGTATTAAAAAAGTGGTACTAGGAGTCTTCCTATGCCTTAGGGGTGCTCAGTTTTGGACCTAGAGCACCCACATTACCTAAGTACCCACTTTGGTGAGTGAAATTAGTGATTTTAATCACTAAAAGATCAATTTCACTCAAAAAAACCCAATAAAAGACATAAAAAATCAGAAAAACTCAGCAAGTGACTATTTTTTGGGAAACATGTTGGGAACATGTTGGAGTGAATATAGCCTAAAAATGAAATTTGGTAACCATAGGAGACATCCCATTGGTCAAAGGATGGATGATATGGCATTTTGGTTGAGTTGTGACATGTGCTCAAAGAGAGGGTGCACACCTCTTGAGAGGTGGTGCATTCTAAAGAGGGGAAACCTACCTCTTGAGAGGTGGCACCCCATATCCCTCTGATTTATTCCAAATGACACACTATAGGAGTATGGGGAGAGGTGGACGCCTTCTCCCACACACTTGGATCCTCTCTCCATCCACTTGGTGTGCCCTCCCTCTCCACTTGGTGTGCCCTCTTCCATTGGGAACTCTCCCCTTTGGCTATATAATAAAGCATCCTCTCATAGAAAACTAGGTATAGTTTTGTAAAGGATTGTTGTATCATTGTATCATTTTGAATTGGAATAAAGAAGGCTTTGGAGGAAGATGTGGTGTGGATCCATGTGTGGTTGCTCATTGTCATGTAAAAGTTTGTGAGGTGACATTGTTTTATTTCATTTGTTTATGAAAATTTGTTGAAGTTGGCCTCTGTAGGAGTATTATTACTCATGAAGGATAGGATTATTAATCTTGTTTGATTTCTTATTCCTATTGATTATCTATTTTTGAGATTTTAATGTGCATCTTATGTTTTGCTTAACTAATGTGCCATTGAGTTTTCTTTGTAGGTGATACCAAGATCTAACAAGATTCTTGCAAGTGTTGTGAAGCTTTAGACTCTCATTTTGGAGGAATGGAGGATATTTCTTACTTCTTCCCATCTCTCCAAATCTTGAAGGACAATAGCCACTCTTTTCATACCAAGAAGTCTCCATTTTCCCAAGCATTCCAAGAGTTTAAAGGGCATTTATTCTCATCTCTTTCTCAAACAAAATCTAAAAATTTCCTTTGATTTCTTTTAAATACTTGCAAATTAAAGTTTCAGTTTAAATAAATATCATAAGTTATATTTTCCTTTCCATAGTAAAGGGAAGTAGATTAGATCTCTCTATCTAGCTTCCAATCTACTTCTAGTTTCAAATTTCTTGAAAATTTTAAAGGCTAAAAGTAGTTTTAATTTGTAAAGCGTTTTAAAGTAATATCAAAACATATTTGTGATAGTACTTTTTTTTTGGGGACAACAAGTAATATCAAAAAGAAAGGGGATTTTTCTTGCTTGTTTAACTTAGCTTTTATCAATTTTTTTAGTCTAGTTTCACTTAGCCATTTTTCTATATTTTTGTATACATGTACTAAAACTTTTTGCAGGGTCTTCCAATCACTTTTGGGGCATCTTTGTCCAAATTGACTTGTTGTTTTTGCAGGTTTAACGAAAAGACAAAGGGAATTGATGCCCAATTTTGGACGTTTTGAAGCCTCAAGAACCCCTTGAAGCACCCTACACTTGTATAAATTTTGGAAAAAGATTGTAAATCATTTTTTGATCCATACATAAGGATCCCAAGTCTCTAAAGAGACCATTATAATCGATATAATAATATCAGTGAGCCACAGGAGGCCTCACTTTTCATTTCCCCCCGGGGGTGATGGTGTTGTGTCTTTTGGGACTTTGTGTCCTTAGTTTGCTTTAATTGTTCAGTTTGATATAAGTTCTCAAACAATCTCACACCAACTATAAGTTTAAAATAAATCTTCACATAGATTAGATTTCATTTTGGAAAGTAATATTGTAATTTCTAGATTATATTTACTTTATGCAATTTCAAAGTTGGCAATAAACCATCTCCTCAGCTCCTTGAAAGAGGTTTGTCAGTGAAGACTGGTAATTAGAAAACATTTAATTTCATAAATTTCATTTCTTGTTTAAAATAAACATTTCCTCTTAGCTCCCAGTGCGGTTCCCGACCCTTCCAGTTGTGATCTTGTCTTGATCTTCTGGGTGTAAGTTTCATACATGTTGGGTTGGTCAGTGGTGATAGATTAATAGGGGAATCTCAAAAGAGACCTATTGATTGGCTTTAAGAACTTCCTAGGGGGAGTGTGTGAAGTTTCATTGAATACCTCGGGCTTATTCCCCTCAGTGTTGGACATATGACACCTCTAGTGGGCTTGTTGGTGGAACCATTGGGTTTCAACAAGTTCTCAAAAACTCTTTGAACTAAAGGGATAACCTCTCGAGAGGCCAAATATAGTTTAGTTCAAACAATTTACTTTTCTTGCAATACAATTTATCTCATTAACCTACAATTAATAAATCTAATAAAATATGTGATCTACATTGCCCACGATACTTTTAAGGCACTGGTCTCAATTCTACATTTACAAATCCATTTTCTTCAAGCACTTTACTTTCAATCATTTACTTTGAATCAATTTTTAATTTACTTGCATCTATTGTTATCTCAAGTATCCTTTATGCAAGTATATTTATGTATCTTGTGGTGATTAATGGATCTATGTATGCTTTAGAATAATTTTTCTTTATATATTGGTTAATGCAATAAACTTCTAGAATACTAGTTGCTTATATTTTAGTTTAAGCCTTAGATTATTTTATTAGGGACTACCCCCCTTGGCTTCGCTAGGAGTTAGCCTAGACAGAGGAGTTGAGGATTAGATGACAATACCTTAACTTTCACTTGCCCCCAAGGACACACTGAGTGGATTGAATAGTTCTTCCACGTCTCCCAGGTGTGTGTAAGGAAACACCATTTTGGTGTTGTTGTTGGGGATAAATCTTTCTATTCCTGGAATATGACATTGTTTTCCTTTTTGTTTGTTTTACTTAGTTTGATGCTTGTGGTTTATCATAATTAGACTCGATTATCTGGCGTCTCCTCTTAATTCCAATTTGACCAAGTATTCTAAAAGAAGGAATTTAAAAGGCCTATTTGACTTAGTTCCGGAACCTGAACAGGTTTATCGAAGGAGGTTAGCCAAAGCCTCTTTTTGTAGAATCCTTAGTCATTTAGGATTCGAGTCCATTTCTTATATTCACTTGTTTTTTGTTAATAAAGTGTTAATTTAGAAATGGCAATTTATGATCCTTGTGATTTTTCAGCAATTAATAATTATCCTCATGCAATTTCGGAAAAAGCAATAGAAAAATTACCTAGTTTTCAAGGAAATAATGCCATTTCAACTAAAATTCATATTAAATTTTTCATGAGATGTATTAGTAAATGGTGTGCTGCACATGGCCATGAAGATCCAAAAATGAATATTTTTTTTCTATCCTTAGAAGATGATGCTTCAAACTGGTACGAAGACATGCCCAACAACAAAGTCAATACTTTAAATGATTTCCTAGATGCCTTCATTGAGAAGTGGGGGGAGGAAAAATATCATCGTCACCTGTTGGCAACTCTCAAAACAATAAGGAAGAATGAGAATGAAACTATGGATGAATTTAATAATAAATTCAATGAATTAGTTTCAAGCATGCATACAGACATCAAGCCTCCAGATAATGCCATCTTGATCTACTACATTGAGGCTTTTGGTTGGGAAATGAGGTACCAACTAAGAGATAAGGAACCCACCAACCTCAAAATAGCTCAAGATACATCTATTAAAATTGACAAGAATATGAAAGCATCAGGAAAGTCAAATCTTCCAGGGTTCACAAGAGGTAGTTCTTCCAAACAGTTAGATTCTAAAGAAAAAGCAACAATTCCTGATAACAAAGATCCATCTTATGACCCCTTAAAGTCCATAACATAGATGGTTAAAAGAATGGAGGCCACTCATGCTACTCAACTTAGTGATTTTCATAATAGATTGATAGCTATGGAGAGGTCCCAGTCACAAAATAACAGATTCCAACCTAGGCCTAACAATGAAATATGGAAAAATAAAGGTCCTCCTCAAGAACAAAGGCCACCTAATTAGTTGGAATCCAATAATGTGGTAAATGAAGAAATACCACCCTTTTGTAGAGCATGTGAAGACTTTCATGAAGAGTCTACCTGCCCAATGTTTTGTCAAATAAATGAACAAGTGCTCCCTCCAACAAATAATTTTGTGGGACAATCAAGAAACTCTAACCACATAAACAAATTTGGTGAGTCTCACCCCTTATCTATGTATTATTGGATCCAGATGCAAGAAATAAGTGAGCAATCCAATGAGGTGGTTGAAGAGTACGATAATGTTACAAAGTTATATGGACACAAGCCCACAAATGAGCACACTTTGGAGATGGCCATACATAAAGGAATAGTCTACCAAAGAAAAGGGAAGCATGGTGCAAACAAGTCTCAAGTGAACTTTCCCAAGGTAACTAATCCTCCTCCAATTACTGATCTAATTGTTGATTTAGGTAATTGGATTTCAAATGCAAAAGTGTTGGTTCTAGTGTTAGATCTTTTGAAAATTCCTTCACAAAAGGAAAAACTCGTTAAAGCAATAAATGTTACAAATGATAAAGTAGTTGTGAAAAATCAAGAAAAAGAAAAGAAACATCATGAATATCCTCCAATGGTTCTGACTAGTACAGATAGAACCAAGGAATAAAATCCTCCCTTCTTTGTGTATTTATAAATAAATGATCAATGGTTGGATAATTGTATGTATGATTCTGGAACTTCATCCAACATTATTACCTAGGGAATTATGCAAATATTGGGCCTTAAAGTTACAATTCTTTACCACAATGTGTGTGCCATGGATTCCAGGGAAATTGAAAACCGTGGGATTATCATAGATTTTCCAGTCAAGCTAGCTTTTCGCCTAGATTTTTCTTTCAAAATGGATGTGCTTGTAATCGATGTGTCGGATTCTTGGGGTATGCTTCTCTCTAGAAAATGGGGATCTCACATGGGAGGTTTCCTAAATATGGATTTGAAGTTTTCAACTATCCCATACCCTCCTCCATCACTTGAGAATTTCAGGATCTTTAGAGAAACATAAAGAAAGTATCACATTGAGGATCCTAAAGATCCATTCAATGAGTTCTTATGCCAAATTTCTAACATGGGTAATTTCTCAATATGTTCAAACTTCCTAGAACCACCTGAAGAAAAAATTAAAAATGAAAAGAAAAGTAATAAATATTGGAAGATGAACTTTGATGGTGCACATTCAAGATCAGGAAAAGGGGCTTGAATTGTTCTAGTTTCACCAACATGAAAGTCTTACAATTTTGCAATTAGATTAGAGTTTGATGCAACAAATAACGTGGCTGGGTATGAGGCACTTCTACTTGGTTTGGAAATTGCAAAGGACATGGGGATCAAAATATTAAACATTAAGGGTGATTCAGATTTGGTCATCCTCTAGGTAAAAAATAAGTATGCATGCAAAAGTGATAGATTGAAAAAATACAGAAATGCAATTTGGGATACTATAGAATTGTTTGATGCTATAGATATCATTTCTATCCCTAGGGATCAAAACAATTTAGCTGACAGTTTGGTAGTGGTATCTTCAACACTCCAAGCTTCAGAAGATCTAATAAAGGGAAAAGGAAAGTTGGAAATAATATTTAGACCTTCAGTTCCAGATAATGTTGATCACTGGCAAGTTTTCAGAGATGATGAACAAATCTTAAGATTCATCCATAATGTTAAGGAATTCTCTGGTTTCAATGTCAGTTACAAAGAAGAAAGAAAATATTATATTGAATAATATGACCCAATAAAATATCCAATCCCTAGAGGAATAACTTCTTTAGAAAAGATCTTTGATAGACATGACATGCATAAAAAGAAAAAAGAAGTAATAAAGCCTAACAGTTACATAGAAGTGAACATTGGAACAGAAGAAGTCCCAAGGCTCATAAAAATTGGAAAGGGTACTTCATAAAAATAAATAATAGAATTAATAAGTCTTGTCCATGAGTCTAGGGATGTATTTGCATTCACATATGATGAAATCAAAGCTTATAAATATGATGTGTTTCAACATACTATCCCACTCAAAGAATACATGAAACCTTTCTGGAAAAAACTTAGACGAATAAATCCTAATTTGGCACCTTTGGTTCAAGTAGAACTCAAAAAGATATTGGATGTTGGCATCATTGCTCTGACAAGGCATTCTTCATGGTGTTCTAACTTAGTAGTAGTTAGAAAGAAAAATGGAGGAATAAGGCTATGCATTGATTTTAGAAATATAAATCTAACATTCATTAAACAAAACTACCCCCTACCCTGTTGACCACCTATTTCAACTAGGGGGTCAAATGCATGTGCCATGAAGCTATGTACCTGATGGTGTAACCAAGTTGAAGACTTTTTGGTTTTACAAGGAATTTTTTGCCTCCAACACTTTTCTTTGTAATTGGAATTTCTGCTCCTCTACGTGGGATAATAATGTAATGGGTCTGCATGGATCATATTTTAGGCTAGTTTCCTAGGAATTTATCATTAGGGAATTCCTTTCATCAAGTTTTGTTTTTTCTCAGGTAATTGATCTGACCTAACCAACCATTTTAATCACCCTTGAGTTTTTCACTCCCAATAATCCTCTAAAGTGGTGAAAGGGGTTCTAATGATCGAGCCCAATGGGTGACTATGGTCTAGGAATTTTGTAAATGACCATGCTAGAAATATCCTAGAGTCTTATGGAATTCCCTCGAATCAATGTAGTTGTTTTTTTTTACTTTTTAAAATTACCCAATTAATGGTAATTTTAATTAATTTTGATATAAAAATGTAAAAACTAGGTTCTAGGGGATTCTGATAGGGGTATGAGTACTCAAAATAAATGGAACGAGACCCCCTACACCCTTGGAGAAAGTTTTAGCTCAATTGGACAACTTTTTCTAGGTCATTGTCTATGAGGAGTCCAAGCCAGTCCAAGCCAACAATTTAATTTCTTTAATTTGGCCAAGTAAAAATGCCAATTTTTGTAAAAAGAATAAAAGGTTAGAGAAAGAGTGGGAGATGATGCCTAACCCTTTTTCTAATTTAGAGAAACACTTTTCTAACTTAAATTAAGCCCCCTTACCTAGCCACCACCTCATTCCACTCATCCCCCTAGGGAAGTTGCGCCCCCCTTGGTGAGAAAACCACCCAAAATAAAAAATTAAAAAAAGGAAACACCCTAGCTACCTAAGTGCGCCCTCCTAGTGATCTATCATGGTGTTTGAAAAAATTTAAAGGTGTTTCCCCTCCCCCTCACTCAACCCTCATAAACCCTAGAGGTCCAAAACCCTAAAAGTGCGTCCCCCTTGAGATTCTCACCCTCTCTTGCTTGATTTCCACTTGGAGCTCATCCAAGAGGGGCCTCTCTTGGCTCCAAAGTATAAAATAAAGTATACCCCTCCATATTTTCACATCTATTCTCAGTGTATTATTACTATGCCCAAATCTTTCCCACTCTTCTCTCTCTCCCATTATTCTCTTGCTCTTGTGTAAAGCTTGTTGCAAGTATTTGCAAATTTTTTATATTGGAGTAAAATAAATCTTTGGAGGATCCATGGTGAATTGAGAGTCTTCTCGGTGCCATATTGTGTTACATTGGAGGTGACATTTGCTTTGGTTTCTTTTTTTTGTATTCATTTTTTATAGATCTAGAGTAGTAAGTCCAAGCAAAGTATTTTGCTTGGATAGATCTATGATAGTAGTATTGTATATCTAGTGAGTATTTTTTTTTATTAAACAAAGTATTTTGTTTTATCAATAAGATATACTCACCTATTCTCTTTTGTGTAGCCTTGTTTCATGAAATTTGCAGATCACCAAAGGGTTTTGTGGACAAATTTTAGATCTGAAAATTTGTCCCTTCACCCAACTCAAACCTCTTTAAATTTATGTTCTAATTTTCAGAATATTTCCATTCATTTTTGGGGCATTCTAACTCTATCTAATAGGTTAAAAACTCATATTTACTTGCTGATTTTTTGCACAAAAAAATTCGATTATTACTAACAGAAATTGTTTAAGTTTTCTGGTCATATTTTTATATTTTCCAGCAAGCTTTGCTTACTGTTTTTTTGCAGGTTTGCATCAAAAAAGAGGAGGTGCTACCCATTTGGGGCCATAAAAATTCAAGAAAAGACCTCCCAATTTTGGGTATTTGATACCTAACTCTCCTCTCCTCTTCTATCATTGTAAGCAAGATCAAAGAGATTCTTTTGGGCTTGCATTTCTTTCAAGTTTTAATTTTATGCAATTTCATTAGTTCATGTGCCTACACCTTGTATAGTGAATTAGCCTAGACACCCATGCAAAATCGTAAGGCTAATGTTTTGTTTATGCATTTGAAGTTTACCCCACTTTACTTTAAGGCAAGGTTGAGAGGCTAGGATCTCTTTCTTTTCATTTTCTGTTATTAGTTTTTCTATTCACCCACTTGGGCACAAAACCGGTAGGATTGTCCTCCATCGTGTGCCTTTGTTGAGGTTGCAAGTAGTTAGTTGTTTTTCCAAGTTTATTTTACTTTTGGAATTTATTTTCCTACACCCTGCATAGTGGATTGGCCTAGCCACCCATGTAGTATCGTAAGGATTGTCTCTTGTGCTAATCTGTTGATAGTTGCTTCTGACATTTAGTTTCATTTATCTCTTTTAAAGTTCATAGTTAATACTTCACATAGTTAGAAGCATATTCATCTTGGTTAATTTTTTTTTTTAATTTCGTGGAAGTAATCTTTATTTTTCAATTTACTTATGTTGGATCTATAAGCACTTTTCAATTCATTTACTTGGAAGCTCTATCTCCTTAAGCATTTTCATTACAAGTAATTTTATTTCTCAATCAATTAACTTGTAGCGTTAGGAGGGATAAATCTATCTAGTTTAATTAGGTGCCTTTACTAGTAAAAATTTCACCACCAAAAAGGATGTTTGTGGAGGCTACTTGGGGTGATAAGTCAGGGATGACTTCACAACACTAGGTGTCCCCCTTGTTGAGTGCCCAAGTTTTCTGGGTTGGCCTATGGAGCTTGGGTAAGGCCTTGTTTTCCTCACTTCTTGAGCACCCAAAAATCATTTTGGCCAAAGAGACAAGAATATAGGGCTTCCTAGTTTAGGCTTGAAACTTTACTTCATCTAATCAAGGCTTAAAATTTATTCACACAATTTTTGCTTCAAGTCTATAATGTAAATCTAAGTTGTGTAAATTTTTACTTTCCTGCAACTTTGCTGTTAAGCTCTATCTATATTGCATTTAAATTTTAGTTGGGCACATTTATATTTGAATGGTATATATTTGAAGTTGCGCATTAGTCCTTTTGGTGTTTTTACTTGAAATTTAATATCTTTTGAAGTTGTGCACTAGTCTTTGGGTTTCTCTTTTCAGAAGTTATGCATTGTCTCTTAGGATTCCAAGATTTGGTAGGTGTTTCCTTTGTGGTGAATGTATCATTGAGATAATTCTCCTTTATCATATATGAAAAATCATTCAAGTGGTTAGTTCAATTATATTTTCATTGGTGAAGTAGATCTAACAAGTACTTTAGATTATTGTGCAAGTATCTAGTCAATTATTCTTTCATTTCATTTGTAAATTGGCAATTAGTTGAATTTTTTCAATTGTGTAGTCATCTAGATATTCTTTAGTCTTTGGTAATTGTTGTAATTATATTTCATTTATCTTAATTTGTAAATTTCATTATTTATTTTTGCTTAGATAATTTCTTTACTTATTGTAATTTTAATTGACCCCTTGCCCAACCTTTAGGCACTACTCTTAGCTGACCTTAGGGAAAGGGGTGATTTTCATTTAAGTTGTGCATTGCATTTTTTCCTGTCGTATAACCTAGCTCCCCCTTACCTTAAAAAACTAAAATAAACTCCTATAATTCACTTAATAATTCACATAGTAACTAGGGTCTACCCCCCTTGACTTCCCTAGGAGTAAGCCTAGATGGAAGAAATCCAAATCGAGGTGACAGTGGGTTTGGATTTAGGCATTGTGCCTCCAAGGACACACTAAGTGGATTGCTATTTTTCCATGTTTGTAGGTGTGTATAAGGATGACAACATATTTGGCGCCATTTTTGGGGATAAGTCTTTTATCCTTGGTCTTAATGACTTAACTTAATTTATTCTTTTAAAACCAAGTAATAAATTTTTCCCTAATTTTTTTTTTAACTTGGGTTGGTTTTTCATTGTTTTTCTTACTCTCCAAGTGGCAACTCCATCTGAAAATTCTTTGAGTTATACTACTAGGATCACTTCACAAGGATTGTTTTACTATTTTCTTGAACCTAAAAAGGTTTATAGGAGGAGACTAGACCGCCTTGCTCCTCTTAGGCTACATGAAAGTCTTGGAGAAGAAGTAGTCTCTGATATCCAATTCTTATTAGAACAAAATAATCCTTCAACTGTAAATACTACAACAACTAATCCTAACTTAATCATGAGTAATCTACTAATTCCTTTGAACTTTACAACTATTCAAGGTGCTCCTCATGCAATTCCTGACAAAGCTATTGAGAAGTTGCCTTCTTTTCAGGGAAATAATACAGTTAGTGCCCATGTTCACCTTTTGAGTTTTGACTTGTGTATCTTGAAGTGGTGTCATGGTCATGATGAAGAGGATGTGAATATTACTTTGTTTGTGTATTCTTTAGAGGGGGGTGCTACTGAATGGTTTTCAGAACAAGATCCTAACAAGTTTAGCACCTTAGCCGAGATTTATCAAGATTTTAGAGAAAGGTGGGGTGATAAGAAAGAGAACAATTTTTTACTAGCTTCCCTTAGCACAAGTCAGAAAAATGAAAATCAAACCATGGAGGAATTCAACAAAAAGTTTAATGACTTGGTGAAAAGTCTCCCTACAACTATTAAGCCTCTAGATACTTCAATTTTAATTTATTACATGGAGGCCTTTGAGGGAGAGATCAGATATCAACTAAGGGATAAGGATCCTCAAACTCTTAAGGATGCACATAATTTTGCAGTAAGGATAGATAAAAATATGCAGGATGCTAGGAAGTCTACTATTCCTGGTTTTTCTGGAGGAACTTCTTCCCAAACTTATGAGGAGAAGAGAAAGAAAATTGAAAATCAAGGGTCTTCTAATGATGTCATTAAGGAACTCACTCAATTAATAAAAAAAATGGATATTAACCAAGCCAATCAAATGAGAGAGAATGATAGTCAGATGAATGCCATGCAGAATAGGTTGATAGCCATGGAAATGGATCAATATAGTAGGCCCCAACATAGGCCAAATGATAATGGACAAATATACCTCCTCCTCAAGATCAAAGGCCACCGAATCCATTTGAATCCACTAACTTGGTTGATCACCAAGCTATTCCTTATTGTAGACCTTGTGGAAAATTTCATGAGGAATCCACATGCCAAGTCTTTCTTCAAGTTTGTAGTGAAATGGGACCTTATAGACCAGAAAATGAACAAGTAAATATGTTTGGTCATGAGTATAGTGTTGGAATGTATGAATGGATGGATTTGATGGAGTATAGTGAGGGGGTAAATTGCATGAATAATGTTGTTGTGGATAATGCAATAAAAAAAATTGGTCCTAAGTCTACTCCACAACAAGTGTCAGAAATGGCTAGATATAGAGGCATTACTTATCAAAGGAATGGAAACAATAATCAAGATAGGCCTCAAGCAAGTATTTTAGGAATGCTTCCTCCCCCTCCTAAAACAATGGTTCACACAAGTTCAGATTTAAATATTGACTTAGGAGGGTGGCTAAATAATGAAAAGATGTTGGTACCTGTGTCAAAAATAATGAATATTCCATTTGAGAGGGAGAAGTTACTCAAATTTGTAGAAAATCCTTCTCAGAATAATGATGACAGGCCACCGACAATAGCTTATCAGTATGCACCTGTTATTTTTCAGAATATGGATAGGAAAAATGAAAAGAATATATAATTTTATCTCTCTTTGCTTATGAATGATTATGTTCTCCACAATTGTATGCTTGATTCTAGAGCTAGCTCAAATGTTATGACTATTAAAGTAATGGAACAATTGAACTTAAGGATATCAAGACCTTATCATAACATTTGTGCCATGGATAGAAAAACAATTAAGGTGCATGGTTTGATTAAGGGCTTACAAGTACACTTGAATGCATTCCTAGACATCATGATAGAGATGGACATAATTGTGATTGATGTACCTGATGCTTGGGATATGTTTCTATCCAGAAAAAACAATTGCAAATTTGGGTGGTAATTTACAAATGGATTTAACTTATGCCACCATTCCAACTCCAAATGGTTCCATGTTTAGATAAACATGGAATTGGAAAGAAAGTACCATGTTGAGGATCCTAGGAATCCCAAAAATTAGATTGTGTATCGTGAAATAGATATGGGGTGTTATGAGATAGAGTCTAATTCCATAGCATCTACCAAGATGAAACTTAAATATTAATCCCCAAATATTTGTAGTGTTTGTGACACCATGGATTATTTTGATGGGATTTTTCTTGAGGAAGATTTGGGTAAAATGAATAATTATATGACTCCTTCAAAATTAGAAACAAAGTTGAATTTATTAGTTGGAAATGTTTCATCAACTCTCTAGTCATCAAAGGAATCAGTTAGATGTCAGAAATAATTGGATGGAATTCTTGGGCCACACCCTCCTCATGTTTTAGAAATTGGGAAAATCAAAGGAAGAATAAGTGAAGCAAGTCTGGTGGAATATCATAAGGATGATTATAAGGTTGGTAATGAAAATATAAAATATATCATCCCTATGAAGAGGTATTCCAATCCTTTCAAAGAAAAACAAAGTTCAAAATCTTTTCACTTGGCACCTATGCAACTTCATCAAAATCATTTTAAGGAGGATTATCCCAGGTGGCCTAAGGTTAGAAACATGGATTCACATGAGAACAACATAAAACAAGATAAAGTGTATCTGTATTCTAGAAAATGATCTCAACCAATGGGACGACATAAATTCACACATGCTAGTGAGAGGACTCCACCTTGAAGTATTTTTTAAACATCACCACTTGGTGTCCAAATGGACACCCTTTGTAACGTATTTCTAACCCTTCTCCTTTCTTTCAGTTTTGTATTATTTTATTTCATTATGTAATTATGTTACTTAGGTTATTCATTATATCATAGTTTCATTTTTGTAATTGTCGTATATAGTAATTTCCTTTTGTGATTATTGTTTATAGCATTTCATTTATTCGTTTTATACATGTATTTATGTTGGGTATTAGCGAGCACTTTGTTTTGTAAATTCTGAAGTTCTTGTATGCTCTCCTTCCCAAAGAAAGATAAAAAACATGTCCTCATGTGGATCCAGATGCTAACCACCTATTTCAACTAGGGGGTCAACTCCATGTGCCATGACGCTATGTACTTGATGGTGCAACCAAGTTGAATACTTTCTGGTTCTACAAGGCATTCCCCCCCCCCCAACATTATTTTTTGTAATTGGAATTTTCGTTCCCCTATGTGGGATAATAATGTAATGGGTCTGAATGGATCATATTTTAGGTTAGTTTCCTAGGAATTTATCATTAAGGAATTCCTTTCATTGAGTGTTTTTTTTCCTCAGATAATTGATCTGGCCTAACCAACCATTTTAATTACCCTTGAGTTTTTCACTCCCAATAATCCTCCAAAGTGGTGAAAGGCATTCTAATGATTGATCCCAATGGGTGACCAGGGTATAGGATTTTTTTAAATTACCATTCTAGGCATATCCTAGAGTCATGCAGAATTTCGTCGAGTCAAAGTAGTTTTTTATTTTTATTTTTTAAAATTACCCAATTAATGGTAATTTTAATTAATTTTGATATAAAAATGTAAAAACTAGGTCCTAGGGGATTTGGATAGGGGTATGAGTACTCCAAAGAGATGGAATGAGACACCCTACACCCTTGGACAAATTTTCATCTCAATTAGACAAGTTTTTCTAGGTCATTGTTCATGAGGAGTTCAAGTCAGTCCAAGTCAACAAATTAATTGCTTTAATTTGGCTAAGTAAAAATGTCAATTTTTGTAAAAAGAACAAAAAGGTTAGAGAAATAGTGGGAGATGATTACTAAACCTTTTCCTACATTAGAGAAACAATTTTCTAACTTAAATTAATCTCCCTCACTTAGCCACCACCTCATTCCACTCATCCCCCTAGGGAAGTTGCACCCACCTTAGTGAGGAAACCACCCAAAGTAAAAAAATTAAAAAAAGAAACACCGTAGCTACCTAAGTGCACCCTCCTAGTGATCTATCATGGTGTTTGAACAAATATAGATGTGTTTCCCCTCCCCCTCACTCAACCCTCACAAACCCTAGAGCTCCAAAACCCTAAAAGTGCACCCCCCTTGAGGTGCTCACCCTCTCTTGCTTGATTGCCACTTGGAGCTCAACCAAGAGGGGTCTCTCTTGTTTCCCAAGTATAAAACAAAGCCTACCATTCCCTCTTTTCACATCTATTCTCATTTTACTGTTACTATTCCCAAATCTCTCCCACTCTTCTCCCACTCTTCTCTCTCTCTCCCATTTTGTTCTTGCCCTTGTGTAAATTTTGTTGCAAGTATTTGCAACAACTTTTTTATATTGGAATAAAATAAATATTTGGAGGATCCATGGTGCATTGAGAGTCTTCTTGGTTCCATATTTTTCTACATTGGAGGTGACATTTGCTTTGGTTTCTTTTTTGTGTATTCATTTGTTATAGATCTAGAGTAGTAAGTCCAAGCAAAGTATTTTTCTTGGATATATCTATAATAGTAGTGTTATCACCCTATAAGTTATAGGATCAACTGGTGACTGGGATATTATCTGTCTCTAGTGTTTTTGTTGACAAATTATTTTTCATTCTGCAAATAATTTGAGAAAGAAAAGAAAAGAAAAAGAAAAAGAAAAGAAAAAGAAAAAAAGGAAAGAAAAGAAAAGAAAAGAGGGCATAAAAGAATTCAATAAAAGCCCCATGCAATAATAGTAACTTCGTCCATACCTTTCAAGCATGGCCAAGTTCTTTTTAAATTGATGTTGATAGGGTAGTGAATGAATTTGGCTAAACAGTTTAATCTTAGCCAAAATATCTAGGTTAGATTAGTGAATAAATCTGGCCAGACTGTCTAATCTTGGTCAGATAGCCCCAGGGTAGAGTAAATTCTTAACCCAACAGTCTAATGTGGGTTAATTGTCATAGGAAGCTAGGTTAGAAGATAGTCTAGTTGCTTTACTACCTTATTTCAATAAGAACCAGTTTGATGATCGAGGTTGCACCATGAATGGGATACCTAAAATGTTGTTCGACTAACCCCTTGGTGGTGTTGACATGAAAATTTTTGAAGAAGACCCGTGAAAAAGAACTTATCCTAAGTTTTCTAGGTGCATGTATTTTCCGTGCCCATACTTATGCTCCGATCATGTATCAAGGGTCCAGATGATCGCGCCCAGATCTATGGTGGACAGATCATTCCGGACCCCCCCCCCGACCATTCTACTTTTAACTGGGGGGGGGGGTTTCCGGAATCGATGATAAAACCCGTGTGCATCTGGACAACCCAGGATCGATCGCGCAAATCTATGGTCAGCGTTGGATTCCAGACCCCCCCGTCCATTCTTCCTTTAATGGAGGGGGGGGTTCAAAATGTGTCATAAACAGAGCACATAGATCTACGGCTCAGGATCAGGTGCGCAAGTCAACAACCCAAAATGTATTTCGGACCCCCCCGACTGATCTGCCTTTAACTGAGGGGGGGGGTCTAGAATGGTATTCCTCCTATGGCGGGTCCCTCTTTAGACATGGAAACGATCCAATGGCCCCAGGTCCCATCATTTCCTACTATCTGACCTGCCATCATCACCCCTAGGCATCACTTTCCACCTTTCCCGAAATGGTCATGTCCCATAACTACTGTCAGTCCTTCCCCCCAATTCATTCATGGCAAGCCCCTTACTATGACTTTTACCTCCAATCGATAGCTGCCATGTCACCTGTCCATATCTTTCAGCCACCATCACCTGCCATCTCACCCTCAAAATGATTCGTTGGCCATTTATTACTCAATAACCTATCTGTTATCCAGCTGACCTGTCTCCCACGCCCAACTGACCCCCGTTTACTTAAAACTACCGTTATTCTCCTTACTTTCGCTATTCACCCATCACACCAGAGAAATTCACCATTTACTCCTTCGTTACACTCAGTTTCCCTCATCCATAGTCAGTCGCCCCCACTAACGTTGTGTTTTATTGCACGTACTATTGCAGAAATGGTGCTAAAGTCTAAACAAGTAGAAGGAGAGGAGAATCTGTTTCTCCCACTTCCTGTCGACCTAGACAGGATCCCACTGATCGACAAAGACCAGTTAATCGTAGATACAAAATGTGATTTTGATTTTTCAGACCTCCAGTCATGGCTCAGGGAAGTTTTCCTGGACCAGAGTGATGAAATTGGACTCTGGGAGTCCAATTTACCCCTCTACCTCTTCCCTCAGATCCACCATTTTCCCAAATTTTCTCTCAAGTGTCAAGCCCACTACATTCCCGAGCAAAGAGCCATCATCCCCTCGTCTGGAGAGATTCTTTTCCTCATCACGCCTGAATCCATAGACCAGATGATGCAAATCCCCCGAGCCGACTTTGTGTCTCCCTTCAACCTGGAAATTCTTACTGAATTATACCAGAAAATGACCTTCCCCCAAAGAGCTCAAATATTCAAGTTTTTCCTTCCCCTATCAACTCAATTTCCCACCACAAATCCCCCTTATTTGTCTTCCATGTTCTCAACTAAAGGAAACCAGGTCATCTCATCCGTTTGTGCTTTATTAGGATACTATTCTGATCAGTGGGTAGATGAACCCATTCTGGGCTTTCTATCCATTTTCTCCACTGATGAAAAGCCCACCACCCAGTTCGACTTCAACACATTCTTGGCAGACAATATTCACGAACAGTTCGTGAATTTCGGCACGGAAGGCGTGTTCAGATACTCATCGATACTAGCCTACTTGTTCGTCTTCTTCCAGGCGGACAAATTTAGCTTTTCCATGCATAATATGGATGGAGATGGTAAACCTCAGGTAGTCACAACATGGACCTCCTTTCTCAAGCACAACTCCACTGATTTTAGCTTCAAGGAGTTCATCAACCAATTCTACCACCCTGTGGTAAGTATGCTAAGCAGCAGGCCCGAGCCTCAGATAAACAATGAAGTTCAGAGGATCCTGCACCTCTTGGATAACACAAAGATGGGTGATTGGTATTTATACCAGGATCACACCGAGATTAGAGTATATGGGTGCGAGTTGGCACCGTATAAGCTGCCCAAGTATCTGCCTGTCAGGATTTTTTCTTTGGAAAATATAAGGCAGATTATAAATTTCGTTGATATCCACTTTGTGTCATTGAAGAAAAAGAAGCAGCTTAGAATCAAGGGGCAGATTGGCTCCTTCATCTGCAACAATCGGGGAGCTGGGGAAGAAGCAGACAGGATGCTAAGGGAGATGAAATTCTTCATGAGTTTCCCATGGCATTATGATCCATGTGGGATCATCTCATAAATGAGGGTGAAGAACAAAAAAATCCCATATGTTCATTTGTCCAAGCCCGAAGTTGAGAAGTTCGCAAATCAGACAGCCTGGGAGCCTAACACATTGATCGAAGTAGAACAACAGGATCCCCTGACCACTGTGTCACAAACGACCACTCCACAGGTCCCTAAAGAGAAGAGGCCGAGGCAGGATTTATCTCCGCCTATCACTGAGGTATCTTCCGAGGAATTCCAGCTGCATACCAAGAGGCCTAAGACTTCGTCAGTCCCTGGCCCGACCGGGGAAAAATAAGGCCCGTCTACCACAGTGACCAAAGTTGGTATTCCACCCTTCGGTTCGAGCCTCCATAAAGGCATAACCTCAACATTTCCAAAAAAATCTACAGATTCTCCATTGACCACCCAGCCAGGCAAGGTGGCACCGAAATTGAGCATCTTCAAAAAATATGAGTTGATCAAGAAAAGGAACTAGACCCTGACCAACAGTACTTGCACCCAATTCTGGAAGCAGACGTTGACTGCGCAACATAGGTTGCTATCAACATTCAACAATGAGAAGGGAATAATGCATATGGCATTCCTCCAGGCATAGGTACCAGATCCAAAGGTGATCGTCGATTATAAAAGGGCCACCTTCGAATTCCAGATGAAGGACGTGCATCCGGCCGACCAGATGGATCTGCATAAGCAGATAGGGGAAATGGTTTTCTATACATTGGTGCATGCTTCCACTTCTGCATCCAAAATGCAGGTGTCCCTGAACAATGTTCAAACACAACTCAAGATGGAGAAGATATCGTCCTTTGCAAAGGACAATAGGATCAAGACTTTGGAGGAGCTGGTCCTCAAGATCAGTTATGATCCTTCAAACGTGAAAGCAGCTGAGGAAATGATAAAGAAGAAGAATGTTGACATTGCCTCCTTGAGGAAACAACTGAAGCTCCCACCCATAGAGGATTCACAGGCAAAGGAGATAGCAGAGAAAGAGGGAGAGAAGGATGAAATGCTCAAGTTTCTCATGAAGTAGAATGCACAACTTAAGGAGATGGAAGCTGAGATGGAGAAGCTGTTAAAAGAGAAAGAGAAACTGAAGCCAATGGAAGTCATTCCATTGAGTGCTATTCCAATTTTAGGAGTGATCACAGCGTCAGTGATAGAAATCCCATCCACAACTCCATTGACATCCCAGGAGAAGACAACCGACCTGGCTAAATCCATGGAAAAAATGAACCTGCAGGAAACAGAGATCAGCAGGCTAAAAAAGGAGATTGAGAACCTTCATGAACTCAAATCTTCCTTTTAGACCAACCTCTCCAAGGAAAAGCAGGTGACCGATCAGCTCAAATAGGAGTTACAGCAGCTCCAGAAGCAGACAGTGGCAGGAAAGACATTGGCCGAGGTTAAAGAGAGTGTATGGACAGACATCACTAAGTCCATGAATGAGATATGGCCCATAATCCAGATCATGTTTGAGCAGAATGAATTGGTACAGAGAAGCAAACAGGCCATTGAGAAGATCAGAGTAGAATTGGGGGAGATGCCGACACAGGCAAATGAGATCATCAAGTTCCTGAACTCTAAGA
>JZKD02S0060856.1:220589-237468 GCA_000966675.3 Picea glauca
GTGTTTTCAATAAAGAAATTCTTAACTGCTTCTTTGTTGAAATTATCTTTCTCATCTTTTCTGCTATTCATCATTTAAGCTACTAAAGAATCCAGTGATTATATTATCTCACCCTGTGAAAGTTTTTCCTTTGCATTTCTGGTTTGTATTTCATATTTTACTTAAGACACAGACCCCATAGCCCAATAGATGTGTAGACAGTCTCAACCAACTCTACAAACACGACAGCAAAAACCGACTTACTTATTTATCTAGCCTAATATTTGAAATTTGAAACATAGCTAAATCATATAGAGAGATCCCTCTCTGAAGTTGGAAGGGCTAGATCCCAGCTTCAAAAGTGGTTGGATAAAGTTACCTTTTGTAGATTTCTTCTGTTGTCAACCTCTAGGAAATTTACAGAGTGCTAACAAGTAGTATTGTAGATATAGTGAGTATTTGTTTTGATTCAACAAAGTATTTTGTTTTATCAATAATATCTACTCACATCTTCTCTTTTATGTAGCTTTGTTTCATGAAATTTGTAGGTCACCAAAGGGTTTTGTGGACAAATTTCAGATCTGGAAATTTGTCCCTTCACCCAACTCAAACCTCTTTAAATTTTTGTTCTAATTTTATGAATATTTCCATTCATTTTTGGGGCATTCTAAATCTCTGTAATAGGTTAACAAATAATATTTACTTGCTGATTTTTTGCACAGAAATTGTTTGAGTTTTCTGGTCATATTTGCATCTTTTCCAGCAAGCTTTGCTTGCTAGTTTTTTGCAGGTTTGCATTAGAAGAAAGGAGGTGTTGCTCATTTGGGGCCATAAAAATTAAAGAAAAGACCTCCCAAGTTGGGGTATTTGATACCTAAATATCCTCTCCTCTTCTATCATTGTAAGCAAGCCCAAAGAGAGTCTCTTGGGCTTGCATTTCTTTCCAAGTTTTAATTTTATGCAATTTCATTAGTTCATGTGCCTACACCTTGTATAGTGGATTGGCCTAGCCAATCATGAAAAATCGTAAGGCTAGGAGTTAGATCTATTTTATGTTTTGTTTATGTATTTGAATTTTTCCCCACTTTCCCTTAAGGAAAGGTTGAGAGGCTAGGATCTCTTTCTTTTCCTTTTCTATTATTAGTTTTTCTATTCGCCCAGTTGGGCACAAAACTAGTAGGCTTGTCTTCCATCTTGTGCCTTTGTTGAGGTTGCAAGTATTTAGTTGTTTTTCCAATTTTATTTTACTTTCCGAATTTATTTTTCCTACACCCTGCATAGTGGATTGGCCTAGCCACCCATGCCGTATCGTAAGGTTTGTCTCTTGTGAAAATTTGTTGATAGTTGTTTCTGCCATTTAGTTTCATTTATCTCCTTTAAATTTCATTGTTAATACTTCACATAGTTAGAAGCATTTTCATCTTGGTTAAATATTTTGTATAATTTCGTGGAAGTAATATTTCTTTTGTAATTTACTTTTGTTGGATATATAAGCACTTTTCATTTCATTTACTTGGAAGCTCTATCTCCTTAAGCATTTTCAATACAAGTAATTTTATTACTCAATCAATTAACTTGCATATTTAGGAGGGATAAATCTATATAGTTTAATTAGACACCCTTTACTGGTACAACTTTCGCCACCAAAAAGGAGGCTTGTGGAGGCTACTTGGGGTGCTAAGTCAGGGATGACTTCATTACACTAGGTGTCCCCCTTGTTGAGCGCCAAAGTTTTCCAGGTTGACCTATGGAGCTAGGGTAAGGCCTTGTTTTCCTTACTTCTTGAACACCCAACAATCATTTTGGCCAAAGCACTAAGAGTATAGGAGAATTCACCTAGTTTAGGCTTGCAACTTCACTTCATCTAATCAAGGCTTAAATTTATTCACACAATTTTTGCTTCAAGTCTATAATCTAAATCTAAGTTGTGTATATTTTTACTTTCTTGCAACTTACAATTAAGCTCTATCTATCTTGCATTTAAATTTCAGTTGGGCACATTTATATTTGAATGGTGTATCTTTGAATTTGCACATTAGTCCTTTTGGTGGTTTTACTTGAAATTTAATATCTTTTGAATTTGCGCACTAGTCTTTGTGTTGCTCTTTTCAGAAGTTGTGCATTGACTCTTAGGCTTTCAAGATTTGTTGTAGGTGTTTCCTTTGTGGTGAATGTATTATTGAGCTAATTCTACTTTAGCATATCTACAAAATCATTCAAGTGGTTAGTTCAATTATATTTTCATTGGTGAAGTAGATCTAACAAGTACTTTAGATTATTGTGCAATTATCTAGTCCGTTATTCTTTCATTTCATTTGTAAATTGGCAATTAGTTGAATTCTTTGTGCATTGTGTAGTCATCTAGATATTCTTTAGTCTTTGGTAATTGCTGTAATTATATTTCATTTATCTTAATTTTTAAAGTTCATTCTTTATTTGTACTTAGATCATTTCTTTACTTATTGTAATTGTAATTGAAAACTTGCCCAACCTTTAGGCACTAGTCTTAGCTGACCTTAGGGAAAGGGATGATTTTCATTTAAGTTGTGCATTGTATTGTTTCCTGTCTTATAGGGTAGCTCCCGCTGACCTTAATAAACTAAAATCAACTCCTAGAATTCACTTAATAATTCACATAGTAACTAGGGTCTACCCCCCTTGGCTTCCCTAGGAGTAATCCTAGATGGAAGAAATCCAAATCAAGGTGATAGTGGGTTTGGATTTAGGCATTGTGCCTCCAAGGACACACTAAGTGAATTGACAATTTTCCATGTTTGTAGGTGTGTGTAAGGACGAAAACATACCCAACATAGAAAATCTATTGCAAAGAGTTACCAGTTCAAAAATAATGTCCATGTTGGATGGTTTCTCTGGATACAATGAAGTGTTGGTGAGGAAGGAGGATCAAAATAAAACAACTGTCACCACACCATGGGAAAACTTTGAGTACCCAAGAATTCTCTTTGTCTTATTAAAGACAAATTCTACTTTTCAGAGGGCCATGGATTTTTCCTTCCATGAATTAATGGGAAAAAACATTGAGATCTATCAAGATGACTTGACTGTTTTCTCAAATGAAAGATCATATCATGTAGGTCATCTCAAACATGTGCTTGAAATATGTCGTAAATATGGCATCTCCTTGAATCCAGCTAAGTCAATTTTGGTTGTTGATGAAGGTAAGTTGTTGGGTCATATCATAGAAAAAGATGGGGTGAAAATGGACCCAGAAAGTGTGCAAGCCATACATGGAGTCCCTTTTCCCCTAACCAAGAAATCCCTCAAGTATTTCCTTGGTCAAATCAAATTTGTAAGGAGGTTCATCCCAAACTTAGTTGAGACCATGAAACCTATCCTCAAACTCTTAAATAAATATGTCAAGTTTGAGTGGACGAAAGAAGGAAGACAAGCCTTTAAAAACATTAAGGATGCAATTGGTAAATATCCTGTGCTAATTAGTCCAAATTATTCTAAAGAATTTCAAATCTTTTCCTTTTCTTCAGAAGACACTATAGCAGAGGTGTTTCTCCAAAATAATGATGAGGGTCAAGAGCAACCCATTTCTTTCATGAGCAAAGCATTACAAAACTCATAGATTAATTACACAACCATGGAAAATGAAGCATATGCTTTGGTCAAGTCCCTTAAGCATTTTCGATTAATTTACATAGGATATTCAAGAGTTGTGGGTATGTACCTCACCCAGTAGTAAAAGATATTCTTGGACAACAATATTTCTTGGGGGTCATAGGAAAGTGAGTTTCAAAAATACAAGAATATGATTTAGAAATAAAACCCACTAATTTAATCAAAGGTCAAGGATTATCTCAAATGATAACTAAAGGAAATGAACAAGATTTGGACCAAGTCTGTCAAAACAGTCAATTTAGGCCAACTTTATTTTCAGAACTTCAAAAGTTAGAACAACACGAATGGTATGCTAATATCGTTTTCTTTCTTTCTAATCACACATGCCCAAATCATCTAATTGGTCACAAAAGAAGATAATTGATAATGAAGGAAACTAAGTATTGTATCATATGTTATAACCCTATAATTTATAGGATCAACTGGTGATTAAGATTTATTCCTTTAAGTGTGTTTGATTTGCAAATAATTTTCCATTCTGTAAATGATTTGAAAAGAAAAGAAAAGAAAAAGAAAGAAAAAGAAAGAAAAAGAAAGAAAAGAAAAGAAAAGAAAGAGAAAAGAAAAAGAAAGAAAAGAGGGCACAAAAGAAATTGAATAAATCCCCATGCAATAACAATGACTTGGTCCATACAGTTTAAACATGGCCAAGTCCTTTGAATTGATGTTGATAGGATTAGTGAATGAGCTTGGCTAATCTGTTTAATATTAGCCAAGTAGATAGGTTAGCTAGTGAAATAAATTTGATCATACCGCCTAATCTTGGTCAACTAACCTTAGGAGAGAATAATTTCTTAGTCCAACAGTTTAATCTAGGCTAAATGTCATAGGTGAGTAGGTTAGAGCATATGTTAGTCAGTTTTGTTTCAATAAAACATGCATGATGATCGATGTATATTCATATCTTTGATGTTTGGGAGTGTTTTGCCTAACCCCCATGGTGACAAAAAGCAGGGAAAGCTGAGCGAAAACCATAAAAAGTACTAAGCCTAAGTTTCGACTGCATATATGGTTTCGCACTTACTGATTAAAAAGTGCACATAGATCTATGGCTGAGTTATTGGCGACTGGATCTAAGGTTGAGAAGAAGTTCCAGAACCCCCCCAATCATTCTGTCTTTAACGGTGGCGGGGGGGGGGGGAATGGGAATTAAAAAGTGTGCACAGATCTACTGTTATACTGAAGATGCATAGATGGACATTCTACAGGATATTTTAGACCCCCCCCGACTGTTCTTCTTTTAACATCCGGGGGGGGGGTTGTCCAGAATGGAGTGGTTTTTCCTGGCGGGCCCCATCCCAACATGTCCCTAATCTATTGCGTCGCATCTCTTCCCTTCTAACATACCACCACCACCTCATGTTGTCACATCTCAATATCCTCTTCGCCTATCTTATCCATTCACCCGTTACAGTTCATTTCTCCTTCTTCATTCCCCCAGTCATCATCCTCCACGTCATTCGGGTACACACGTTATGCGTCTTTCTCCTGCCTCCTCACGTTCCTAAGGATCCGTTGGAAATTTATTACAGGCCACACACTTGTTATCCTGATGACCTTTCCCCCACTCCCAAAGGATACCCATTCACTCAAAAGTAACCCCTGTCCTGCCATTGACACACTTTTCACCCTCTCTACACACCAAACATTTCTTCCCCTTCTTTGATCCAGCCTTCTACCAAACCATAGCCATTACCCACTAATGTTTTTGTTTGAATTGCAGGTACCTTTCACAGTGATGGTGCCAAAGTCCAAAAAAGCAGAATCCGAGGAAAATCCTTTCTTCCCACCTCCTGTCGATCTCGATAGGATCCCATTGGCCGACAAGGATTATCGTATCTTAGAGAGGAAGTGTGAATTCGATTTCGTAGAGTTGTAGTCATGGTTTAAAGACACCTTCTTGGATTAGAGCGATGAAATTGGGCTCTGGGAGTCAAATATTCCTCTATATCTCTTTCCCCAAGTCCATCATTTCCCTGAATTCACCCTAAAATGCCAGGCTCATTACCTCCTCGACCAGAGAGTCATAGTTTCATCATCAAGAGAGACCTTGTTCTTTATCACGCTAGAGGCCATAGATCAGATGATACAGATACCCAGCACCAAATCCACCTCTCCTTTCAACCTTGAAATCCTAGCAGAGATGTATCAAAACTTGTCCTTTCCTCAAAGATCCCAGATATTCAAGCTTTTTCTCCCACAAGACGCTCAACTCCCCAAGAAAAACCCCCTGTATCATTATTTCCTATTCTCAGAAAGGGGGAACCAAGTTATTTCATCGCTTTGCTGCCTACTTGGCTACTTTTCAGATGAATGGGTGGATGAGCCTATAATAGGTTTCCTGTCCATTTTTTCAGCCGAGGAACAAGCCACCACCTAGTTTGACTACAATTTTTTCTTGGTAGAAAACATCCATGACCAGTTTTCAAAATTCGCCACAAAGGGCATGTTTCAGTATTCCTTAATACTGGCATACATGTTCATATTTTTTCAAGAATAAAGGCTTTCTTTCCTGATGCAGAAAATGGACAAGGATGGGAAACCACAGACGATAACCCAATGGACTTTACTTCTTAGAAGAAACTCAACGGAGTTTAGTTTCAAATAGTTCATTGATATGTTTTATGATTTGGTGGTGAGCATGCTCAGTGGGAGACCAAAGACAAGGATAAATGAAGAGATACAGAGAATCTTACATCTCCCAGACCTTGCAAAGACAGGAGACTGGTTCCTGTATCAAGACCACACAAAAATCAGAGTCTATGGATGTGAGTTGGCTCCATACAAATTACCCAAATATCTTCCCATTCGGATATTTTCACTGGAGTAAATTTGCCAGATGATAAATTCAGATGATATCCAATTTGTATCTCTGAAGAGAAAACAACAGTTGAGGATTAAGGGGCAGATAGGACCTTTTATCTGCAATAGTTGAGCCACTGGAGAAGATGAAGAAAATATATTAAAGGAAATGAAATTCAACACTAGTTTTATTTGGCAATATGATCTGAGTGGGATCATCGTGGAAATGAGAGCCAAAAACAAAAGCGCTCAATATGCTCACACACTTAAACCAAAAATTGAGAAGTATGTATATCAGACACAGTGGGAAGAGGACACCTTGGAAGACACTGAACAACATTCTTCCTTAGTATTGATGTCTCAGACTGTCACTCCACCAGTGCCAAAGGAAAAAAGACTAAGGAAAGAAATTTCTCTTTCGGTCACCAAAGTATCAACGAAGGAGTTTCAGTTATATAGTAAAAAGCCTAAGATCATTCATACTATTCCCAGTTCTGTGGAAGAAGATATTTAGCCTACCAAAGGGGTTAAAGGAGGAGATACACCAATTCCTTCAGACAACTGTCAAACAATGTCTACTTCTGTCCTAAAGAAGCAGACTGATTTAACTATGGCCACCCAAATTCCACAGGTATCCGCAAAGTTGAACATCTTTGAAAAATATGATCTGATTAAGAAGAGAAACCAGACACTGACCAATAGCACTTATGATCAGTTCTGGAAGTAGACATCCACTGCCCATCATAGATTGTTATCATCTTTCGACATGGAAAAAGGAAGAATGCATCTTGCATGCAGGGATAGGTACCTCAACCCAAAGAAATTAGTGACTACAAAAGGTCAACCCTTATGTTTGATACAAAACAAGTTCATCCAGCTAACCAGATGGATCTGCACAGACAAACTAGTGAAATTGTTTTCTCCACTTTGGCCCATGCTTCCTCTACAGTTTCAAAATTACAAGTAGCTCTAAACAATGTTCAGACCCAGTTGAAACTGGAAAATATATCCTCTCTTGAAAAGGATAATATGATAAAATCCCTAGAGGAATTGGTAGTCAAGATCGGGTATGATCCCTTGAATGTGAAAGGAACAGAGGAGTTGCTAAAGAAGAAG
Source organism: Picea glauca (assembly GCA_000966675.3). Classification (NCBI taxonomy): domain Eukaryota; kingdom Viridiplantae; phylum Streptophyta; class Pinopsida; order Pinales; family Pinaceae; genus Picea; species Picea glauca. The sequence continues at coordinate 228,135 of JZKD02S0060856.1, forward strand.
AACGTTGATATAGCATCTCTGAGAAAACAATTAAAATTTCCACCCACAAAGGATGCACAAGCTAAGGAGATCATTGAGACACAAGGAGAAAAGGATGAAATGCTCAAGTTGACCATGGAGTAGAATGCACAGTTATAATAAATGGAAGCAGAGTTGGAAAGGTTGGTAAAGGAGAAGGAACAATCAACAACGATGTTAGTCATTCCATTTAGTGCAGTTATGCTCGCTGGAGTCAACACATCTACTATAGAAACAACCACCAGAGTAGAAATTCCGTTAGCCACCCCACTGTCAGCTCTGGAAAAGACAATGGAGCTTGCAAAATCCATGGAGGAGATGAACTTACAAGAAACAGAGATCAACAGACTGAAAAAGGAGGTTGAGATTCTTTAGGAGATAAAGACTTCTTACCAAACAGGCTTTCACACTGAGAAGAAAACATCAAATAAGCTCAAATAGGAATTAAAACAACTCCAAAAGAAAACAGTGGTAGGCAAGACACTTGCTGAGGCCAAAGAAAATATGTGGATGAATATCTCCAAATCCATGAATGAAATATGGCCTATGGTACAAATCATGTTTGAGAAGAATGAGCTAGTGATAAGAAGCAGACAGGTTATTGACAAAATTAAAGTAGAGTCGGGAGAAATGCCCTCTGAAGCCAATGAAATAATTAAATTCTTGAACTCAAAAACTAGAGAAGAATTGGAAGACTTGAATATCGAAGACAATACATAAACCATTCTCGAAGCCAAGAGGGTTCTGACCAAAAAAGGAATGATGTTGCAATTGAAAGAAAAATTCCAGAACATGGACATTGGAGTTCAAATGTTTTTTGGTAAGATCGAGGCTCTGTAGAAAAAAGGGTCTTCTTGGTCTAATGGTTCTTATGACAAGTTGATGACCCTTCCAGACTACAAGCATAAAATGGCTACAATGGCCAAGGATAGTTCCAAGTTCTTAGGGATACAAAGCACTATAATGGGCAAAGCGTTCCTGGAGACTTTGCAGCCAGACATCAGTATACAGCACGAGATCAAATATATCTTCATCATCAAACCAACTTTTTCCAAATACACAGAAGTAGATGAAGTATACCGTAGACTACTCAAAGTCACCATTCCTAGTCAGCTAAGATGGGAAGAACTGTGTAATTTGATCAAGTAGGAAATGAGGTGTGCAAGCTGAGTCAGCAGACAGATCAGTCCAAGTCACTTGGGTGACTCACCAATGACCTTCCCCAAATTCAACGTGAAGAATTTGACAGATCATCAACAATTACCTAGATTTTTGCATTCTGTTATTTAGACACAACTTCTAAATATTCTTGAACAATCATTAAATCATTCTAACCCTAGCCTAGACTAACACTTACTAACCCTATTGTTGCTATCATCTACTTAATTTATCTTTGTACATTACAACATTTATTATATATTTAAATCAATTGAAAGATTATCTAAAGCGTTTCTCCTAGTATTGTTACATTTATTGATGTTCATTATTGCAAATTTTCTTTAGCATTCATTGTGAAGTGATATTGTGTAATCATTTATATTGTATAAACAATGATTTACTTCATCAATATTATTGGTCAATTTCTTATTATTAGAAAGTCTTTGATTATATGAAGTACTAACGAGCAAGTAATCTTGAACATGTATAGTTTCCTTGTTGCTTAGTCTCGGGCAGGTACACTTTTTGGTTATTACTTATCTTTATGAGCTGATTATCCAGGATTTTCTGATTGGTGGTGACTTGTGAGGGGGAATATTATACTTATCCTTTCAAACCTTTTCCTTCTCAAAACCCCAGGTCACCGGGGACATCTCCCCTAGGCCTACCACCCTAAAAAGAAAGAGTTATCCTATTGAGGTGACAATCTCAATTACGCCAGTTTTCCCTTCTTCCATATCTCTTTTTCTACAACTACAAAATGTGTGATAACATTTTGGCACCATTGTTGTGGAACACTGATTCAATTCTCCTAAAATACAACACTTTTCAGTAAGCCTTTCCTCAAGCGCCTTTATCTTACAAGCTTACCTGGCAAATCCACTAAGGGTGATTCCCTTATTTCTTTGATAATTTCAAGAAAATTATCTCATGACTCCACTGATGACGAAGCCAACTATGAATTCTCAATGGGATCTAGGAAACTACAAGCCTTTGGACATGAGTAAGATCCCAGGATACCCTCAAAAAATGCCCCTTGAATACAAAAAATTTCTCCCTAGATTCACTGGCGGCGATAGGGAGAGAGCCAATTATCACATGAGAAATTTCTGGGATTTCTTTCTATCCCACCCTATTACCAATGATGCTAGAGAATTGGTCATGAAAATTTTCTCTGCCAGTATTTATTGCAACGCTAGAGAGTGGTATGACAACCTCTCTGATGCCAACATCACAACTATGGAATAGTTTGAAAAAACCTTCCTCAGAAGATGGGGTATTCAGTTGGAAGACATCTCAGCACTACTAGAAAGACTTGAGCATATAAAGTAAGCTTAGGATGAAACTGTCAGAGACTTCCAGGATAGGTTTGAGAACATATTGTATCAAATTCCTGAAAACCATCATCCTGAAGAGAAGTACCTTGTCCATCTCAATACCCATGCACTTTTGGTGCATCTAGGTTTTACCCTTAGTAAAAGGGGCCCAAAGACGCTCAATGAAGCTCATATCATGGCTGCAAGAATTGAGAAAAACATCCTCCTCACCTTAGGTACTCTTAGTATGGAAAGTTTGGTTTCCCTTGCGAACTTTATTGTTGATTTCCAATAAGGGGAACAAACCATGGATCGACATAGGATTGTTGAAGACGTAGTTGAGGAGCTGAAACCTAATAAAAATGATGAAGTATCAACCTGTGTTCCTCCCTCTGATGAAGCCGTCCATGAGCCTTTTCCCCCTGCACAACAAGAAGATGATGAGGTTAGTTTCTTTCCTTTCCAGGATTTCGATGACACCTTGTTCCATGATTCAAAAAGTGAAGGGGAAATGGAATCCTCGAATGAAGTAGATATTCCTTGCTGTACAATTGAAGATGAAGGGGCAATTTATGAGGATGAAACAATGATGCATGTTGAAGACACCCAAGTCCTCAAAGCTCCTGCACAAGACGAAACAGTAAGTTACCCTCCTCTCCAACATTTTGATGATTCTCTACTTTATGATTTGGGAAACGAGGAGGAGATGGATGGGCCCTTGAATATTTTGAATTCTTCATGTTATGACACAAATAGTGACATAGTTGATATTGATTAATCCATACATGTTGGAAGACATAAATGAGATGTAGTTGGTTATGATATAGACCCCATTTACAGCATTGATAATAATTTCCAAGTGTTTCCTTTGCAGTTATCACAACAGTTTACTCTTGATTTTGACCAGTGGCAACAAGGAGAGGATACATTTGCCCATACTTTTCAAACACCCAAGGATGACCTAGCACCATATTTTCCTGATGATTTTCGATCTTACCTTGATGGTTTTTATGAGTACTCCTATGAGCACTTGGATTCATTTCATGAAGATGATTATCAACCACTATTGTGCTCAGGTCTTGATAGGAGTAAGGACATTGTTTGCTTGAAGAAGGATCCTTGTGACAACTTTTCCCAACCACCTCCGATTACTTTACTTTGTTGTGTCTCTAGAAGTGTAGTTGGGAAATATGTCTTTGATATTGAGCTTCCTCTAGGAAAAACCCTAGAGTCCAAGGGATGGTTGAATGCTTCAAGAATAAGTCTTTCATCTTATCTTTTCAACTTTCCCTTAGGATTTTTCCAGTCATCTACTAGACCCTTGTCAATCCCTTCCAAGGCTTCAGATTATGAGAACGTCCTAGGTAGCCAACTTGCATAAATTTTGAGTTAGTTTTCTGAACCTTTGACTTTTCATGATCCCTTTCTGAAGTGGATTGAGAACTTTCCTCAGAGAATGACTTGGCATGATTTTATCCTCCGCACCCGCATCCATGAGTTAGACTTTATTATTTCCAACGATACGATACATTTTCTAACCCATGTCATTTTTGTGGTTAACTTATAACTGTTTTGGTTTATGATGAAGCACAGAGGCAGGTATTGTGGGAAATTGTTGGATTGGTTTCACTAGTTGTTTGACTACACCTAACATCCAAAAAACAGGTAAGTACATGTAAGTAGGTAGGAATTTGCATTCATTGTATATACCATTTTCATTTCATGGTAGAGTAGTTTTTCTTTCACACTTGTACATATGTTTTCTTTCAGTTTTATATATGTGAGTTGGGGGTGATATCACCACCCCAAATGATTATTGATAGTTTCTACTGAGATCAAGAAGGTTACAGGTTATGCTAGATATTCTGAGGTTCTCATGCACTCTACAGTGATCACATGTCCCTGAGTTGGAGCCAGATGGTATCCCCCACTTTAGGGATAACTAAGGAGATTATGTCGCAAGGCCCACAGGTCCTAGAAATGGAGTACCAAGAGCCAGATCGACTTGATCATGGACCTGGAGGGCCCATCTTTTCTTCCTTTCAGCACCTTCACTTTGTCAGCAGTAGTAGCATCCATCACCTTGTCTTGGTCCTGTATTAGAGATGGTTCTTTCTCCATGAGGTAATAAGTCTGGGTATCATGGTATGTGTCACTTTGATCCTCAAAACCTTTGAATATGAGCATTTAATTCATTTTGTTTCTAACGAGTGCTTGGATATTATACTTATCCACTTGACCATGTCTGGGGGGAATGACAGGATGCCCTAGCAAGCTTGTGCACACAGGTTTTGAGTTTCCACTAGGGGGATTTATGAAAAGTCATTGTCCGCTCCCATCATACTTACCACTTTCAATCTTACTTCCCGCTCATCTATCCCATTACATTGGTTCGGGCATGGGGTTGGCCAATAATTTAAGGGTTGCACCATTCCTTGTGGGAAGAAGGGGATAAAGGCCCAGAATGTAAAAGCAGTTGGAAAAATATAAAATCCTAAAAATAAAACCTTGAGATGCTTCGCCCAGGGATCCCCGAGAAACAAGTAAAAAGATTCTTAGCAAGAAACAAGAGGGACCCATAAAAATAATAAAAAACAATACCTAGTCAGAGGATAGGGGGCTCATCATGAGCTAGACTATTAGGTCCATGGGAATATAGTGGTATGACACTACTATCAACTAGTCACCATGCTAGGGTAGTGCCTCTTAGTTGCATGGCCAAGAGAAATGGGGTCTCATCACAAGCCAACCTTCTCATTTCCGTGAAAGTGCTTGTGGGTAACATTGCCACTACTGGTCACCACACTAGGGCAGTGTCCCCTAATTATCTTCTTGAAAGAAAAATCAATAAAGAATAAAGAATAAAAGGCATTAATGGGCTTGGAAACATTTGCATCCAGGACAGGTGCAACTCACCTTCTACAAAGACACCCACAGGTAAGCCTTCCATTTACTTGCTATCACTGCACCCCTTTTCAGGACATCCCTTATCCACCTCACCCATTAACATGACTTGGATTTGATCTCTTCCAGAAACATCCCTTTTTCAGTGGACACTAGCCCAATAGGACACCCTGTCACTTCCTCCAAAGTTGCCTTGCAGATTTGTATAATGTCTTTGAGCACTTGATTAGGTAAAAGGGGTTTTATGCACATGTTTAATAAAATTGATGATTGGATGTGATTGACATTGCTATGATCCCTGTGACTTATGAGCCCATGGAGGGTGTATCTGTTGATGTGCAGGATCATACCCGATGGACAGGTACCAAATTGGACAGGTACACATGGGGATATGATTGGTTCAGACCTCCATGGGGATAAAGATCCCACCGGATGGATGTTGAGACCTCAACATGGCGCAGAGATAGGACAAAGGGTTTTCACCAGAGAAGAGGAGGACGTTCCACAGAGGCACCCTAGCATAGCCTTACCTAGGGGGGTTGCACCCTCTTCATTGGAACATTGGACTTGGAAGGACCATGACATCACTGGTATTCCCATGACGTCATCCAACATTATGGACATTTTTGGCAGGCAATCATGGTAGTTATTTCATGTGTGGCAGCTTGGGGAAGCCCAAGGAGGGATAACGTTTTTCTCCAGGAGGCCAATGATGCCCTAAGAAGGGATAACGTCACCCTAGAAAGGGCATGACGTCTTACTTTTTCTTGATTAGGGTTTAATTTATGAAATTTAATGTAAAACCGTATTATTTTCTATTTTAGCCTTGTCGGCCTTTTGGTGACATAAAATTTAATTAAGGTCATTTGTATTGTATAAGTAGAGAGCTAAAACTCTCATTTGGATCATCATCTTTCACTCACACATACTGAGGTCTGAAATTTGTGCCCTTCTTTAGGTTTATCTCTGAAAATTGATGCGCACTTGTTGAAGAAGTCTCTTTCTTGGCTATTTTGGCATTTTCTTGGTGGAAGGTTTACAACTAGGGCTTGGCTATATGAATGCTTGGTGGATGTAAGTGAATTTCTGCAAAACACTTCTTATTTGAATGGCTATGGTATTGTTTACTTGCATTTTTTTATTATAATTTGTTGGAATAAACCCTAGGGGACAAGCACCAGGGATGATTTTAAGGATGGAAATTTATTTTAAAATGTATAAACCTTGGCGATTCTTACAATCCTTCATATGCCAACTATAAAATGTTTGGTGATATTTTTGTAAAAATATTCAAATTTATAAGGAGTTTATATAGTTTGTATAAACTTTTGGCGATTTTTAAGGTAAAATAATTTTATCCTATAAAATTTGGGTGAATCATTTTTAGAATAGAGAATATGTTTTTGGGAAAAAACATGTAAAATTATCCCATCAGCGAAATTTAGCCCCTAAAATCATCCCTAACAAGCACATGTTGTTGTCCTTGTTTCATGTCCCTATTAATTTTAGCTAAGAGCCATTTGTATTTGTTGGAGTTAGATAGAGCCTTGCCATAACAATACTCTACTTCTACTCTTCTAGCCTAGTTGTTTTTACCTTGTCTTTGAGGTAAGGAAGGAGGAAAACACACTAAGGCCTAGGGTTTTTACACCTTAGTGAGTCATTTTCCCCTAGGGTTTTATTGATGAAGCCTTGCCTTAGAAACACTTCATCATTAAACTCTCTTTTCCTTGGCCATAACATTTATTACTCAAGCTAGCTGTTTTCATCTTTTTAAGGATCTAAAGAAGGAAGAGAAAGCACTAAGGCCTAGGGTTTCTACACCTTAGTGAGCCTTTCTCCCACAGGGTTTCATTGTTGAGGCCTTGCCTTAGCAACACTTCAACATCTAACCCTCTTGTCTTTAGCCATATCATTATCATTTCGACCCTTCAACATTTGCAACTATTTTGACTCCAGTTTTTTCTAATAACGCATTGATCTAAGACTTCTTGTGTTGAGTACCTTGATAACACACAACTTCTAAATATTCTTGAACAATCATTAACTCATTCTAACCCTAGCTTAGACTAACACTTACTAACCCTATTGTTGCTATCATCTACTTGATTTATCTTTGTACATTGCAACATTTATTATATCTTTAAAGAAATTGAAAGATTAGCTAAAGCGTTGCTCCTATTATTGTTACATTGATTGCTATTCATCATTGCAAAGTTTATTTAGCATTCATTGTGAAGTGATATTGTGTAATCATTGTTATTGTATAAACATTAGCCGAGAATTTTTGATCGATGGTGACTTGTGAGGGGGAATATTATACTTAGCTTTTCAAACCTTTGCCTTCTCAAAACCCCAAGTCACCGGGGATGTCTCCCTTGGGCCTACCACCCAAAACATAAAGAGTTAACCTATTGAGGTGACAGTCTCAGTTACGCCAATTTTCCCTTCTTCCATGTCTCTTTAACTGCAACTACAAATTGTGTGATAATAGGCCTCTAAAGGCCAGACGTCCTCATGCCAAGACTCTCCTTCATGATCCAAGGCATATTTTCTCAAAATCATGCAATGTGTCCTCATCACCACCAAAACCCTAACCCATTCACAATGCCAAACCCTCCAAGTGCGACGGTTTAGCCTCCAAAGGAAAAACATTGGTCTAGTAGGGGCATGGGTGAGGTCCTCCAAGGCATCTCTCAAGCCTCCTAAGGTTGTCATCATCGTTCAGTGTGTGGACCATGGTATCCAATCTGTGAGCTTCAAGCCTCAAGGAAGCCCACACTTCAAGGATAAGACCCTCTAGCGGAGGTTATAACAGAGGTTTTTATTGTTACAAAATTGGAAAAAATTGTCAAAAAAACCTCTGAGAAAACATCATGTAATATCCCCCAAAAAATAATTAATTATTAAAGTCTGTATGCACTTAGGAATTTATTTTTGTTTTTGGAAAATTTGTATTTAGAAAAATATTACCATTTATGGAAATTCTGAATTTGGAATTTGATTAATTTTAATTAATTATTGTGACTGTTGGGGAAAGATTTGATTTGCCCAACCAACTCTTTGACTATGACACATGTAAAAGACAATTATTTTCTTATATTAATTGTTGAAGGACAAATGGAACAACCAGGTTAAAAATCAACTGACCATGACTCCATGAGTGGGAAACATACTTGAACTACCTCAGGGATGAATTTTACAAGTGGAAAATGAAGAATTTGGCCACTAGCAGCCCCTGAAAATTAGGGATTTGTAAAGCTACGAAAATTCCCAAAGGGGGGAAAAATACCTAGGCACAAGAGGCTTTTGGATATACAACATATGGGAGGAGGCATGATGTTGCTTAGTATGATAGAAAAAGGATATCACTTTCTCTTATGAACACTGTTTTGAGTGTGAGGCAAGGGGATTTCTAATCTGAAAGAGGACTGTAGCGAAAGAGGATCATTGGAATTCCCTCTTATGGACTCATGGTCAAGATAGGGAGTGAATAAAGAAAGTAGTTTGGTTGTTCTGTCCTACGGTTGGGTGGAACTTGGCTGTTCCATTTGTGTTCTAGCTTCGATTTCAGATATGTTATTCTACCTTTTCTCTTGATGAATATTTTTATTATGTATTAAGTTGATAGGAATGAGATGAATCTATGATAATTACTTATTCATGTGAACACATTATCTAAATAGGAATAGTAAAGAAAATGCTAGTTTCATCTGTTGTTGATATTGGGAATATTTGGTATAAATATGAATGTGGATTTATTAAATATTTCTATAGGTCGAACAACCTTAAGTACAGATCTACAGGAAGTACTTGTGCATGATTTTCTTTACAGGTATCTGAATAAATGTATATATACAAAGGAATGCATTTGAACTAAATAAAAACAGAAGTTTTGCTATGTTAATCATAACCTATACCATATATATATATATATA
>JZKD02S0060856.1:237518-267173 GCA_000966675.3 Picea glauca
ATATATATATATATATATTGTTGCATGTTTAGATACACAGAGTTGCATAAAACATCTAATGTACTCATACACAAAAGGATTGTATCGACTCCTTGATGCACATGAGATTTCAAGTATTTTCCATTAATCAGTCTACATCAAAGACATAGAAAATTCCAATCCTTTTTACATTACAACAAACCTAGAAGCAAATTTTTAGTGGTATATAATTGCATGCTATATGTTACAGAGGTTGTTCAACAGTTAGCAGAGTTTTAACTTTCTACTTAACACATGCTATCATAACTGAATAATCATGGAATCATATTCAATATAGGTGTTCCCTTTATATCTGTTTATTCCATTCAATAATCTAACACATGTAACCAGTTTATCATTGGATCCCTGGATCAAAACTATCACAATGGAGTACCCTAGGGTGGAACCCTGTACCACTATAAACAGAACCTGGGAATTTAGTTTTAAATGCCGAGAGTTGGAAATCGAATACCTTTCGAGTGAGGTGAACTCGTGGTTCCAATTGATCATAATGATTTAAGTCCTGCAAAGAGAAAAATCGAGAATTAGTAAAACATTGTTAAGAGAAAATCAATGAGAGTAAATATTGAAGATTTAATTACATGAACAATAATTAGCTTGAAATTTGACGTGGATGTATTTCCCATTGGCATTGCTAAGAAAACTGTCCACAGGTCCGAAGGGGAGGAGTGGACCCAAAAATTTCTAATGGGTACCCTCGCAAGTAAACAGGGGTCCCATCATTAGTTTGGTAGCCGAAAGAATTGATTATATGCACTAGAATGTAAATAAGCAAAGAAACAGGGATAAACAATTTAATACATTTCATAACCAAAATGAAAAAATTCTCACAGTATAGTGCATGTTCCACAGAGACGATTTATTTCCCATTTGAGTACATATTTTACTATTTTTCTCTACTGAAGAAATGAAATTTGACAAGTGTAAACAAAGAATTCCAGAACAGAGAGCTTAGAGTAAATAATTTAAAATAAGTTTAAATTTTGGAACTTTTACACACAGTGGAAGTCATATGACTGTAGTAATTCCTGTACAAGTATGAATAATGTGAATCTATTTAGAGTAACAAACCAAAGTACTAAAATCTACATAGCAACAAGGAGACCTTACCACACCCACAGGAAATGGATTTCGACTTTACATCATATAATTCATGGGTTAAATAGTTCACAATAAGTCTCAGAGGTGTAACTCTTTAAAGAGCCAATAGCTTGAAGACTCATTACTTATTCAAAAAAAGATTAATTAAATACACAACCTATGCCTACAATGAATACTAGGAGTGACTGTAGGAACCAGAGAAATATTTAACTAAGGGATTCTTGGGTGAGAGGCATGCCAAGAACATTTTAAATAAAAATGCAAGTATAAGTAATAAATAAAATATCAAGGTCATGTATAAGCCGACAAAACCCTCAATACCTTTGTGAATGGAGATATTCAAAACCTAGTAAACTCTATGTCTTAATCTAAGGGTAGACACAGACTTCTTGAACAGAAGGTCACGAGTGCATGAATGCATGCACAATACACAAAGACCATTTTATGCGACGAGTAATCCAAGGAATTTTACCTTTACATCCTTTATCAAGAGTATTTTTGTTACCAATAGAAGAGGCTTACCCAACGACCAGTTTGGGGAGAGTACCAGGCAACACACGACACGTGGGGATTCTATCCTTCAAACCTATGCGTAGGGAACAAACATGATAATAACCAAGCTACAGTATGTGAAGGGAATTATGCATGCAATGGTATACCTGCAGGTGACTTAGTCGTTTCGTTATTACTATCAGACTTTACAGAACAGAGTTACATGGCTATGGAGGCATGATATCTCTCGCAGACCAAGGCTGAAGGTTAAATTTAATCCCATAAAGGTAAGTGTAAGACCATTAAAGACTGAGAAAGGACTTAGTATTAGTTTTGGTTATAGGAGGAGGCATTAATACAGTGAGATAACCAGGGAACTACTAACTCTTAGAGGAACCCTGTAAAACCCTAGTTCAAGAACAGAAAACCAAAGGAGAAGACCAAGATGTAAAACTTTTCATAAATAGTAAACAGTTACAGTGCTAATGTGATGAATGGGATGCGAGAAATTACCTTTCGAGTGTAGTAGGAACACCAGACCGCTTGAAGTCTCTCCCACTGTTATCTAGGTCGATACTTCTATTGTTACTAACCAAGAATAGAGGAAGGAATAACGCACATAGAAAAACACTCGACATCTCTTGAGGGAAGTGTTACAATGACCTACCTTGGTTTCGCCAGAGAATTTTTAGTGGGGATTACGAAATGGTACAATGCCATGTGACACGATGGAGGTGGCACGATTCATATTGGACAAGATGGCTGAGCAATAGCTCCCGCGAGGTACTCTTGCAGGTATCCATTAATAGACTATACATATGTTTTAATTCAGTGTCTGACAAATCCTTTATTCGAATTCATACCAAGTTATTGCAGAATGTGGGGACAACTCAGTTAGGGTTACGACTATACCCAGTTGTAACGCCCAATCTCTCATTCGGTTAAAGGTCTGACCATCTAGTTCGATCGTGTTATCGAGCTTAGGAGGGATAATTGTTATCATTGGGCTCCTTAACGATTCCCAACCGTCAACCATATTTCAATACTGTGGTAATAGTGATCGGAGGTTTAACCACAAATGTTTTCCACGAAGTCTATTACTTAGATAGTTAAACGTGTAAAGCCACCATTATATTAAAGTCTGCTATATTTTTCGATAAAGGGGTATCCATATGCTAGAAACCGATTTCATATAGGACCCATGTATGCTGTAAGTAATGTTTATGCATAGAGATGGTGGAAATTCTAGTTGGGGTTTTAATAAGTGAAATATTAACCCTTGATACTTTCACTAGTGAATAGGAATAGGATAGTCTTAGCTAGGAGACTAGGGTATAGTAAATCTATCCCTTAACTATTATATATGTGGGTACTATATAGCATGAAATAATTTAGAGATAAAGTCTCTTATATATGATATTATGGGTGTATCAATAAAATGGTAAACATAAACATTGTGAAAGTCAATAGTGATGACAAGGTTACCTACATATATTAACTCTATGATTTTCGAAATAAGTTGTTAAAAGAGGAAAGGAGATTTAATTCCCCCAATAAATTTTATTTTTTTTATTTGGTAAATTTGGGGAACATTACATATGGTATCAGATAAAAGGTTACAACACTTGGACCTCAAAGAAGGGACAAAATTTTTGTTTAGTACATACTATTTTGCTTAATGAAAAACTAACAAAAACACTTACTGTTACAAAAAGAAAAATTTTATTTCTGTTGTGATAATGGCAGCATAGATGAATATGAGATCAGACTTGAGGAGAATCCCAAGAAAGTACTTCCTAAATATCCTAGGCAGAATAATGAAGGAATTTCAGTTACCCACGTTCTGGAAACAATGAGGAACCTTATCGTGGAACTGCAAGTTTTCAAGGCAGATAATGAGAAACTGAAAAAGGAACATGAAGACCAATAGGAAATAAATGAAGTATTGTTGCGTAGCATGGTAACAAAGAAGAGCCCAAAAGACAATGACAAGGAAGAAGAGGTAAGCAAAAGAGCCTCCAAAAATTCTAGTCTTGAAGAAGAAAACGAGAACAGTTCTTCTGAAGGCACACCATCAGCAAAAAATAAAACAACCACTGGAAGAAAGAGAAAACATGTGGACCACTTGGAGGGTGAATTTAAGAAAATCAAACCATTTGTTAGTCTCTAATTTTTCTTTTGATTTAGTGGGAAACACTAATCCTAAACCCTCTCTACCTGTACTTCATTGTTTGATTTCATTTGATTTTAATATTTGTTTTCAGTTTGTTATGTTTCACATTTTAGATTTTTGAATAGTTTCCTTAAGTTTGGGGGTTTAAGACATGGTTTACAAGATGTGTCACTTCATATGCCTATGTGAATCTTTCAAATTCAAATTTCTGCCAAGACATTAATAGCGCTACTGAAATAACATTATTCCCGTAGCGCTAATATAATTATGCCATGATAAGCGCCAGCCACCCCAATTCTGTTATGATTACATAAATCATGGATTGATAATTCACATGTGTCCCACAATATCTCTTGAATCATGATGCAGTTCAAACTGTTTCGTGAAGGGAATATTCTATACCAACAAGGACTCATTTCAAATTGTTTCAATTTCCAAAGATCATTACACGATCCGGTCACTTGTCGTTCTAATTTTGTTCAAATTATAAGTGCAGGTATCTTTCAGAAGAAGTTGAGATATGCTAACAGTTACATGTTGTGAGTTCAATTTTCGTCAGTGCAAAGTGGCAACATTGTGTTATCAATATGGCACCCAAGAGAAGTGGGCGAGTTGTTCGATAACCCGAGGGTGCTGAACTTCTTGAAGCTTGTCCTCAGATGGATCAGAGGTTCAAAGATGATGGTTGGTTCTAATTCCTCACCACCTTCCAAGGTCACGACGAACATGTCTCTATGGCGTTTTCACAAAAACTCGATGGTTTCGAAGTGGAGATCGGAAAGTTGCTAATGATGGTGACAGAGAAAACAACTTCCAAAGCTTGCAGATTGGTGGTTGGAGGAAAATGATGGTGGAAGAAGGAGCATGTAGTCACGGAGTTTGTTAATCAATTTTTACTTCTAGATAAGAAAATCCAAATTGGAGAAAGGGAGTCCCTCACAGCTGGATCAGACCATAATGGCACATTGTTCTAATCATCATCCACATGTATATCACCTGTGAAGGCAGATTCTCATTGATTTATATCTACCACATTAGGTTTTTAATGCATCTAAATGGATATTATCCTTTAAATCTGCCTTACTACTCAAAATCTTGAAAAAGATGTCAAAAAGAGTGCAGTCACACCCCGCCAATGCAAAGAGTATCCTGTTTCATCAAGTCTTAATAGAGACTCTGGTCGTTTCTACTCTAAGGGAAATACACAAACCCTGGAGCTGGCTAATTCAATCTTTAAACCTTGATCCAAAGTCCAGCAAACAGAAGAGAGGCAAAGGAAAAAGGGTTGTTACACAGAAAAAAAAATATTTCAGTTGATGAAACCCCTGTTAAAGAAGAAATGCCTGCCATCAGGGTGACGAGGAACAACAGAGGTAAAATACCAAAATTGGATAAAGAAATCGAAATGTTGTCTGAGGTAGATATCAAAATGGAACTGGATTCAGATGAAGATTATGGTATTAAAACTACAACCAAGCATAAATCACCAGCAGCTAGTAAGAAAGGAATTGCAGTCAAAAGGTTGAAGAAGAAAGGTGTGCCTGTGTCTCAAAACCCTAGAAGGAATTCTACTAGAGTTACCAAAAAGTATCGGTTAAATTCCAAAGCCATGTTCAATCCCTCAATCAAAGAAGAAAATTTCATAGTTATAGAAGATCACTCTGAAGACGCTGAAGCAGGTACCAAGAAAAAGGAAAGAAAATTTCCATTACACAAAAAACCAACAAAAAAAGGTAAGCAGAATGCTCCATTCTCTACAGGACCAGTAACAAGAGCTACTACCAGATTGTCAAAAGCTAAAGAAGATGCTAAGCATATTAGTGGAATTCCTGAAAATAAAGAAAGCAACCTTGTAGATTCAAATCTCATATCAGATATGCCTGAAGCCATGGATTCAACAAGTTCAGATGAAGATCACAACTCAGGATTGGCTTCTAGATACCAAGTTAAATTGAGAAAACCAAAGGTTTCCATAGATCTAAATGAGTCGGAACCTACTGAAGAGTTCCCTGAATTCAAGGTTAAGGTCAGAACTGAAAAAGAAAGGATCATAGAACTACAGAAGACAATGAAACAACTGAAGAAAGAGAAGGATCGTGTAGAACAATGGAGTTCCAGGCAACAAGAAAGGATTCAGGGTTTCAAGAAGAAGAAAAGAGAGAAAAGAGAATTTCTCAAAGAACTCAGAGAAGTAAATTTCAAACTCTATTGGCATAACATCGTACTCACCACAAAGCTCAAACATAAGACTACCAGGGCTACTGCTGTCATCATACCCTAAAGGCTTTGTGAATAATTTTTCACACTTTCAATTCTAATATTACCAGGGAACAAGGAAAGATTTACTTGTTTGGCTTGTGAAAGGAAAATATCTCTAAATGCATGACTAGACCAAACTGATTCCTATTTTGTAGGGTCGAATATATTGTAAATAGATCATTCAAGATTAAGTTGTTGAGCTATATCTGTTTTTTGAATGTAAATTCTCTTTTCGAGCTAAGCTCCCTAGTAGATGGATGCTAATCAGATCTAGTCATTAATAGCATGCTAGAAGTTAGGATCTGAGGTATTTTGGATAGTTTAAGTAGGTAGATGAAAGACTTTGTTATGGTCAAAAAATTGGAGATCCAGATGACCTATTTTGAAACTCCTTGTAAGACATTATTGTTCTATTTGGCACTTAATAGCAAAGGAATATGGATGGTTAGACACTCTTTTCTAATTTCTTCTTCTCTCTTCATGCTTGAACTCATTATTCAAACTGCAATGCATTTTTTTTCTTGATTATTGATTAATAGAGTAAATAATTTGATGTGGTGATTATTTTCAAGTTTTGATTTCAGGCTGATGTTCTTGTTTCTTAATGATATTTTGAGATAAGAATTTATGTGAATTTGACAAATTGAAAACTTCATTTTCTCTTTTCCTAATTTGGTCTAATTCATCTATGCGGCTACCTTTTAACCAATGTATGGGATATCTTTTGTTCTTATTCTTAATTTCTTGTTTATTTTATAACTTTGAGCCAGTTTTCAACCACCTTATTCAAAACCAAACCATAAAAACCTTCAAAACACTTTTGCAATAAATCGATTATGCCCTAGCTTTCCCTCTCACAATCAAGTGCAACTTTAGGGACTAACATCTTTTGGTGCCGTTGCCGAGGACAAAGAAACAAATATTTTTCCCTGGGGAAACGACAAAGATTAGATTCAAATCTTGATGGTAAACAATATTTTGAACACTACATAAGACTGTGATTATTCACCTGGCGACTCCTCTGCCGTAATTCTGGCTCCTAAAAAAGAAGGGAAAGGACCTAAAACTCCTCCAACTTCTTCATCATCTACTAAAAGACTAGTAACCATAAAAAATCCAGATCTTGAGCCTATTGCAGCAGTACCGGATCCTAAAAAGTTACTAAGAAAACCTAAAGCTGTTTCTAGACAACCTTCTCTCTCAAAGGGAAAATTGTCTTCGGAAAGTGTTCAAGGACAATCCTCTAAAATCACTAAAATCCAATCAGATCAAGAGGAGATTCTTGAAGGTGAAGTCAAACCTGTTATTGAGTCTGATACATTTTCATTCCCTTCAACAATCTCAGAATTAAATCTAGATTAGTGGAAGCTACTTGTTGAACTCAATGAACAAGAATATTCAAACACCTTACCCGTGGCTGAAACTTTGAAAGATGACAGTAAAGATATTAAGAGTGAACCAGAAACACCCTCTTCATCTCTTGGATCTCTCTCCTCTGAAGAAATTAAATCACGTTATTCTTCTTTTGAGAATCCTTTGTTTCTTGGCCCATCATCCGATTTTAGTTCAGAAGAGAAACCTTTGTCTGCTAAAGATCAAGATTCATTGTCAGTACAGATAAGTTGCCATACTCAAGGGACAGTTTCACCTTCAACTTCACCAATCTTGCTTACTCCCAAAACTCCAACACCAAAGATAGAAAATATGGTCGTAAACAGAATGGATGCAATTGTTGTAGCAAGGTATGCCCCTTTAATCCTCCCACAAGTCATGTATGACTTTCCACCAAATGATTATATGAAATATTTTCCCAGATTTAATGGAGAAGGAGGAGTTACTGCTAAAGAGAATTTGAGTTCCTTTTACAGTTTTGCAGATAATTTCAATGTAGAGCATGCAGATGTATGGATGAGATTGTTTGTGCAGAGTTTAGATGGTGAAGCAAGAAAGTGGTTCATGAGTTTTCCACCTAATTCAATTGTTGGTATTGAAGCCTTGGATGACATATTCCTTAGACACTGGGGAGAAAAGAAAGACTTTTTATACTACATCACTGAATTTGGTGCTTTAAAAAGGAAACAAGGTGAATCGATACCTGATTTTACCAAAAGATTCAACAAAATGTATGGTAAAATTCCAGATGAGATTAAACCTTCAGAGGCATCAGCTAAAATCACATTTTCCAATGCTTTCGATGTTGAATTATGACCTTCTTTTGATGATAAGAGAAATAAGGTCTTCAACCCTCAACCAGATGCAAGAAGTTTCTATTGAGGTAGACTCAAACATATTGGAAACAAACAAATTGAAGTCTAGAGGTGATAGAGACAGAAAAAAGAAAAAAGAAGATATGTCTTCCTCTTCTAATACAACATTTGATTCTAAGATAGATGAAATGGATAAGATGTTGAAAGATTTGACATCTGAGATGGAAATATTGAAAATGGAACAAAAATATCCTAGTAGACTTGCACAGGAGGGTGGATACAAGAATCAAAATCAGTTCAGGAATCCAAACAATGCACCTCAAATGTTACCAAGAGAAAGAAAAAATCAAGAAGACCAAAACGTTTTTCCTCCTTTCCAGAATAATGCAGTAGATGAGGAGGAATATGAAGATGATACAGAAGATGACCCTGCAATACATCTAAATGATTCTGAAACATTTCCTATACATGTAACACAACAAGATTATGAAGACACTTTGGTTTCAAACCAATTTGAAAAAGGGGATACTGATGAGACTGTTCAGAAAGAACCTAAAAGGAAGAAATATAATCTCAGATCTAATTTAAAAGCACCTAAAGTTGATACACCTGTTTCCTAAAAGAAGGCCAGAAACCCAGTTAAGGCAGGAATCAGTAAAGACGGTCCTGAGATTCGGCTTGATCAACCAGTGAAGCAGCTTGCCAAGGTTAGTACTGCAGAGATAAAAGAACCAGAAAAGAATGTTTCTTCGTTCAGTCTAGAACATGAAATTAACAAAATCAAAATTTTTGTACCTCTGCTCGAACTCATGAAAACAAATCCTTTTAGGAAGATTGTTCTCAAATCTCTACAATCTCCTGCTCAGGTTACTTCTTCAGATACTATCAAGCTGGAAGATGAGAAACCTACTATAACCATTGGACCTCATATTGAAGAAAAAACTGGTATTTCTCCCCCATTCTATATATCACTAAATGTTCATGAAAAGATATTGCATAACTGCCTAATGGATTATGGTGCCTTGCATAATTTCATGCCTAAGGTGGTGATGGAAGAGTTAGGGTTAGACATTACTAGACCTTACCATGATCTATATTCTTTTGACTCCAAGAAAGTCAAATGTCTGGGAGTTATAAAGGATGTGGTTGTTACTCTTTCCCAATTATCTATGAAAAGTGTAGTATTAGATGTTATTGTGGCTGACATACCTCCAAAATTTGAAATGCTTCTGTCAAGGTCCTAGGCCAAAAAGGTAGAAGGCACTCTACAAATGGATCTTATTTATGCAACCATACCTGTTTTTGGTGGGGAACAATGAAGATTATACAGGGAAGTAAGATTGGATTATTTGGTAAGTGATCATGAGAACCCCACTAATCATTTGATATATTCTTTAGAAGATGATCTTGGTTCCTCTATTTTTCATATGAGTGATCAAATGGCAAAAATATCAGTTAGAAAGACAACAACTGCTGTTAGGGACAATGAAGATAATTTTGTTTGGAAAATGTATTTTGATGGGGCATGTTCTAGAGAAGGTTCAGGTGCTGGGATTGTCTTAATTTCCCCTACCAAGGAGGTTATTCCTATGTCATATAAACTTGAATTTGACACAACCAATAACATCAGTGAGTATGAAGCCTTGTTGTTCAGGCTGAAAGCTGCTAAAGATATGGGTATAGATAAGCTCTTTGTTTTTGGAGATTCAAAACTTATTATTCACCAGATCAAGAATATATATCAAGCCAAACAACAAAGGTTGAAACAATACATAATTGAGGTGTGGGATTATGTGGACAATTTATTTTTGGTATTCAATATTACCTTTTTGCACATAAATTTAAATCAGCAGACTGACTCTTTGGCACTTGCAGCTAGTAACTTTAAAACTCCAATGTTCCCTAATTTGAAATTTGAATTTGAGGTTAGACACAGACCCTCAACACCAGATAACATTAAACATTGCCAGGTTTTTAAAGATGATGAGGAAATTCAAAGATTCTTGAAAACTATTGAAGAGTTTTCTAACATTTCAATAGAACAGGATGACGAAGATGGTGAAGTAGAGATACATGCTACATATGTTCTTCAAGACAATGTTGTTAGGAAAAAAATAATCGAATTGAAGACAAACCATATACCTAAAGGTTTGGTCTCACTAGATAGGTTGTTTGATCACAATGATGTTTCTAGGAAGGTTGTTATTTAGACAAAAGAAACTGATGTAGTGGACTGTGACATCAACCCTGATACAAATCCCAGGTTGATCAAAATATCTTGAAAACTGTCACAAAAACAGAGAGAAGAATATGTTGAATTAATGAAGCAATATTCAAACATATTTTCCTAGTCTTATGAATATTTGAAGGTGTTTGATCCAGAGATCATACAACACAAAATTCCCCTGAAACCAGGATCGAAACCTTTTAAGAAAAATTACAGGCAGTTTAATCCTTTGTTGTTACCTGTAATAGAAAAGGAAATGAAAAGGTTATTGGAATCCAAAATCATAGTTCCACCAAGATACTCAGAGTGGGTAGCCAACCGTGTACCTATCAAAAATAAGAATGGAGAGATAAGGCTTTGTGTGGACTTCAAGAATTTGAACAGGTGCTCCCTAAAAGACAATTATCCATTACCAAAAATGGATCATATTTTACAGAGAGTTGTAGGAGAAAAGAGGATCTCTATGCTTGATGGATACTCAGGGTACAATCAAATATCAGTAGTAGAGGAAGACAAAAATAAAACGACTTTTACCACTCCCTAGGGCACTTTTATGTATGAAAAGATGCCCTTTGGATTGATGAATGTAGGAGCCACATTTCAGAGGGCTATAGACATTGCTTTTATTGGTGATAAAGACAGGTTTGTGGTTATATATCTCGATGATATCACTGTATTTTCAGCATCTGATGAAGAACATTTACATCACTTGAAGCAGACTTTTGAGAAATGTAGGAGATATGGTATATCACTTAATCCTAAAAAATCAAACTTTGCCATGGAGGAAGGAAAGATTTTAGGACATATTGTTTCCCCTGAAGGTATTAAAATAGATCCTGAAAGAGTAAAGGCTATACAACAAATAGATATCCCGAGAAACAAGAACTCTATTCAGTCCTTCATTTGTAAAATTAATTTTTTAAGGAGGTTTATACCTAATTTTGCAGAGATTATCAAGCACATTACTGACATGTTAAAAAAGGATGAAGAAATTAAGTGGATACCAGAAGAGAAAGAATATTTTGAAAGGATCAAGTAGACTATTGTTCATTCCCCTGTTCTTATTAGCCCAGATTATTCCAAAGAATTCATTATTTTTTCATTTGCATCAGAAAATACCATAGTTGTTGTTATTCTGCAAAGAAATGAGCAAGGATATGAACAACCCATCTCCTTCTTTAGAAAAAATATTAGAGACTCTGAATTGAAGTATGATATAATAGAGAAACAAGCTTATGCCTTGGTGAAGGCTCTAAAATCCTTTAGAGTATATGTTCTTCAATCTAAGATTACAACCTATGTCCCAAGCAGTGAAGTCAAAGAAATATTGGTTCAGGCTGATTGTGAAGGAAAGAGAGGGAAATGGATAACAAAAATTCTGGAGTATGATCTCACCATAAAGCCTAATCAACTGATAAAAGGTGAATGCCTTGCCAAATTAATGACAGAATCTAATTGCAAAGCAATTGGGTTGTACCATCTTTCATACAAGTCACAAGACTCTTCCTTCCAGATTGATGAAATCAATTCACAGGTAAACAACAAGTATGTTTCTTCACCATGGTACAAAGATATCGTATTTTTTTTGCTGAATTTTCAATCTCCTATAGGGTTGGATAAATCAAAGTTCAGATCATTAAAATTAAGAGCAGTAAAGTATTTCATTATAGATCAGATCTTATTATGGAAAGACCTTCATGGTTTTTTGTTGAGGTGTGTTGATGAAAAAGAATATGAAATTTCTTTTTATGATCTACATCATGGTGTGTGCGGAGGCCATCACCATTGGAAAGCTACTTCCTTCAAGATTCTTAGGACAGGCTATTACTGGCCAATTCTATTCTCAGATATTTTTTCTTAGGTCAGGGCATCTGAACCCTGTCAGAAATTTGTTGGAAAGAAGAAACTTATGTCTCTGCCTCTGAAACCAATCATCACTCATGGACCATTCCAATAGTGGGGCTTGGATTTCATCAGGGAGATCAATCCTTCATCTCTGGGGAAGCACAGGTTGATTCTTACAACCAATGATTACTTTACAAAGTGGATCGAAGAAATTTTGACTCAGAATGCAACAGACAAGGTAATCATGGATTTTCTTTAAGGATATATCTTTTCCAGGTTTGGATGACCTAAAAAACTAGTCACTGATAATGCACAAGCCTTTAAATCTAATTTCATGATTGAATTTTGTAATAAGTATAGTATCAAATTGTTCCAATCTACTCCCTACTACCCCCAAGGGAACGGGTTAGTAGAGTCCTCCAATAAAAGTCTGATAAGGATTATCAAAAAACTACTGGCAGAAAATAAAAAATCATGGGATTCCAAGTTAAATTTTTCCCTATGGACTGATTGTATCAGTAACAAGAAGTCTATTAGGACCTCTCCTTTGCAGATGGTATATGGGACATAATCTATTCTTTCAACTCAATTGGGCCTACCAGTTTTAAATTTTTTACAAGAAGAGTTAGAAGAACCCAACAATCTCCAAAGAAGATTTTTTCAGATGATTGAGGTTCAACAGGTCAGAGAACAGATGAATCAGAAAGCTGTTGCTCACCAGAGCAAAGTCAAAGCCACATTCGATAAGGGAACTAAGAAATATGTTTTTAATGAAGGAGATTTGGTGTTAATATGGGATGCCAAGAGAGAGGAAAAAGAAAAACATGGTAAGTTCAATAACCTATGGTATGGTCCTTTCAGAATAGCCAAGGTAATTGACAATAACAATTTTCTCTTGCATAATTTAGATGACATAGAAACATTTCGAGGCCCAATGAATGGGAGGTTCTTCAAACACTATTTTCTCTAAAGACTCATCAAGTTTTCAGTTAGTATAGTAGGTTTTGATTTCAATAAAGACTCCATATACCCAATGGACTTGTTTTTCTATAGTTATGCTATGAATAAAGACTGACAGATGTAGGGAGATTAGTGAATCAGAAATAAAGGAAAAGACATCGGTCTACAGTTCTTAGAGTTTATTATCAAAATTACATCCCCAGAAGGAGCCAGTGTTAGTCTCTAATTTTCTTTTGATTTAGTGGGAAACACTAATCCTAAACCCTCCCTACCTGTACTTCATTGTTTGCTTTCATTTGATTTTAATCTTTGTTTTCAGTTTGTTATGTTTCACATTTTAGATTTTTGAATAATTTCCTTAAGTTTGGGGGCTTAAGACATGGTTTACAAGATGTGTCACTTCATATGCCTATGTGTCACTTAATAGCGCTACTAGAATAAAATTATTCTTGTAGCACTAATATAATTATGCCATGATAAGCACCAACCACCCCGATTCTGTTATGATTACATAAATCATGGATTAATAATCCACATGTGTCCCACAATATCTCTTGAATCATGATGTAGTTCAAACTGTTTCGTGATGGGAATATTCTATACCAGCAAGGACTCATTTCAAATCATTTCAATTTCCAAAGATCATTACACAATCCGGTCACTTGTCATTCTGATTTTGTTCAAATTATAAGTGAAGGTATCTTTCAGAAGAAGTTGAGATATGCTAACACTTACAGGTTGTGAGTTCAATTTTCGATAGCACAAATTGGCAGCATCGTGTTATAAATATGGCACCCAAGAGAAGTGGGCAAGTTGTTCGATTGGAACCGGATGACGCTGAACTTCTCGAAGCTTATCCTCAGATGGATCAGAGGTTCAAAGATGTTGGTTGGTTTGAATTCCTCACCACCTTCCAAGGTCACAACGAATAGGTCTCTATGGCATTTGCACAGAACTTCGATGGTTTCGAAGTGGAGATCGAAAAGTTGCTAATGCTGCTGACAGAGAAAACAATTGCCAAAGATTGTAGATTAGTGGTTGGAGGAGAATGATGGTGGAAGAAGGAGCATGTAGTCACAGAGTTTGTTAATCAATTCTTACTTCTAGATAAGAAAAATCCAAATTAGAGAAAGGGAGTCCCTCACAGCTAGATCAGACCAGAATGGCACACTGCTCTAATCATCATCCACAGGTATATCACCTACGAAGGAAGATTCCCATCGATTTATATCTACCACATTAGGTTGTTAATGCATCTAAATGGAGATTATCCTTTAAATCTTCCTTACTTTCTACTCAAAATCTTGGCAAAGATGTCAAAAAGAATGCAGTCACACCCCGCCAATGCAAAGAGTAGCCTGTTTCATCAAGTCTTAATCAAGACTCTGGTCGTTTCTGCTCTGAGGGAAATACAGAAACCCTGGATCTCGCGAATTCAATCTTGGAACCCTGATCCACAATTCAACAAATAGAAGAGAGGTAAGGAAAAAGGGTTGTTCCATAGAAACAAAATATTTCAGTTGATTAAACCCCTGTTAAAGAAGAAATTTTTGCCATCAGGGTGACAAGGAACAACAGAGGTAAAAGACCAAAATTGGATACAAAAATCCAAATGTTGTCTAAGGCAGATGTTAAAATGGAATTGGATTCAGATGAATATTATGATATTAAAACTACAACCAAGCATAAATCACCAGTAGCCAGTAAGAAAGGTGTTGTAGTCAAAAGGCTGAAGAAGAAAGGTGTTGTAGTCAAAAGGCTGAAGAAGAAAGGTGTGCCTGTGTCTCAAAAACCTAGAAGGAATTCTACTAGAGTTACCAACCAGTATCGGTTAAAGTCCAAAGCCATGTTCGATCCCTCAATCAAAGAAGAAAATGTCATAGTTATAGAAGATCACCCTTAAGACGTTAAAGCAGGTACCAAGAAAAAGGCAAGAAAACTTCCATTACACAAAAAAACAACAGAAAAAGGTAAGCAAACTGCTCCATTCTCTACAGGACTAGTAACAAGAGCTACTACCATATTGTCAAAAGCTAAAGAAGTTGCTAAGCGTATCAGTGGAATTCCTGAAAATAAAGAAATCAACCTTGTAGATTTAGATCTCATATCAGATATTCCTAAAGCCATGGATTCAACAAGTTCAGATGAAGAGCACAACTCAGGATTGGCTTCTAGATACCAAATTAAATTTCCATAGATCTGAATGAGCCTGCACCTGATAAAGAGTTCCCCAAATTCAATGTTAAGGTCAGAACTGACAAAGAAAGGATCAGAGAACTACAGAAGACAATGAAACAACTGAAGAAAGAGAAGGCTCATGTAGAACAATGGAGTTCCAGGCAACAAGAAAGGATTCAAGGTTTCAAGAAGAAGAAAATAGAGCAAAGAGCATTGCTCAAAGAGCTCAGAGAAGTAAATTTCAAACTCTATTGGCATAACATCATAATCACCATAAAGCTCAAATAGAACACTGCCAGGGCTACTGCTGTCAGCATACCCTAAAGGATTTGTGAATAATTTTGCACACTTTCAATTCTGATATTACCAGGGAACAAGGAAATATTTACTTGTTTGGCTTGTGA
Organism: Picea glauca; assembly: GCA_000966675.3. Classification (NCBI taxonomy): domain Eukaryota; kingdom Viridiplantae; phylum Streptophyta; class Pinopsida; order Pinales; family Pinaceae; genus Picea; species Picea glauca. The sequence goes on from JZKD02S0060856.1 coordinate 253,404, forward strand.
AAGGAAAATATCTCTAAATGCATGACTAGACCAAACTGATTCATGTTTTGTAGTGTCGAATATATTATAAACAGGTCATTCAAGATTAAGTTGTTGAGCTATATCTATTTTTTGAATGTAAATGCTCTTTTCGAGCTAAGATCCCTAGTAGATGGATGCTAATCAGATCTAGTCATTAATAGCATGCTAGAAGTTAGGATCTCAGGTATTTTGGATAGTTTAAGTAGGCAGACGAAAGACTCTGTTATGGTCGAAAAATTGGAGATCCAGAGGACCTATTTTGAAACTCCTTTTAAGACATTACTGTTCTATTTGACACTTAATAGCAAAGGCATATGGATGGTTAGATACTCTTTTCTACTCTATTCTTCTCTCTTCATGCTTGAAATCATTATTCAAACTGCAATGCATTTGTTTTCTTGATTATTGATTAATACAGTAAAGAATTTGATGTGGTGATTATTTTCAAGTTTTGATTTCAGGCTGATGTTTTTGTTTCTTAATAATATTTTGAGATAAGAATTTATGTGAAGTTGACAAATTGAAAACTTCATTTTCTCTTTTCCTAATTTGGTCTAATTCATCTATGTGGTTTCCTTTTAACCAGTCAATGGGATATATTCCATTCTTATTCTGAATTGCTTGTTTATTTTATAACTTTGAGCTAGTTTTCAACCACCTTATTCAAAACCAAACCATAAAAACCTTCAAAATACTTTTGCAATAAATCAATGATGCCCTAGCTTTCCCTCTCATAGTCAAGTGCAACTTTAGGGACTAACACCGTCCACCTTTGATGAAGAATCCAGGACAGGGGAGGAGGCTGAAGCATGGTTACTGGACATAAAAAAGTATTTCCATATTTATAACTATTCCAACAACATGAAGGTCAGAATGGCCATTTATAACCTAAAAGGAAAGGCAAGTATATGGTGGCAGGACCTGAAGTTGGCCAAGGGCTTAAAGGAAAAACAGATGGAATGGTTGGATTTCAAGAAATACTTTAAGAAACAATACTTATCATAAAGTTATTATGAGATAAAGACCAAAGAATTATATGAGCTAAGACTCGGCCAAATGACCATGGATGACTCGATAAACAAATTTATTGAGTTATGAACATTTGTGCCTTATATTAGGGAAGACAAAGTAAAACTCCAGTGGTTCCTAAGCTTCTCACCACATTCCTATAAGGAAAAAATTGAATTCAACAACCCCAAAACCTTGAGTGAAGTTTTTAGAAAGGCCTAGATATGTTATGACCAATACAAACAATGGTCTGAGCTTCCCAAGGCTTGGAAAGATAAGAAACAGAACAGAATGAATTAGCGTAAGAAGGGCTTCCAACCAGCCCCTTTCCGGAATGCATCAAGGAATTTTCCAAGAAAATATTTCCAGTCCAATAATCACAACACCTAAGGGGGAGGGAGACCAGTTAATCTAGGAACCAAGAAGTTTGGGGACAACCCTAGGGAACCATTAAAATTTTGGGAGTGTGGAGAACCTCACTCAAGGAGGAATTGTCCACGTTTAAATTCTGCAGCAAGGACCACATTTCACAACCTACAAGAGGCCTCTACAGTGGGATCTGTGGGCAGAAGCGTACATAGGATCAATGCAGTTGTGAATGGCCGACAAGCTGATCACCAATCCACTATAGTGGAAGTTGAAGGTAAAGTCAATAATAATCGTATTTCTATTTTAATTGATCCGAGAGCTACTCTGAGTTATGTTAGTCCTGGTGTAGTTTATTCAAACAAGCTTAAGAAAGTAAAGCATACTAAATCCTGGTTAGTACAACTATCAACAGGGACAAAAAGGAAAGTAACAAATTTCATTTCAGATTGTGAACTCAGTTTAGATGGTCAAAATACAAATTTAAATCTAAATATTCTACCGTTAGGGTCATACGATATAATTATTGGAATGGAATGGTTAGAGAAGCATCAACCAATTTTGGATTTTTATGAAAAATTACTTACTTACAGAGATGAAAACAACAAAGTTAGGACAATACAAGGCATAAGAAAACCAGTCTCAGTTAGGCAGATTTCAGCAATGCAGTTTAAGAAGTGCATGGATAAAGGTTGTCATATTTATGCTATTCAAGTGACAAATCTATTGGAAAAATAAAATAAACCTAGTCTAGAAGATTTTACCGTCTTACATGAATTTAGATATTTATTTGTAGACGAAATACCATAACTGCCCCCAAGAAGAGAGATAGGTTTTTCTATCGATCTGCTGCCTGGATCAGCCCCTATATCTAAGGCACCCTATAGGATGAGTTTACCCGAATTGACAGAGTTGAAAATTCAACTACAAGAACTGTTGGACAAGGAATACATCAGACCAAGTGTCTCACCATGGGGAGCACCCGTCCTTTTTGTTAAAAAGATAGACGAAACTTTAAGATTATGCATTGATTATAAACAGTTAAACAAAATGACTGTTAAGAACAAATATCCCCTACCCAGAATCAATGATCTGTTTGACCAAGTGGGAGGGGCAAAGATTTTTTCTAAATTAGATTTAAGATTTGGTTATCACCAGGTCAGAATAAAGAGTGAAGACATAAGTAAAACAATGTTTAGAACAAGCTATGGACATTATGAATTTGTTGTTATACCGTTTGGTCTCACTAATGCACCAACAACATTTATATGTCTAATGAATAGCATTTTCAGTCAATATTTGGACAAGTTTTTTTTTGTATTTATTGACGACATTCTAGTGTATTCGACAATGGAAGAAGAACATGAAGAACATCTAGAGATAGTATGGTGGACCCTAAGAAAACACAAGTTATATGCAAAATTTGACAAATTTGACTTCTACGAAAAGAGAATACAATACCTAGGACATGTAATATATGAAGAAGGTATTGCAGTCGACCCATAGAAGATAAGAGCCGTCATGGAATGGTATATCCCTAAGGATGTGGCAGACATCCGGTCATTCATGGGAATTACCAGTTACTACCGTAGATTTATCGAGGGATTATCTAAGCTTGCATACCCAATCAAATCTATACAGAAAAAGGGGACCAAGTTTATTTGGTCACAAAAGTGCCAGGACAATTTTAATAAGTTAAAATAACTGTTAACAACCGCACCTATTTTAAGGGTAGAAGATCCTGACAAAGACTTTATAGTATGCGTTGATGTGAGAAAAGAAGGGTTGGGAGGTGTCCTAACTCAAGAAAGACACGTTATTTGTTATGATTCACGAAAACTAAATGAGCATGAACAAAACTACGTCACACACGACTTGGAATTAGCAGTGGTAATTCATGCATTAAAAATGTGGCGACACTATATAATGGGCAGAAAATTGATGTTGCTAACCGATAAAAGAGGTGTGAAATTCTTATTCAGTCAACCATATCTTAACACAAGGCAAGCAAGCAGAAAGCGACATTGAGAAAAGGATAAAAGATGCAAGTGTTAATGATGAAAAATACATCAAAACAGTGGAAGATTTACAAAACAATGCATAAAATTTAGACAGAACAAATCTGAGTTTGGACAAAAATATATTACTATGATTCAAAAATAGGTTGTACATACCAGATTCTGTTGAATTTAACCTAACAATTTTGGATGAAGTACACAAGAATCCCTATTCTGGTCATCCGGGATACCATAAAATGGTAACAACACTGAGGAAGTTGTTTTATTGGCCTAACATGAAAGGTGAGACAACATAATACTTATCTAAGTGCCTAGATTGTCAACAGGTGAAGGTTGAACACCATCACCCAGTCGACCTGTTACAACCTCTACCTATACCAGAATGGAAGTGGGAGACTATATCACTGTATTTTATCACAGGTTTGTCTAAAACTCAAAAACATAATGATTCAATTATGGTAGTAATTGATAAAATTAGCAAGTCTGCACATTTTATTCCCATGAAATCTACTTATAGAGATATTAACATTGCTGAAATATTGATGAAGGAAATTTTTAGACTACATGGTATTCCTAAAATGGTGATTTCAGAGATGTCAAATTTACATCAACGTTTTGGAAAGAATTGTTTGCATGGTTGAATACTAACTTGAATTTCAGCACAAGATACCATCCACAAACAGATGGGCAAATTGAACGAACAAACCAGATTGTGGAAGATATGTTATGAATGTATGTAAGGAAGAAACAAACTAAGTGGGAGGAATACCTGCACTTAGTGGAATTTGCGTACAACAATGGTTATCAGACATCGGCTAAGATGAGCCCCTTCGAAGTAATGTACGACAGAAAGTGTACAACTCTGATTAGCTGGGATAACCTAGTTGTCATACTCATGATGGGACTAGAAATACTCCAGGAAATGGAAAAAATTGTAAGAAAAGTACAACAAAATTTAAAGGAGGCACAAGACAGACATATAATCTAGGTTGATCTAAAAAGAAGACACCAGGAATTTCAATTTGGAGACCATGTGTATTTAAAAGTAAAAGAAAGAAGAAGTTCATTAAAGCTAGGAAAATGTTCAAATTTGGTGCCCAGGTTTTGTGGCCCCTTCGAGATCTTAGCTCAAATTGGACCCATGGCATATCAACTTGCACTTCCTACAAATTTAAAAGTTCATAATGTATTTCATGTTTCTTTGTTAAAAAAGTATGTTCATGATCCTACTCACATTATTAATTGGAACATGGTGTAGGTGGAACTAGAAGGTGATTTCCAAGCGGAACCTCTACGCATTTTGGACAGGAGAGAAACAATACTATGGAACAGAGCCATTAACTAGGTAAAAGTGCAATGGAAGCACTTTAGTCCTGAGGAGGCCACTTGGGAATTGGAGGAAGATTTGCAGAAATCTTATCCAACCCTATTATGAGAAGGGAATGAACACTGAGGAAAGTGTTGTACTGAAGGGGGAGAGAATGTAATATCCCCAAAAAATAATTAATTATTAAAGTTTGTATGCACTTAAGAATTTATTTCCGTTTTTGGAAAATTATTGCCATTTATGGAAATTTCGAATTTGGAATTTGATTAATTGTAATTAATTATTGTGACTATTGGGAAAATATTTGATTTGCCTAATGATCTGAATTTATGAAGAAACGCAAAAAAATACACAAATAACCATGAATACAAAGATGAAAAGGAAATAACACTTCATTTCATTAATATCAAAGAAATGAAATTTGTTTACAAACAGAATGGAAATCTAGCTAGGGCACTAGTAGCTTATCTCTGAGAAGAGATGTGGCGGCTACAGGCCTATGAACTCTTTGTTACAATGAGAATTGAAGGCCTATATATTATTGAGAAACAATGGAAACCCTAAACATCCAAAAAAATAACCCTAGGAGATGAAACGCCATAATATGGGCCCCGTTAGGGTAAATTGGTACATCAATTTCTCGGGGTCGTAACTTTGGCATACTATCTTCGTTTGACGCACATGATACATCATTAGAAATACCTATCTGAGGAATAGAATTGTTGACAACAAATATCGAGTCCAGAACGAACTCATATTTATCAGATGTTTGATTCCCAAAAAACATCATTTAGGGCCTCAAAACGACTCTCGAAGTTCAGGACCCAAAAAATTGCCAAAAATAGTAAATTATGCTACAATTAAGGAAACTAAAAAATTGAAAGAAACAATGGTGGGGGTCCAAGTGGAATAGGTGGGTGGCCACCAATATCCACTTGGATAATTCCTCCCCCCTTAGGAAGCAATGGTCCCTATTGCGTTGAGTTCCTCCATGAGATGAAGAAACTTCTGTTGAACTTGGTCCCTGGTGAGCCACTTTCCCTGGTGAAGGAGTTGGCCTATGTTGACAACTCGATATAAATGGATCCTATGATGGTAGTTTTTCTTGATCTGTGTGTCCATAATCCGATCAGTTGTGGCTTGTTCCATGTAATATGGATTTAACTCTGTTGGTGTGAGTTGTTCTTCCATGTCGGATGTGTCTAGTAGAGGTGGAAAGTAGGGTCGAAGGCGGGACACATTGAACACTGGGTGCAGACCAAGGGATGGTGGAATATTGAGCTTGAAGGCATTGTCCCCTACAACCTTGGTGATGGTGTATGGCCCATATCAGAGCGGGCGAAGCTTGTAGTGGGGTCTAATGAGGTGCTCCTTCTGCAAATGTAGCCACACTTTGTCACCCACTTGGAAGTTGTGTTGCACCCAATGTTGATCATGCCGCTGCTTGTACTTATCATTGGCTCTATCCAATATGTCATGAACTTGTTGGAGAATGTGATGAATGCACTCAATGAAGTTGTTCTCCTTGGCAGCTTCAGACTAGACATGAGCCGAATCAGCATGAGTAGCTGCAAAGGGCATGGCTACATCAATGGCACATAGTGGCTGGAATCCTAAGCCCACCTGAAAGGGGTTGTGGTCAGTTGAGTTGTGGAGGGCCTGGTTATAGCTATGTTGTACATGGGGGAGGCTATCATCCCATGTGCATGGATTCTTTGAGTTGTGCATGGACAAAATGTGTACAATCATCCTGTTGACAACCTCTGTTTGACCATCAGTTTGGGGATGGAAAGTTGTGGACTTGGTGAGCTTGGTGTCTAACATTGACCAGAGGTTGGACCAAAATGTAATGAGGAACCTTCTATCCCAATATGAAATGATAGACTATGGGATCCCAAAGTGTACCCAAACGTTTTCAAAGAAGATTTTAGCAGTGGCTTCTGTTGTGATATTCTTCTTGCAGGCCTCCATAATGACCATCTTTGAGAATCTGTCGACGACCATGAAAACAAAGTCATTGCCATGCTTAGTAGAAGGAAGTCCCAACATGTGATCCATGGAGATGGATTCCTAAGGTCGACTAGGGGTAGGAAGTGGATTATAGAGGCCTTGCTTCTTGATGGTCGGTGTGGCAATGGCGCAGGCAATGCAGAATCTGATGTACTTCCCGACATCCTGTCAAAGGTTTGGACAATAGAAATACTTTTGTAGTACTGCCACTATTTCTTGACCCTAGAATTCCCAGTGACCCGAATGTAGTGCACTTCCCAAATCATCTTGGCATGCTCGCTTGAAGGAACACAAAGGTGTCCCAGGTGACATATTAGGGCATCCTGGAGGTGAAATTTTGGAACTCGGTTACCCTCCAAGAGTGTCTTGTATGTGTGGCAAAATTTTGGATTGCTCTTGTAGAGAAGCAGCCAATCAGAAGTCTTGTTCCCACAAGATTTGAGCATGGTGGTTATCTCCATGATCAGTGGTCGGCTAAGGTAGTATACAACATTATTGGTGCTTCCCTTCTTGTAATTGATGTTCAAATGAAACTATTGCAGATATTTGGACCACTTATGATGGTGATCGTTCTGCAACTTCCCTTGTGTCTGTATGAACTGTAGGGGTCGGTGGTCTGTGTGGATGATCGTTTCCTTCTCCAAAATGTAATGCTTCCATTGTTGACAAGCCTGCACAATGGAATACATTTATTTATCATAAGTGGGATACTTTCGGACAATTTTTCACTTTGATATTCCACTGGATGCCTCTGTTGAGTAAGAACAAACCCAATAGCATATTCAAAGGCATTTGTCTTGATCTCAAATGGTTGTTGCAAGTCTGGTAATGTGAGCACTGGGGCACAATAGAGGTGATTTTTCAATTCTACGAACAACTTCTGTTGATATTATGACCAAAATAATTTTCTTGCTCTCCTCCCTTGGTGACTTGACTCAAGGGCCAAGTGATATGAGAGAATCCCAACACAAACCTGTGGTAGAAATTAGCAAGAACCAGAAAGATGTGAAGCTCTATTAGAGTGGTCGGGGCTGGCCAATCTCAGATGAATTGGATCTTGGTTGGATCCACATGCACCCCACACTCATCAATAATGTATCCCAGATACTGAACCTGGATCATGCCAAAAGTGAAATTCTCCAAATTGGCACACAACTTGTGTTTCCGCAGTGTTTGGAGGACCTGTCGGATGTGGTGGATGTGCTCTTCTCAATTCTGGTTGAAGATCAATATGTCATCCAATTAAACTACTACAAATGATGTTTTGAATGGCCGCAATATGTCATACATAATCTTCATGAAGGTTGTGGGAGAATTCGTAAACCCGAAAGGCATGACCAGCCATTTGAAAAAGCCCTCCTTAGCTTTGAAGGCAGTCTTCCACACATCAGATAGTTCGATTGGTACCTGGTGATACCCGGACTTCAAGTCGATATTGTTGAAATATTTTTCCCCTTTGAATTGGTCCATAAGGTCATCAATCTTTGGTATCGGGTACCTATTCCAGACAATGATCTTGTTCAACGCCTGGTAGTCAATACAGAGTCTCCAAGTCCCATCCTTCTTCTACACCAACACGATCGGGCTCCCACAGAGCGATGAACTTGGAAATATGTGAACTTTCTATAGTAGCTCCTAGATATGCCTCTTGATTTCATCGTTCTCCATAAAATAGTGCTGATATATCAGTCCATTGGGAAAAAATGCACCTGGGGTCAGATCGATGGGGTGCTTGACCTGACAGTGCAAAGGCACCCCTGTGGGTGAGGTGAATATGTCTCAGTACTCCTCCACGAACTTGTCCATTTGTTGTTGTCATGCGAAGGAGCCCTGTCTGGAGGTCATGGCCACAGTATTCTTCTTTCCCTGAGGGTGGATCATTAGGAAAAAAAATTTCCCAGTTTTTGAAATGATCTTACTACATTGTTTTGCAGTAACCAAAGAGATAGCGGCAGGCGGTGGTACCTCTGGTATCCTGTATAAATTATTTCCCAAGGTAACAATAACAACATGAGATCAGGACTCATACACAACATGTCACTTCCACAAGTATGGTTGGCCTAATAATACATCACAAACATCAAGAGGAGCAATGTCACATAATACCTCATCGGTGAAGGGCTTGATGCTATAGGGAAGGCGACACTGCTGGATAACATGGAGATCCCATCCTTGGTGAAGCCACTCGATGGTGTATAGCTGTGGGTGTGGTGTGGTTGGAAATCCCAACCTCTTCATAACCTCTGCTAAAATGAGGTTCTTTTGGCTTCCACTGTCGACAATGAACTGTAGAGAGGAACCCTTTACCCACATTTGAGAGTGGAAGAGACGCTCCTCCTCCTCTGGATATTTCGGTTCTTTCTTTTGGATATTCATGGTGGAAACAATGGTGTTGGGCTTTGCATCAATAATTTTCTTCCCTCTGTCATTCCCCTTCTCAGGTTCTGATTCAATGTCATAGCATGCATTTGATTCAGAAGAACTCATCTCGGCCACCAGTGACTATTTGGCCCGACACTCACTTGTGTTGTGAGTGGAGCTCTTATGGAACTCACACCACTTTCCCATGTCCCTCTTTGGCCTCGCGGTGTTGTTCTTTTCTTGCAGATTTGGCAGGTTTTCTTGAGTCGTCGTGCCTTGGATTTGTCCTTTGTTTTGTGGTTTGTGGGCACCTTTCACTTGCTTTTGATGCGTAGATCCAAAGTCTCGCTTCTTCTATTTGAATTTATGCTCAATATTTGAAGCATACCTATATGTCATACCAAGTGAGGAGATGTCAAGGAACTCCATTTCCTCCTGAATGTATCCGTGAATACAACTGTGATACTTCAACACCAAATGTTTCTCTAAATCTTTGATACCCAACTTTGTGTGCAGGGTATGGAACAGATTCGTCAGCTCATGCACATCTTCATCCCTTTGTTTCCATAGCGTATTCCATTGTATGTACTTGTCCTCATAGATCCCCATGGGATAATATTGTTCCTTGATGGAATCTCGGAAATAATTCCAAGTGGGTATGGCTGAGAACAGAAAGGGTTCCTCCTCATCCTTTTTCTCACAGTAGGTTTCCCACCATTCCTTGACATGGGCAACGACTTTGAGTAGTGAAAAAATAATCTTCTCCTGGTCAAAAAAGTCATGAACCAAGAAATATCCTTCTAATAGATTCAACCATCTATCTATGGCATCTGCATCTATTTGGCCATCAAATAAGGTAATTTCAAAGTTTACTTGTACCTTAAAAGGGGTTGCACCTCTAGAGTGGATGTTGGATGTAGATGTACCTCCAGTGGGCAATCGTTGAAGGATCTGGGTGAAGCTATCCATCATCGCGTTCCTTTATTTTTAAAGGGCCTCCTCAAACAATATTTTGATAGGATCTCCTGCTCCCTCGTATTTCTTTTTGTCCCCCATGGGTGGTCGTCAGGGTTTGTGAGACTGATCTTGCAAAGGTTCAACTAGATCGAGACCTAACTCCTTATACCTTGACATTGTTGGGGACATGAAAATAAGGATCGAGAAAGAGCAGACCGCTCTGATACCACTGATCCGACTTTATGCAAGAATGCAACAGAATACATAAATAACCATGAATACAAACATGCATTGGAAATAACACTTCATTTCATTAATATCAAAGAACTGAAATTTGTTTACAAACAGAATGGAAATAAACTAGCTAGGGCACTAGTAGCTTATCTCTGAGAAGATATGTGGTTTCTACAGGCCTCTAAACTCCATGGGATCGGGTACCTATTCCAAAAAGTGATCTTGTTTAGCGCCCGATAGTCAATACAGAGTCTCCAAGTCCCATCCTTCTTCTACACCAACACGATCGGGATCCCACAGAGCGATGAACTTGTCCGGATGTGACCTTTCTTTAGTAGCTCCTGGATTTGCCTCTTGATTTTGTTGTTCTCCAGAACATAGCACCAATAGATTAGTCCATTGGGCAATGACACACCTGGGGTCAGATCGATGGGGTGCTTGACCTAACAGTGCAGAGGTACCCCTGTGGGTGAGGTGAATATATCCCGTTACTCCTCCATGACCTTTTCCATTTTTTTTTGTCATGCGGAGGAGCCCTATCTGGAGGTCATGGCCACAATATTCTTCTTTCCCTGAGGGTGGATCATCAGGAAAACAAATTTCTTGGTTTTTTAAATGATCTTACTACATTTTTTTGCAGTAACCAAAGAGATAGTGGCAGGCGGTGGTACCTCTGGTATCCTATACAACTTATTTACCAAGGTAACAATAACAACGCGAGATCGGGACTCATACACAACATGTCACTTCCACAAGTATGGTTGGCCTAATAATACATCACAAACATCAAGAGGAGAAATGTCACATAATACCTCATCGATGAAGGGCTTGATGTTGTAGGGAAGGCGACACTATTGGATAACATGGAGATCCCGTCCTTGGTGAAGCCACCTAATGGTGTGTGGTTGTGGTTGTGTTGTGGTCGGCAAGCCCAACCGCTTCACGACCTCTGCTAAAATGAGGTTCTTTTGGCTCCCATTGTCGACAATGAACTATAGAAGGTAACCCTTTACCCACATTTGAGAGTGGAAGAGATGCTCCTCCTCCTCTGGATCTTCCAGTTCTTTCTTTTGGATCTTCATGGTGGAAACGATGGCATTGGGCTCTACATCAATAATATTATTCCCTCTGTCATTCCACTTCTCGGGTTTTGATTGAATGTCAGAGCATGCATCTGATTCATAATCCCTCATCTCAACCACGAGTGACTGTTTGGCCCAACACTCACTTGTGTTGTGAGTGGAGCTCTTATGGAACTCACACCACTTTCCCATGTCCCTCTTCAACCTCATGGTGTTTTTCTTTACTTGTGTCTTTGGAAGGTTGTCTTGAGCCGCCATGCCTTGGATTTTTCCTTTGTTCTATGGTTTGTGGTCACCTTTCGCTTGCTTTTGATTCGAAGATCCAAAGTATTGCTTCTTCTGTTTGAATTTATGCTCAATCTTGGCAGAATACTGATATGTCGTACCAAGCGAGGAGATGTCGAGGAACTCCATTTCCTCCTTAATGTATTTGTGTAGAGAACTACGATACTTCAACACCAAATGTTTCTCTGAATATTTGATACCCAACTTTGTGCGCTGGGTATGGAATAGATTTGTCAACTCATGCACATCTTGATCCCTTTGCTGCTGCAGCGTAGTCCATTGTATGTACTTGTCCTCATATCTCCCCATGGGATAATATTGTTCCTTGATGGCGTCTTGGAAATAATTCCAAGTGGGTACGACTGAGAATAGAGAGGGTTCCTCCTCGTCCTTTTTCTCACGGTAGGTTTCCCACCAGTCCTTGACATGGGGGGCGACTTTGAGCAGTGAAAAAATAATCTTCTCCCGGTCAGAAAAGTCATGAACCAAGAAATATCCTTCTAATAGATTCAACCATCTATCTATGATGTTTACATCTATTTGGCCATCAAATATGGTAATGTCAAAGTTTACTTGTACCTCAAAAGGGGTTGCGCCTCTAGAGTGGCTGTTGGATGCAGATGCGCCACCAGTGGGAAATCGTTGAAGGATCTGGGTGAAGTTATCCATCATCACGTTCCTTTGTTTTTTAAGGGCCTCCTCGAGAAATATTTTGATAGGATCTCCTACTCCCTCATCTTTCTTTTCATCCCACATGGGCGGTCGTCGGGGTTTGCGAGTCTGATCTTGCAAAGGTTCAACCAGATCGATCCCTAACTCCTTATACCTTGACATCGTTGGGGACATGCAAAGAAGGATTGAGAAAGAGAAAACTGATCTGATACCATTGATATGAATTTATGCAAGAACACAATATAATACACAAATAACCATGAATACAAAGATGCAGCAAAAATAACACTTCATTTCATTAATATCAAAGAAATGAAATTTGTTTACAGACATAATGGAAATAAACTTGCTAGGGCATTGGTATCTTATCTCTGAGAATAGATGTGGTGGCTACAGGCCTTTGAACTATGGGATCCAAGTGGAATAGGTGGGTAGCCACCAAAATCCACCTGGATCACCTAACCAACTCTTTGACTATGACACATGTAAAAGACAATTATTTTTTATATTAATTGTTGAAGGACAAATGGAACAGACAGGTTGAAAATCAACTGACTATGACTCCATGAGTGGGTAACAGAATTGAACTACCTCAGGGATGAATTTTACAAGTGGAAAATGAGGAATTTGGCCACTAGCAGCCCCTGAAAATCAAGGATTTGTAAAGCTGCGAAAATTCCCAAAGGGGGAAAAACACCTAGGCACAAGAGGCTTTTGGATATACAACATATGGAAGGAGGCAGGACGTTTCTTAGTATGCTAGAGAAAGGATATCACTTGTTTTTATGAACATTGTTTTGAGTGTGAGGCAATGGGATTTCTGATTTGAAAGAGGACTATAGCGAAAGAGGATCATTGGAATTCACCCTTATGGACTCATGGTCAGGCTAAGGGGTGAACGAAGCAAGTAGTTTGGCTGTTTTGTTCTACAGCTAGGTGGAACTTGGATGTTCCATTTGTGTTCCAACTTTGATTTCAAATATGTTATTCTACCTGTTCTCTTGATGAATATTTTTATTATGTATTAAGTTGATAGGAATGAGATGAATTTGTGATAATTACTTATTCATGTGAACACATTCTCTAAACAGGAATAGTAAAGAAAATGTTAGTTTGATCTGTTGTTGATATTGGGAATATTAGGTATAAATATGATTGTGGATTTATTAAAGATTTCTACAGGTCGGATAACCTTAAGTACATACCTACAAGAAGTGCCTGTGCATGATTTTCTTTACAGGTATCTGAATAAATGTATATATACAAAGGAATGCATTTGAACTAAATAAAAACAAAGTGTTTCTATGTTAATCATAACCTGTAGCATGTATGTATATATATATATATACATATATATACGTATAGGTATTTAACTTAAGGAATATTGTCTTGTTATAAATGAAAAATTAAATTCTGGAAAATAAAGACA
>JZKD02S0060856.1:279097-293956 GCA_000966675.3 Picea glauca
TCCACACGAGAGTCAAACTTTCCCATTCTGCCATCTTCTCTTTTGATGTAGCATTTGCTTCCAAAAACTCTGAAGTGCTTCACATTTGTTGGTATTCCTTTCCATAGCTCGTATGAAGTTTTCTCAATGTTGTTTCTGAGCATTACTCTGTTTTGAATGTGAACTGCTGTATGCACTACTTGTGTCCAAAAAATATCTGTCAACTTTGAATCCATTATCATTGTTCGTGATGTAGGAGCATCTCCTGAGACAAACGAGCCTACACAGAAGCAGGAGACAGCTGGAAGACGTCCAATGCAAGTTTTGAATTTTCCCTTGAAGTTGATGTGCCAAATATAAATGAGATGATTTAATGAGGTGCCTTGATGTAATGTAATCCGACCTTGAGCACCCTGCTCTCGTCTGAAAGTAGATAGAGGCATTTATAGTAGTAAATGTAAGTAGGTAGAATTGAATATTATATTAGACAGTTTTAGAAGAAAGAGGGAGAATGGATATAGACACCCTCATTGTGCATTGTAACATAGTTCAGGAAGAGTTAGAAGAATTCAGATAATTGAGAAGAGAAGCAGAGAACTATGTAGAAACACCCATGTACAGTCATTTGGATTAATAGAAGAGTTTAATTCAAATTCATTGAGTTGTGTTTGTTCTCTGTGTATGTGTGTCGAATGATATGCTCATGAGTATTCACTTCCTATTATGTATTTGCTATTATGTTGTGTATATGATTTCATGTGCTAAGATTGAAATCTGAGAGGAAGTGGAATGAGTTACAATTGTTTCTCTATCTGAGTAAGGATTCTTGCAAGGAGTGCAGTTGAAGTCGTCCGCAAGGAGTGCGTTGACAGAAGGCTTGGATAGTCTAACTCTTGTTCTAATTCACCCATAATAGAGATTGGGTTATAGGAGCCATGCAAGGAGTGCACAAGCCAAGATAAGCCTCAGAGTTGCGATTATGAGCAAAGTATCGAAAGACTGCTGCTGCAGGTGTGCACAGAGTCAGGGGAGGTTGAACACTTGAAGTGTTTGCCGAGTTGCTGCAAGGAGTGCGAGCAAAGGGTTCTCAATTCTAAGAGACTGAGAAGCTGGAAAAAGATCAGGAGGAGTGGAGCCTTCAAAATCTGTTGAAGGACCACACAGAAGGTTTCACATCAAGAAATCCTTAAGGAGGGAGAAGCGACGGTCAAGAACTGGGGGAGGGAACTCATGAAAAATCCCGCCAACCGTCAGATCCGACAGAGTAACAAGGAGGTTACGGACACAACTAGAGTTCGAGCTTGAAAGCCCATGAGCCGTGGGATCAGCAGTTGAATTCTCGTCGACCATCAGATTTGGCAGGAGTTGCACCGAGGTTAAGCCCTAGTGGGTATAGGAGAAGTCTCGAAAGAGTCATCAGGATGTTGGATTCATCGGGGTTTCAAAGGTTAAGAATCAGAGACCTTGTGAGTCCCAAAATTCTGGAGAAATCCTAGCTGTTGAGTTCGACAAGACACGCGTCAAGAAGCTGGAGAGGAGTCGGGAATCGACACATTGTGAACTCCGGAGGCATAGAACTTGTTGCATCAGGAATCGCGATTTCGCGACATCCGATAGAGCGACGAGGGGGTAGTGACATGGAGGATTCCGTTCTCACATGCATCAGGGATCGGTGTATCAGGATTTTTGGTGACGCTAAAATCATTGCAGGAGAAGTCGCGAAACTCGGAAATGCGATGACCACATAGTCACAGTATTTAAGCGGAGAACAAGCGTCACCACATATCGGGGTTCGGGACATAGAAAGTTCCGAGAACAAGTGAAACAAGGATCGCGATATCGCGATACACGATTTCCCAATCGTGACAAGATTGTGGTCATGGGTTAATGGTCACATAGGCCAAAGCCTATAGCCTGGAGGGCTAGCAGGAATTTGAGCGCATCGGGGTTTTGGAATCAGAAAGCCCGACATAAAGGAATATAAGGCTGGGGTCTTATAGAAGCTGGTCGTGTGGACTAAAGGCTTAGCCAGGTGGGGCTAAAGCAATAAAGAAACATATCGGGGATCGGGGATCCAAAGTGCCTGGATATTTTAAATGTAAATTTCTCGATAGTGGGAACCCCGATAACAAGAAAAGGCCAGTGTTGGTTTAGAAGAAAGGGAGACCCAGTGTTTAGTTGCTGTGGGTGGAAAATTTCCCGATAGGGAAATAGGAGAACCTTTCAGTTCTTCGGGCCGAGGAAGGAGGAAAGATCCTGTGAGCGGACGTGCCTGGGGGTGTGCCTGCGTCAAGTGGTATCAGAGCTTAGAAAAGCTTCTTTGCTTTATGTAGCAGAGAAAAAGTAGAATTCACCATGCCACCAAGGAGAAGGGGTAGACAATCACCCGACCCAGTGGAGGAAAGGGAAATGTCCAGAGAAAGAGGTAGGCAAGTACAAAATCTAGACGTGGAGAGAGAAATGAAAAATCTTCGTGCCAGAATGGAGGACATGGAGATAAGAGAAAGGCGCAAAGCTGATGTAGGAGATATCAGTCAGTCTGAAAATGAAGATGATGCTAGAAATGGAGGAGAAGAAATCCCAGCGGAAGATGCAACAAGTGAACGATTACTTAAAGCTGTTGCAAGGATGAGTACAAAGGTGAAAATGGACGTTCCAGTTTATGAGGGAAATATGGATGTAGAAGAGCTTCTAGATTGGATTAGAGATCTAGACACTTACTTCGAATATGAAGATATCGAAGAGGATAAGAAGGTCAGGCATGCCGTCACAAGATTAAAAGGACATGCAGCCTTGTGGTGGGATGAACTGCAAGCTGACAGGCGTTGCCAAGGCAAGCAGAAAATTAAGAGATGGGACAGGATGATTGCAAGGATGAAGGAAAAATTTATTCCCAGGGATTACCAAATTTCTCTATTTAGGAGGATGCAGAACCTGAGACAGAAGCTGATGACAGTGAAGGAGTATACTGAGGAATTTTATAGACTAAATATCAGGGCAGGTCATCGCGAAAGCAATGACGAAAAAGTGGCCAGGTATATGAATGGATTGAGATATGAGATTCAGGATGAAATGAGTATGGAAACCATCCGAATAGTGGAGGATTCTTACCAAATGGCTCTGAAAGACGAGGAGAATATGAGCCAAAAGAAGAGTCAAAAAGGTCGAGGCATAAGTCATCCCAGAGGCAAGACAATTGCCCAGGAAAGAATCCAGAAGCCCAGAGACGACTGGAAGAAAATTCAGACTCGGACAGAGAGAGGTGGAAGCTCACAATGAGGGAGATATGCTGAGAAAAGAGAACATCATACTGAGCAGAGAGGAGGATATGATGACAATGATAGATTTCCTCGTACCTGAGGTAGAGGAAGAGGAAGAGGTGGAGTAATCACATGCTTCACATATGGAAAGAATGGGTACAGGTCGTGAGAGTGTCTAGAGAAAAAGAAGGAAACTGGAGAGACTCACGTCACCAAGGCATAGATGTGAGATGTTGAGGCAGAATACGCTGAAGGCGGAAGCTCGTTGGTGATGCGGAAAGTCCTTTTGACACCAAAAAAGGAGATGGAGAATATAGCACAGAGGAACAGTCTTTTTAGGATTGCTTGCAAGACCAAGGATAGAGTGTGCAAGGTCATTGTGGACAGTGGAAGCACAAATAATCTCATTTCAACCGAGATGGTAGAGAAGCTGGAGTTGGAGATGACTGATCACCCGATTCCATACAAATTTTCATGGATACAGAAGGGACATCAGGTAAATGTCACTAAACAGTGCTTAGTTGACATCAAGATAGGAGGATATAATGATAAAATTTTATGTGATGTTATTCCTATGGATGTTTGTCATCTATTGCTGGGTAGACCATGGAAATATGATAGAAACGTGATCCGTGATGGGAGGATGAACACATACACCCTGGAGAAGAATGGGAGAACCCATATGTTCTATCCAATTGAGGATAAAGAGGTGAAGCCAGAAGTAAGCAATACAATACTTCTCATGAGTGGGAAGGAACTTCTTACAGAGGTTAAGAAGAAGGAGGATTCACAGTTCATTGTGGTCAGAAAACCAAAGATTGTTCTGACTAGCACAAGAGTGGATGATTTTCCAGAAGAAGTTCAAGAATTGCTGGAAGAGTTCGCTGATATTGTAGTGGACGAATTACCTCATTCGTTGCCACCAATCAGGAGTGTGAGTCATCATATTCATCTCATACCAGGAGCCAGTTTACCAAACAAAGCCGCGTACAGGTTGACGCCGCAGGAGAATGAAGAGGTCAAAATAGAAGTCCAGGATTTGTTGGACAAAGGTTTGGTCAGGGAAAGCTTGAGTCTGTGTGTTGTTCCGATAGTACTTAGTCCGAAGAAAGATGGAGGCTGGAGGATGTGCACTGATTCAGGAGCCATTAACAAGATAACTATCAGGTATAGATTCCCATTGCCAAGAATGGATGATTTGATGGATTGCTTAAGTGGAGCAAGATTTTTTTCAAAGATAGATTTGAAGAGTGGATATCACCAGATTCACATGAGGGAAGGTGATGAATGGAAAACAACATTCAAGACAAACGAAGGTTTGTATGAATGGCTTGTTATGCCGTTTGGCTTGACGAATGCACCAAGTACCTTCATGAGGTTGATGAATGAAGTCCTGAAGGATTTCATCAGAAAATTGGTCATCGTATATCTGGATTATATACTGATTTTCAGTAAAACGAAGGCTGAACATCTGAAGTATTTAGCCATTGTGATGAAGAGATTATAGGAGGAGAAGTTGTCGATAAATATTAATAAGTCCTCATTTATGAAGACAGAGCTCATTTACTTGGGTTTTGTTATTTCAGCTAATGAATTGAAGATGGATCCAGATAAGGTAGAAGTGATCAAGAATTGGCCATCACCGAGGAATGTATTCGAGGTGAGAAGTTTTCATGGTTTGGCTAGTTTCTACTAGAAGTTCATTAGGAATTTCAGTGGGATTAGTGCAGTGATGATGGACACAGTGAAGAAAATACATAAATCTTTTCACTGGACAGAAGAGGCTGAGAAGAGTTTCAATTTGTTGAAACAAAAGATTACGGAACAACCAATTCTGGTGTTGCCGGATTTTCAAAAGACATTTCAGGTAAAATGTGATGCAAGCGGGTTTGCAATTGGGGCAGTCTTAATTCAAGATGACATACCAATTGCATATTTCAGTAAGAATATGAATGAAGCGAAGGTGAAGTATTCCACGTATGATAAGGAATTCTATGACATCATACAGGCATTGAAGAAATGGAGGCACTATTTGATTCCAAAGGTATTTGTTTTATATAGTGATAACCATGCATTACAATTTGTGACTCAACAGGAAAAGTTGAATCAGAGGCATGTTAAATGGGTTGAATACATGCAAAATTTCACTTTTGTGATAAAACATATTTTTGGTACTGCTAACAAAGTTGTTGATGCTTTGAGCAGGAAGTGTTTGCTGTTGCAGGAGTTTCAAGTCAAGACGTTGGGTTTTGATGAACTCAGGGACATGTATGAAGATGATCCAGAGTTTAAAGAGGCATATGAAGCAGCTGAGAATCCAGTTCTCAGAGATAGAAGCCCTTGGACGGACTATATGATCCAAGAAGGATTGTTGTTCAAAGGCAATCAATTGTGTATACCGAATTGCTCCATGAGGGAGAATATGTTGAAGGAGAAACACAACGGAGGATTGGTCGGACACTTCGGTCATGACAAGACATTCACGAAGCTGAGCGAGTCATACTTTTGGCTAGGGATGTGAGCAGAGGTCAAGAGGTTTGTAGATAGATGCAGAATTTTCTAGCATTCAAAGGGAAGGAAGCAGAATGTGGGTTTTTATCAACCATTGCCCATACCTGAGAAGCCGTGGGACGAAATAAGCATGGATTTCGTATTGGGGTTGCCAAGAACGCAAAGAAGATTTGATTCAGTCTTTGTGGTAGTGGATAGGTTTTCCAAGATGGCACATTTTATCCCATGCCAAAAGACCAGCAATGCGACTCATATCGCAAATCTGTTTTTCAAGGAGGTCGTTAGACTTCACGGCTTACCCAGAAGTATAGTTTTAGACAGAGACACAAAATTCATTGGACATTTCTGGAGGACACTATGGAAGAAGATGGGGACTAAATTAATGTTTAGTTCTACCTATCATCCTTAGACGAATGGACAAACATAAGTGGTAAACAGAAGTCTGGGAGACTTGTTGAGGAGCTTGGTGACAGAACACCATAGCCAATGGGACAGTATATTGCCACAGGAAGCGTTCGCATATAATGACTCGGTAAATCGGAGTACAGGAAAAAGTCCATTTCAGATCATATATGGAATGCAACCAAGAGGAGTTTTTGAACTAAGGGATTCAAAACAGAATGCTACTAGGAGTGCTAGTGCAGAAGAATTTGCTGAGGCAATGAAAGAACTTCACAACAAGGTGAAGGAGCGGTTGCTGAAATCAAGATAAGAATATAAGCGCAAAGATTATCAGCATAGAAGACAACTTAAATTTGAGGTTGGTGACTTGGTTTTGGCACATCTGAGGAAAGAGAGGTTCCCGAGAGGAACGCATAATAAATTGAAAATGAAGAAAATCGGACCATGCAAGGTCTTGAAGAAAATGGGAGGAAATTCTTATGAGATTGAGTTACCCGATGGGATCGAAATTTCTCTGATATTCAACATCGTGGATTTATACCCATAGAGAGCTGGGGAAACAGAGACTGCAAGTGATGGACAGCCAAAGGTTCAGTGGAAGAAGCAGATGCCAGTTGCAGAGAAGCCACAGATGGAGCAAATACTGGATAAGCAAGTGGGTAAGAAAACCAGAAGGAAAGAATATTTTGAATATTTTATCAAGTGGAAGGGCCATCCAGTTGAAGATGATAGCTGGGAGACTGAAGCAGGGATACAGAAGCATGGATAGACCATGCAGGAGCTCATGGATAGGAGCCCATGCAAATTTTCAGGTGAGGGAGTATGATGTAGGAGCATCTCCCGAGACAAACGAGCCTACACGGAAGCGGAAGACAGTTGGAAGACGTCCAACGCAAGTTTTGAATTTTCCCTTGAAGTTGATGCACCAAATATAAATGAGACCATTTAATGAGGCACCTTGATATAATGTAATCCGACCTTGAGCGCCCTGCTCTCATCTGAAAGTAGATAGAGGCATTTATAGTAGTAAATGTAAGTAGGTAGAATTGAATATTAGATTAGACAGTTTTAGAAGAAAGAGGGAGAATGGATATAGACACCCTCATTGTGCATTGTAACATAGTTTAGGAAGAGTTAGAAGAATTCAGAGCATTGAGAAGAGAAGCAGAGAACTGTGTAGAAACACCCATGTACAGTCATTTGGATTAATAGAAGAGTTTAATTCAAATTCATGGAGTTGTGTTTGTTCTCTGTGTATGTGTGTCGAATGGTATGCTCATGAGTATTCACTTCCTGTTATGTATTTGCTATTATGCTGTGTATATGATTTCATGTGCTAAGATTGAAATCTAAGAGGAAGTGGAATGAGTTACAATTGTTTCTCTATCTGAGTAAGGATTCCTACAAGGAGTGCAGTTGAAGTCGTCCGCAAGGAGTGCATTGACAGAAGGCTTGGATAGTCTAAATCTTGTTCTCATTCACCCAGAATAGAAATTGGGTTACAGGAGCCATGCAAGGAGTGCGCATGCCAAGCTAAGCCTCAGAGTTGCGATTCTGAGTGAAGTATCGAAAGACTGCTGCTGCAGGTGTGCGAAGAGTCAGGGGAGGTTGAACACTTGAAGTGTTTTCTGATTTGTCGCAAGGAGTGCAAGCAAATGGTTCTCATTTCTAAGAGACTGAGAAGCTAGAAAAAGATCAGGAGGAGTGGATCCTTCAAAATCTGTTGAAGGACCACACAGAAGGTTTCACATCAAGAAATATTCAAGGAGGGAGAAGTGACGGTCAAGATCTGGGGGAGGGAACTCATGAAAAATCCTGCCAACCGTCAGATCTGACAGAGTAACAAGGAGGTTACTGCCACAACCAAAGTTAGAGCTTGAAAGCTCGTGAGCCGTGGGATCAGCAGTTGAATTCCCATTGACCATCAGATTTGGCAGGAGTTGCACCGGGGTTAAGCCCTAGTGGGTATAGGAGAAGTCCTGGAAGATTCATCGGGATATTAGAGTCATCGGGGTTTCAAAGGTTAAGAATCAGAGACCTTGTGAGTCCCGAAATTCCAGAGAAATCCTAGCCGTTGATTTCATTAGGACACGTGTCAAGAAGCTAGAGAGGAGTCGGGAATTGACACATCGCGAACTTCGGAGGCATAGAACTTGTTGCATCAGGAATCGCAATTTCGCAACGTCTGATAGAGTGACGAGGGGGTATTGACATGGAGGATTTTGTTCTCACGTGCATCCAGGATCGGTGTATCGGGATTTTCGGTGACGTGAAAATCATTGCAGGAAAAGTCACAAAACTCCAAAACGCAGCGACCACATAGTCATAGTATTTGAGCGGAGAATAGGTGTCACCCCATATCGAGGTTTGGGACATAGAAAGTTCCGGGAACAAGTGCAACAAGGATCTCTATATCGTGATACACGATTTCCCGATCGTGACAAGATTGTGGTCACGGGTTAATGGTCACATGGGACAAAGCCTATAGCCTGGAGGGCTAGCGGGAATTTGAGCGCATCGGGGTTTTGGAATCAGAAAGCCCGACAGAAAGGAATATAAGGCTGGGGTATTATAGAAGTTGGTCATGTGGACTAAAGGCTTAGCCAGGTGGGGCTAAAGCAATAAAGAAACATATCAGGGATCGGGGATCCAAAGTGCATGGATATTTTAAATGTCAATTTCCCGATAGTGGGAACCCCGATAATAACAAAAGGCCAGCGTTGGTTTAAAAGAAAGGGAGACCCAGTGTTTAGTTGTTGTGGGTGGAAAATTTCCTGATAGGGAAATAGGAGAACCTTTCAGTTCTTCGGGCCGAGGAAGGAGGAAAGATCCTATGAGCGGACATGCCTGGGGGTGCGCCTGCGTCAAGTGTTATTAGAGCTTAGAAAAGATTCTTTGCTTTATGTAGTAGAGAAAAAGGATAACTCACCATGCCACCAAGGAGAAGGGGTAGACAATCACCTGATCCAGAGGAGGAAAGGGAAATGTCCAGAGAAAGAGGTAGGCAAGTACAGACTCCAAACGTTCAGAGAGAAATGCGAAATCTTCGTGCCAGAATGGAGGACATGGAGATAAGAGAAAGGCGCAAAGCTGATGTAGGAGATATCAGTGAGTTCGAAAATGAAGATGATGTTGGACATGGAGGAGAAGAAATCCCAGCGGAAGATGAAGCAAGTGAATGATTACTTAAAGTTGTTGCAAGAATGAGTACAAAGGTGAAAATGGACGTTCCAGTTTATGAGGGAAATCTGGATGTAGAAGAGATTCTAGATTGGATTAGAGCTCTAGACACTTACTTCGACTATGAATATATCGAAGAGGATAATAAGGTCAGGCATGCCGTCATGATATTAAAAGGACATGCAACCTTGTGGTGGGATGAACTGCAAGCTGACATGCATTGCCAAGGCAAGCAGAAAATTAAGAGCTGGGACAGGATGATTGCAAAGATGAAGGAAAAATTTATTCCCAAGGATTACCAAATTTCTCTGTTTAGGAGGATGCAGAACCTGAGACAGAAGCTGATGATAGTGAAGGAGTATACTGAGGAATTTTATAGACTAAATATCAGGGCAGGTCATCGCAAAAGTAATGACAAAAAAGTGGCCAGGTATATGAATGGTCTGAGATATGAGATTCAGGATGAAATGAATATGGCAACCATCCGAATGGTGGAGGATGCTTACCAAATGGATCTGAAAGCTGAGGAGAAGCTAAGCCGAAAGAAGAGTCAAAGAGGCTGAGGCAGAAGTCAGCCCAGAGGCAAGACAGTTGCCGAAGAAAGAATCCAGAAGCCCAGAGATGACTGGAAGAAAATTCAGACTCGGACAGAGAGAGGTGGAAGCTCACAGTGAGGACGATATGCTGAGAAAAGAGAACAACATACTGAGAAGAGAGGAGGATATGCTGATAATGATAGATTTCCTCGTACCCGAGGTAGAGGAAGAGGAAGAGGTGGAGTAATCACATGCTTCACATGTGGAAAGAATGGGCACAGGTCGTTTGAGTGTCTAGAGAAAAAGAAGGAAACTGGAGAGACTCACATCGCCGAGGCACAGAGGCGAGATGTTGAGGCAGAATACGCTGAAGGTGGAAGATCACTAGTGATGCGAAAAGTCCTTTTGACACCAGAAAAGGAGATGGAGAATATAGCACAGAGGAACAGTCTTTTTAGAACTGCTTGCAAGACCAAGGATAGAGTGTGCAAGGTCATTGTGGACAGTGGAAGCACAGATAATCTCATTTCAACTGAGATGGTAGAGAAGCTAGATCTGGAGACGGCTAATCACTCGAGTCCATACAAAGTATCATGGCTACATAAGGGACATCAGGTAAATGTCACTAAACAGTTCTTAGTTGACATCAAGATAGGAGGATATAATGATAAAATTTTATGTGATGTTATTCCTATGGATGTTTGTCATGTATTTCTGGGTAGACCATGGAAATATGATAGAAACGTGATTCATGATGGGAGGATGAACACATACACCCTGGAGAAGAATGGGAGAACCCATATGTTGCATCCAATTGAAGATAAAGAGGTGAATCCGGAAGTAAGCAATACAGTACTTCTCATGAGGGGGAAGGAACTTCTTACAGAGGTTAAGAAGAAGGAGGATCCACAGTTCATTGTGGTCAGAAAACCGAAGATTGTTTTGACTAGCACAAGAGTGGATGATTTGCTAGAAGAAGTTTAGGAATTGCTGGAAGAGTTCACTGATATTGTAGTGGAAGAATTACCTCATTTGTTGCCACCAATCAGGAGTGTGAGTCATCATATTGATCTCATACTAGGAGCCAGTTTACCAAACAAAGCCGCGTACAGGTTGATGCCGTAGGAGAATGAAGAGGTCAAAAGACAAGTCCAGGATTTGTTGGACAAAGGTTTGGTTAGGGAAAGCTTGAGTCTGTGTGTTGTTCCGACAATACTTATTCTGAAGAAAGACGAAGGCTGGAGGATGTGCACTGATTCAAGAGCCATTAACAAGATAACTATCGGGTATAGATTCCCTTTGCCAAGAATGGATGATTTGATGGATTGCTTAAGTGGAGCAAGATTTTTTTCAAAGATAGATTTGAAGAGTGGATATCACCAGATTCGCATGAGGGAAGGTGATGAATGGAAAACAACATTCAAGACAAATGAAGGTTTGTATGAATGGCTTGTTATACCGTTTGGCTTGACAAATGCACCAAGTACCTTCATGAGGTTGACGAATGAAGTCTTGAAGGATTTCATGAGAAAATTTGTCATCGTATATCTGGATGATATACTGATTTTTAGTAAAATGAAGGCTGAACATATGAAGTATTTAGCCATTTTGATGAAGAGATTAGAGCAGGAGAAGTTGTTGATAAATATTAAGAAGTCCTCATTTATGAAGACATAGCTCATTTACTTGGGTTTTGTTATTTCGGCTAATGAATTGAAGATGGATCCAAATAAGGTAGAAGTGATCAAGAATCTTGGGTTTTGTTATTTCGGCTAATGAATTGAAGATGGATCCAGATAAGGTAGAAGTGATCATGAATTGGCCATCACTGAGGCATGTATTCGAGGTGAGAAGTTTTCATGGTTTGGCTAGTTTCTACTGGAAGTTCATTAGGAATTTCAGTGGGATTAGTGCAGCGATGATGGACACAGTGAAGAAAAGACATAAATCTTTTCACTGGACTGAAGAGGTTGAGAAGAGTTTCAATTTGTTGAAACGAAAGATTACGGAACAACCAATTCTGGTGTTGCCGGATTTTCAAAAGACATTTTAGGTAAAATGTGATGCAAGTGGGTTTGCAATTGGGGCAATCTTAAGTCAAGATGATAGAACAATTGCATATTTCAGTAAGAAGCTGAATGAAGCGAAGGTGAAGTATTCCACGTATGATAAGGAATTCTATGCCATCATACAAGCATTGAAGAAATGGAGGCACTATTTGATTCCAAAGGAATTTGTTTTATATAGTGATAACCATGCATTACAATTTGTGACTCAACAGGAAAAGTTGAATCAGAGGCATGTTAAATGGGTTGAATACATGCAAAATTTCACTTTTGTGATAAAACATATTTCTAGTACTGCTAACAAAGTTGTTGATGCTTTGAGAAGGAAGTGTTTGTTGTTGCAGGAGTTTCGAGTCAAGACGTTGGGTTTTGATGAACTCAGGGACATGTATGTAGATGATACAGAGTTTAAGGAGGCATATGAAGCAATTGAGAATCCATTTCTCAGAGATAGAAGCCCTTGGACGGACTATATGATCCAAGAAGGATCGTTGTTCAAAGGAAATCAATTGTGTATACCGAATTGCTCCATGAGGGAGAATCTGTTGAAGGAGAAACACAACGAAGGATTGGCCAGACACTTCGGTCATGATAAGACATTCACGAAGCTGAGCGAGTCATACTTTTGGCCAGGGATACGAGCAGAGGTCAACAGGTTTGTAGATAGATGCAGAATTTGCCAACATTCAAAGGGAAGGAAGCAGAATGCAGGTTTTTATAAACCATTGCCCATACCTGAGAAGCCGTGGGATGAAATAAGCATGGATTTCGTATTGGGGTTGCCAAGAACGCAAAGAGGATTTGATTCAGTCTTTGTGGTAGTGGATAGGTTTTCCAAGATGGCACATTTTATCCCATGCAAGAAGACCAGCGATGCGACTAATATCGCAAATCTGTTTTTCAAGGAGGTCGTTAGACTTCACGGCTTACCCAAAAGTATAGTTTCAGACAGAGACACAAATTTCATTGGACATTTCTGGAGGACACTCTGGAAGAAGATGGGGACTAACTTAATGTTTAGTTCTACCTATCATCCTCACACAGATGGGCAAACATAACTGGTAAATAGAATTCTGGGAGACTTATTGAGGAGCTTGGTGACATAACACCATAGCCAATGGGACAGTATATTTCCACAGGCAGAGTTCGCATATAATGACTCAGTAAATCGGAGTATAGGAAAAATTCCATTTCAGATCATATATTGAATGCAGCCGAGAGGAGTTTCTGAACTGAGGGATTCAGAACAGAATGCTACTAGGAGTGCTAGTGCAGAAGAATTTGCTGAGGCAATGAAAGAACGTCACAACCAGGTGAAGGAGCGGTTGCTGAAATCAAGCCAAAAATATAAGCACAGAGCTGATCAACATAGAAGACAACTTCAATTTGAAGTTGGTGACTTGGTTCTGGCACATCTAAGGAAAGAGAGGTTCCCAAGAGGAACGTATAATAAATTAAAAATGAAGAAAATCGGACCATGCAAGGTCTTGAAGAAAATGGGAGGAAATGCTTATGAGATTGAGTTACCCGATGGGATCGGAATTTATTTGATATTCAACATCGCGGATTTATACCCATATAGAGCTGGGGAAACAGAGACTACAAGTGATGAACAACCAAAGGTTCAGTGGCAGAAGCAGATGCCAGTTGCAGAGAAGCCACAGATGGAGCAGATACTGGATAAGCGAGTGGGTAAGAAAACTAGAAGGAAAGAATATTTTGAATATTTGGTCAAGTGGAAGGGCCATCCAGTTGAAGATGCCAGCTGGGAGACTGAAGTAGGGATACAGAAGCATGGAAAGACTGTGCAAGATCTCATGGACAGGAGCCCATGCAAATTTTCAGGTGAGGGAGTATGATGCAAGATCATCTCCCGAGACAAACGAGCCTACACGGAAGCGGAAGATAGCTGGAAGACGTCCAACTCAAGTTTTGAATTTTCCCTTGAAGTTGATGCGCCAAATATAAATGAGACCATTTAATGAGGCACCTTGATATAATGTAATCCGACCTTGAGTGCCTCTCTCTCATCTGAAAGTAGATAGAGGCATTTATAGTAGTAAATGTAAGTAGGTAGAATTGAATATTAGATTAGACAGTTTTAGAAGAAAGAGGGAGAACGGATATAGACACCCTCATTGTGCATTGTAACATAGTTCAGGAACAATTAGAAGAATTCAGAGCATTGAGAAGAGAAGCAGAGAACTGTGTAGAAACACCCATGTACATTCATTTGGATTAATAGAAGAGTTTAATTCAAATTCATGGAGTTGTGTTTGTTCTCTGTGTATGTGTGTCGAATGATATGCTCATGAGTATTCAGTTCTTGTTATGTATTTGTTATTATGCTGTGTATATGATTTCATGTGCTAAGATTGAAATCTGAGAGGAAGTGGAATGAGTTACAATTGTTTCTCTATCTGAGTAAGGATTCCTGCAAGGCGTGCAGTTGAAGTCATCCGCAAGGAGTGCATTGACATAAGGCTTGGATAGTCTAACTCTTGTTCTCATTCACCCAGAATAGAAATTGGGTTATAGGAGCCGTGCAAGGAGTGCGCAGGCCAAGCTAAGCCTCAGAGTTGCGATTCTGAGTGAAGTATCGAAAGACTGCTGCTGCAGGTGTGCACAGAGTCAGGGGAGGTTAAACACTTGAGGTGTTTGCCGAGTTGCCGCAAGGAGTGCGAGCAAAGGGTTCTCATTTCTAAGAGAGTGAGAAGCTGGAAAAAGCTCAGGAGGAGTGGAGCCTTCAAAATCTGTTGAAGGACCTCTACAAGATACTAGATATATAAAATATGCAGAACAGAAATGAGATGCTAGAAATGACAGAATAACAGTAAAATATCCAGCATAATCTTCACAATACACAGAAATGATATACGAAATAGCAACAGAAATAGCACTTTGAATCAGATAGCAATGTTCACA